>JANPWX010000286.1:3514412-3715575 GCA_024734555.1 Trochalopteron elliotii | reverse complement strand
AGCAATCAGGTAGTTACCCGGGACCTGGGCTGCGCGCCCGTGGCGGAGCCGGCGACCGGAGCTGGGCGCAGGGGCGGCGGGTCGGGTATGTGCGGATCTGTGCGGTGCGGGTTGGGTCAATGCCGTGCCGGTCAATGCCGTGCGGGTCGGGTCAGTGCCGTGCGAGTCGGGTCAGTGCCGTGCGGGTCAGTGCCGTGCGAGTCGGGTCACTGCGGTGCGGATCGGGTTGGGTCAGTTCCCTGCGGGTCGGGTCAGTGCCGTGCGGGTCTGTGCGGTGCGGGTCGGGTCAGTACCATGCGGGTCGGGTCTGCGCGGGGCACAGGAGCCCCCCGAGCGCGGTGCCGCGGGTCGCTGGTGCCCCGGAGCGCTGCGGGGCCGTGCGGAGCGGTCGGGAGCGCGGAGCCGGGAAAAGCGCTCCAGTCTCACGGGCGGCTGCGGGGTAACGGGGGAAGAGGGAGAGGCGGAATGCGCGCCTCTGCCGCGGCTTGTTTCGCCACATGCTTGTTTGTTCGAGTAAAGGGTGTTACGGAGAAATCGCTGAGAAAAAGGGTTCTCGTTTAAAAAAACACCACCCAGCTCGTTCGGGAGCCGAAAGGGCTGTGTGAAGGAATCCTGACGAATGAGCACAGCGCTCAGAGTGTTGTTGGTTTGTGGGCTGCGATCGCCTCAGCTATTCGTTTATGCCTTTTTTTTTTTTTCCAAGACAACTTTTGAGGCGAGGAACCGACTAACAAAGCACAAGTTTAAGACAGTGATGCTTTTGCTTGCGAGCTGAACTGAAAACTGAAATCCTGCATTTCCCATCAGGTAGCAAATACCACACATATGATTAGTTTTAGAGCATGAAAGAACCTACTTTGCTCTGTAAATGAGGACTATGTTTCACTCGGAGAAAGGGGTGTGAGTATTTTCCATCTGCCAAATGAACATACCACAAAAATTTTCTTTTCATCTGGGACAGAGCTGTGTTTGTGCATCTCTGAATATGGCTACAGTCGTGGAGGGGATTTGGGTTAGCCTGGATGTAGCAGTAACCCCTCCAGCCACAATAAGCAATACACAGAGAGAAATTTGTTTCCGTTAGTCTTTTCCTGACTGAGATCTTTACTGCAGCTGTACAGTCAGTACAGTAATGAAGCTCTCCTGGTTTTAGGTTCACGTCTTACTGAAGGATCCAGGGTTGGTGTTCACACCTGCCCTGTAGCTGTCCTGGCTCACAGCACAGTGCCTCCTTATGAGGAGCCTGTAAAGGAAGGTGAAGCTGGGAAATTCTGCCTACGCACAACCAGGCTCAAGTCAGTGTTTTCCTTCTCTTAGTTTTAATGAGCAACAAATTTTTTGCCCAGGAAAGAATCCAGCTCACAGCTCAGAATTTTGATAATTAATATGCCATTTAAAAAACATGTTTTCAGAGTCAACATTATGATTACAAAGAGAAAACAAGCAAACAGGGAATAACCTGACCCGGTTTTGTCACTTTCCCGTTCTAGCCTGACAGTTTGTCAATCAGGTGGAATTTACTCCAACGGCTTTGGTACATTGCTTTAGCTGAAGAAATAATGTACAAATATAGTTACTACTTTTCCTTCCTTCTCACAATGATCTCTTTGTATTAAGCAACAGGCTTTTGCATAGATCAGGTACCAACCCCAGAGTGTCACAGGTTGAAATTGCTCTTTCTCTCTCATTTCTGAAATTATGCCCCTGTGTTTGAGCCCATTTAACCATTTCTGTTTTGGAGAAATTGGTCAGAGAAGCCTTGATCCTATATCATTCAAGGCAGGAAGAACTCTGCGAGGACTTCAAGGAAACCAGTATCTGCCTCAGCAAGAGTCCTTTCTTTCGCTTCCTAAACATGCACATTCTCTGGAAAATTTTGTATAATAATTAATTTCCTGAATTTTCAATTTTCAAGGGAAGGCTTTATTGCAAACCCCAGGAAAGCTGTCAACCAGTAACATCCAGCTAGAATGAAGTAGACTGGTTGATACCAACAGGTCCTTAAAATGTCATCTCAGTCTTTGTTCCTCTTTGATTTCAAGTCCTCAGGGTCTGGGACCACCTCTCCTTCATGGTTTGTAGAGAACATGACCAGTTCCCTGCAGAGCAGATGCCAGTGCTGGAAGAAGCTGTGGTCCAGCAGGATAATCCCCTTCTCTCATCAGCGTGCACTGACCGATCCCACAGTGTTTTACCCCCCAGTGCCCATGTCCCCATAGGACTAGGATAAAATAGTTCAAGTCCAGCTCCTCCGTTGAGACCACTGCAGCTTGTGTAAGATGTAACCAGAATTTTCAGCTGAGTTCAGTCTCTGACATGCACACACATAAACTGTCTCTGTGCAAATACTTAGTAGACCTCTAGATTCAGAAGGTGAATGTTAATTGGTTGGCAGGAAGACTCGCAGCCTTGTTAATGCATATCTGCTTTCAGTGTTAATGACTCACTAAAAAAAAGGCACACTGAATTTTTTGTTTTTTAGTGATTTCTTAATTTTTAGCTGTATGTTGTCCTCACCCTGCATCTTCCCCATTCTTACTGTGGTGGGACACAGGGTTCTCATATCCTCCATCTTGGGCTAGGGCAGCTTCCCATGCTTGGAAATTCAGTTGAGTTGACGGAGTTTTAATTCGTGGACAAAACCAGCTGCATCTCTGGTGTTAGGTTGTGATATCATGACACCTGTGGTTGTGCTGTTAATTGCCAGGAAGGAATATTAAAAGCCTCTTCATTGTCTTTGTTCTCTTAGGAGTCTCTGGTGGGCTCATTTGCTTGTTTTTTAAGAATCTTACCACTTTTGCTTTGTTTGCCTTACCAAATTCTCTGCTAAATGCTCAATATTATATCAAGTTTTAACACTGGTAGCACGTTATTCTAATTTTCCCAAAGTTACAAGGAAATGACTAATTTGTCTTGTAGGTAAATACTGTTCTATCTGACTACACCTAACCTCTTACCCCTCTGTTGCCTAGAAATGAGCCCAGTAATAGACTATCCAGAGTATTCTTTCACATTGCCTGAAAGACATCAAACATTTTGCAACCCATTTCCCATGACATTTCCGTCTGAGAATCGTGTACTCTATGTTGATGCTCTAAGATGTTTTTCCCCTACTCCCCTGCTTGAATTCAGAACTATCCAAAAATACCTAGGGAATGGTAAAAAGAAGCAAATGAAGCCAAATTTAATCTGTCACTGATTCCCATGGGTGCTGCAAGGTGAGGGACAATTGCAGCATGAAATACTAGAGATGAGAGAATCACATCTTCCAGAGCAGATCCGAGAAACAAAACCATTTCTTTCTGAAAGCCTTCAGTAAGGGTTGCTCTGAGTTAAAAGGAACAATGTAGTTATTTGTAAGGTGCTGGCTTTGTAAGGTTATGGGAAATTAAAATCTATGCAGAATCACTCTGCTCAATACAGGTGTTTCTGTTGCCAAAAGCAGGTTCTCAGATGAGAGTATTTGCACAGCAAGTACCAGAAGAGGTACCTCTAAAACATTTAACAGCTTGTTGAGGCTTATCTCTGATTTTGATGGGGTGTTTTCCTGATGAGTTCCTCTCACATCAATTAGCTGCCAAATCTGATGTTAAAAACATAAATCCAAACTTTTTCTTGGCACACGGTTCCATGAGGGCTCTGTGGAGATTTCCATGATATCGAGGTCTACCAGCATTCAGAGGAGCAGGCTTAGTCATTCTTCCCATCTGCTCTACTTCTTCCTCCCTCCGCTGCTCTACACATGCTTCCTGGCTGCCTGCTCCCCTTCCTTATCTCCAAGCATCCTGTCTGGCTGCCCCCTCCTCTCCTGCCATACCTATCCCTTGTGGCATCTTCCATGAGGAAGCTCAGGTAGTTCAGTGCTGAGATCAAAGAGCTGAAATAAATGAGCTGCTTTAAAGCAGCCAGGAGAAAAGAAAAAGCAAAAGGAAGAATCCACCAAGGAAGCACCCATAGCAAGCAGCATAGCAAAAATAATTCGAAAAAACTTTGAGTTGAATCATCCCCAAATCATGAGATTGCTTTAAAAATTGTCACAGTTCCACACAGGGACGTTTTAGTTCTCTTTACTTCTTCTTTGACCATTTATGAATCTAATTTGTAGCTCGTTTTTGCCAAGAGGGCCAGTAGGAACTTGGGCAGCTACAGCAAACTGGAAGTTGAGGTTTGTATGTAGCCGTGGTGCTCCAGGATCCGGGGGTGTCAGAAGAACTGCGGCTCCCCAGTGGCTGATTGTGCAACACCAGGAGTCGAGGAGGCTGAGTTAGAGTCCTCTGCCAGCACTGGCCCTTTGCAAGACTGTGTTTTGTAGTGTTGGGAGTCCACAGATGAGCGTCTGAGAAATTCCCGAGGGTGATATTTACCCCAGTAGTTTCTTTGGAGCAGGAACAGTAAAAACTGCAGCTCACCACAAAGTTAGCGGTGAGAGGCAGCACGGTCTGGAAATAGCAGCCTCCTACCCCTTTTCGCTCTCCCAAACTACGTGCTGTGTCTCATGCTGAAAAGCCTCAGCTCCTCCACTTCGAGAGTTGTTTCATCTCGCTGCTTCCTGAGAGAGATCGACATCTTCTGTGGAGCACACGCTGCCGAGGAGAGGAAGGCAGCTTTGGCCTGCGGAGAGCAGAACTCAAGTACTGCGTGGGTGGCCGAAGACAAGAGCTTCTGAAACGAGGGAACAGAACAGATCTCTAATCTCCAGACTCTGACACATATCGCACTTTTCTCAGTTGCTTAGGAAAGAGATTTGCATCCAAAAAGAAGTGGGAGGTTTAAATAGGAGTTCATACATTTATCTTCTGTGGTCCATGCAGTGATTTACATTTCGCTACTCCCATGGAATCCACAACACTTCATAAAGTGCATTAATTACAAACACGCAACCAGGGAAAACAAAGACCCTGTCCAAGTTCCTACTCGCAGTGTCCAAAAGCTGAGCTGAGTTACAGTCAGGGAAACAAGGCTGTGGGGTGTCACTGATGTAAGTGCTTGTTTTGGGTTGTGCCAAGATACTGAAATTACTGTCCCACCCTCAGAAGAGTACTGGGCATGGTTCTGCCTGTGAATGGCCCAGGCCACCTGTGTGGCTCTCAGCCACAGTTCCATCTTCTTAGGACTAACAGAAGACTGAGATATAGAGGAGCTGGATCCACAGAAGCTGGATCCACCTGGCCTTGGAAAATGCCAACTGACATTCCTTGCAGGGACATGGACCTTCTCATACCATGTGAGCAGCCCCTTCATGGCTTCATCCACCACAACTGTAGCTCTGCCATAGAGTCCCCACTCCTCCACCTTGGCTGAACTGCCAGCCTGCTCTGCTGCAGCAGAGTGGTCTGAATAAGGCACTCTTTCTTCTTCTGTGTGGAAAAACCTCCTTTGACCTGTTTGTTTATTGGGACTTGCTGAGCAGGGTTTCTTGTGACCCACTGAAATTTTCCACTCCGCAAACACACAAGCCGCAAGACCATTTCTTCTCCCACCTAACGCCATTCTTACGCACAGCCTGTCCCAATTTTTCTTGTAATCAATAGCAGGGGTTTCTCTTTGTAGCACACACAAAGGCTTGAGCCCTTGAATGAAGAAAAGTTTGCATTTATCCAGGGGCTGTGGAGGGGTGAGGCGGGCAGTGGGGCTGGATGCCCAAGGCCGAACTCCCGGTTGTGAATTTGTGGGAACCGTGTGTGTGCCGCAACTGCGCTCAGAGCTCCGTCCTTGGGGCTCGAGGCTGAGCCCCCAGAGCCTCGTGGGGGGGTCTGTCCAGCACAATCTAAATACAGGGCTCAAAAAGCCCTTGGGATTGACCCACTGAAATAAGGAGGGGAGGGCTCCTGTTTCTGCCGTGCCAGAAAAATGATAGATTTGCAAGCATAGTAGTGGTTCAAGGCCAATTTCTGCCTCCTGTCTACACTTTGTTTGAAGGTGCACCTTCAATGTGGTATTGTTAGGCTGTTATCATAATATTTCCATGAGTGCTCAGTGGGAAATGATTACTTTGGGAAGCCTGGGAAGGGAAGAGAGTGTCCTGCAGTCCCTGCTAATCTAGCAGCAGCCCTGGCATCCTGAGGTCAAGTCTCACTTTGCCACCCAGTTGTCTTCAGCACTGGGGCAGCTCAGGCAGAAGGGGTGATGTTTTCAGAGTAGGAGGAATTGCTAAATAGAAGTGCCCCAGTTTTGGAGGTGCTGTTGCCTTGTGGGGGAAAAGCTTGGGGCTCAGAGCCTCTGAAACATGCTCCTTTATTGAGTGGACAGTCTGTGGACTGCTAGGATTGGAGCCTATGGCCAATTCTTGTTTTTGTTTTGCCCGATAAAGCACGCTTGCTTTATAAACATCTACTTTGCAATACACAGTGGATTTATCCCAGGGAGAGGCCTCTGCTGCTGTCCCTGGTGGAGTCCTCTGCCCCCATGGAGAGCAGACTCAGGAGACACAGCCAGGCTGGGCTTCCCATACACTCCAGCTGACCAGAGCTGATGCCCAATATCCCACTTCTGCTCTGGCACCAGTTGCTCTCCCATGGCTGGTGAGACCACCCCACTGGGACAGGCTGTCTCCTCAGGTTGTGGAAGCTCCAAAAATGCAGTTTGTTCCAGATGCTTTCCAGAGTGAGAGGGAAGCCTAGAGAGCACTTTTCTGTGGCTGGGCTTGTGACTCATGCCACCAGCACAGGTGGAGATTGATCCGCCTGTGTGAACTGAGGGCCCTTGGTCTGGGCAGAGGGGCCACCATTGAAACATTCCTTGGTCTCACTAGTGAAAACTTGGGAAATCTTGGGACTTCCTTGCTTCATGCTATGGCTCCTAAAGAGGCAAGACATGACCAGCTTGTTGGAGTAATCCCTAAGTTAATTGCTCTTTGCTGGGAGGTATAGCCAGGCTCTGCAAACCCAGACAAGGGGTGGCCAAGGCAGTACCACTGCTGTCTGAGACTTGACTTGGTTCCTGTTAATGACAGTTATTCTGGCAGCAGAAGATGGGTGGGTTGGAAAAGGGTGCATTGAGCAAATGAGCTCCAGGCTGGAAAGCAGCAAAGGTGGGTAAAAGTAAGGGACAAGAAGAGATAACCAGAGAAAGGCATTACATGGGTAATTTCCATTGCAGTAAAAGCTCTTTGCATAGCCTCAGTAGCTGTGGCTTGTTTTTAAAAGATTAAGCAGTATCACAGAAGGAAGGGGTTTAGTTCATGTTTCCTCTGTTGTCAGCTGCAGAAGGTAATCATGTCTATTAGGCAGGTAAAGTGAGTATTTTCTCTTCAGAGAATAAATGCATTTTGGTAGTTCTGTACACTGGAAACACTGAACTTTACAACAGTCTTGGCTGTTTTTCTGGTTTTAAATATGGCTGTGGAACTGGGAGAAGGGACATTTTCCATGCTTCGGTCCTGAAGTGATTTTTTTTTTATCACAGGTTTCAAGTAGCTGAGCAGCAGGAGCTGACACACTGTGTCCAACACTGCATGCACCATAGGACAGAGTTGCCCAAAACACCAGAGAGGGGATTTGGCTTGGGTCAGTTAAATCCTGAAGTCCTTTGCTGAGGCTGGAAAGAAATGGATGTTTAATTAATTCAGTACTGCGTGGGTCCTTGTATACCACTAACCAGTCATCTGAAGATAACTCTAAATAGAAAGTGGCCTGGCTTGGATTCCAACCAGTGACCATGTGGTGCCTGGTTCCTTATCTCTTCCACCCTTTTGTCTCTCATTGACAGTGTAATAATTACTCTGTGTAATAATTGTTCTTATTACATCCAGTCTTTTCTGAAGGAGACATCGAAGGTAGACAAGTTTGAGCTGAATTTTCGTAGGTTTAATAACAGCAGCTTTGTAATGAGTAGTGGGATAAAAATCTTCTCAGAGCATTGGATAGCATGGTATCAGATGCTCCCTTATTTTTATAAGAGAGAAGCATTGAGTGTAGTCATGAATTTTTAAGAGACAAAACATTAATTAGCCTTCCTGAAGTTGGTTTGGTCACTGGTTAGGAAGGAGAATTGCCAGACAAGAATTAAACCTTCTGAATTGAATCCTGGGGATTGAGAAGTGATTTCCTGCTTCCCTAATTTTCAATAAGTGTGGCCTGTGGCATGAGAAGAAACTCCAGAATGCAATACACAATTTTTCCTCTGTCACTGTTTTTGAATAAAATCAGTGTGCAGTTAATCCAGTGTTATAAATCTTGGTAGGAAGGCTTCCAGAGCAGGTAGATTCGTTTAATCATTTGGGCTGGAATCCAAACCACTGGAGGCTATAAAATATATATATACTAGTGCCATTCACTTCTCTGAAAACACCTTTTTCCCATCCAAGGAAATAGCTGTGGCTGGCATGAATATATATTTGGAAAGCTGTAGAGCTAAACAAATTTCTCAGAAAATCATCTCTGGCCTAGATACTGACTATATTTACGCACTGTAACTCCTGAGGCTCATCAGCTAAGGCTTTCTGACAGAGAAGTCATCAGAAATCAGTGATTCACACTTTGAAATGGTGGGATCCTCACCTCTGCTCAGCAGGCTCCCTGTCTTGATACCAGTCATCGCATTACCTTCAAATTGGAGTAGATCTTTCAAAAAATCATTTCCTCCGTAGCTTCCAAAAGAACCATGCAGTAATGCAATGTTAGTGGACCCTTCTTTGAGCATAGGTTGTCTTCTTTGTGTCTTGATTAGTAGAACTGCGTCTCACTAAACAAACTGATCTTTCCAAATAAGGGAATACATTTTTTTATTTCCCAATTTTCCATCTATCAATGCAGTTTCTGTATGGGAGGATTTCAGAATGTCCCAGTTCCAGCAGTTTTTGTGTAACTCACACTAAGGAATAAGATTTAGCATCACAAAGAGTCAGATTGTGAGGTGTTTCAGGTAGCTTTAGGTGGCTTTGGTACATTAATTGCCTCAGTAATTCACAAGGTGCTCTATGAGCTTCGTCCTTAGCGAGATCAGATCCCATCTCTCACAGAAAATGATACAGACCTTCACAGTGGGAGTTTCTGCAGCAAGCTTTCAGCAGAATTCTTTCACACCAGTGCCTGCCAGCATTGTCCCTTTGGTCACAAGCTCTGACTCTGCTGTATTGTCTCTTCCAGGCACTTCTAGGATTTGACTGAGCGTGCACAACACTCCATCAGCGACGCAGACGCCTGCAGCAAGGACAGTTTTTGGAAGTGACACCCGTTGATGTGATTGAAGGTAACGTGCTCTCTTCTGTCATTGTCCTGAACTTGCTGCTTATCCTCCACAGAGCCTCATGCTCTGGCCAGTGTCACCTTTGCTGCCTGTCCTGGCTGGGGAGCTGAGGGCAGGATCAGGCCTCAGTTCACTGATGTCTGAGAATCCCCCAGACTGATCCTTGCTTCGGGTAACAGCTCTTCCTAACCATGGCTCAGCTTGTCCCATAAAACGTGTTTGTGCCCTGTCCTTAAGGAAATGCTTCCTTGCATCACATGACCTGCCTATTTTCCATAAGTGCAGCACATTTTTGAGTCCTGAAGCTGGTCTGCATTCAGGTACTGGTTTTTTCCCCATGATTTTCACAGGTCAGTTTTGCCCTCTGTTCAAAACCTAAAATAAAAATCTGTGCATTGTTTCTGAGGCCTTTCCCATGGGAGGTGGTTTAGCACTTGTCAGGCTGTATATTGCTCTGTATGTTACTGACCTTGTTAGTGCCATCACAAGCAGCAGAGAGTGATCTGTGCTTTTGCTCCATGCCTCTGGAAAAAGATTAGCATAGTGTGTTCCTGGGACTGTAGCACTTTAGCACTGCATTCAAGACAATTTTATCTAAATGTAGTTTTCTCACAGAAATGCAAGAAGAGATTTTGCTTCCCCCCACCCCAAATTGGTATATTGGTGCTTAATTAAACCTAGGGGAAGTAATGTATCTCTTAATTCACTGACATGAGAATTTTAAGGTTCAGGGTAGATGACTCATCCACCAGAACAGAATTTATCCTTTGTTTGTAAATGCTATTTATTGCCTTGTTTTGCATCACTATGGCTACTGTATGTCATTGGTGGTACCAGCATCTACCGTACATAAAATGAATGCAAGACTGAATTAAAGAGCTGTAGTTCTTATAATTGTATCAGCCACTTTTCTGTTGTATGTCAGTCAGTACATCTCACGTAAAAGCAGCACTAAAAGTGGCTTAATATTTTCCATCAACGCTGGCTGAAAAGCAAAAAATTGTCCTGTGCATAAATCCTATCACAGTTTAAAAAGCCCTAAGCAGCACATCACCAAGCCCCTTGTTCAGATTATACAGCTTTATAAACAACTCAGTGATGCCCTACAGGTGATTTTGAAGTTTCAATAGTTTGCAGTAGCATTCTCAATTATTTTACATCTAGTTATTTCTCATGTTAAAGACCTAGTTAAGCTTGTTAGAAACATCATTGCTTTCAAAGCCCACATAGATTCTTCTGCTTTCCTTCACTGTTTTGAAGTGGAGACTGGGAATAATTAATCTATTCCAGGTAAAGCCTAATTATTTTGCCAATTGCATGGGCCCCTCTTCTATTCTGAAATACATCAAGTACAATCACTTCTGCCATCCTATTCAATCAAAGCCTTAAGTTGCACAGATTTTCTGAAATGGCCTGGGCTTCAGCAGCTTGGGAACTGATTCACTGAGGCATCTGCTGTAATACTGGCAGGACTGTCACCATTTTTCTAGCCTGAATAATTTGTCTTTGTCATTTACAAATAATCTGCAGGGTATAATGTGGTCATAGGGAAGCACGGAGCCCATGATTGCTCAATAATAGAATTTCGTGAGGTCTTAACATCTTTGAGCTCATATGACACATTTGACAGTGCATGTGTGGATGTGTATCTCTAATTTCCCATGGAACAAGGACAGAGAAATATTTAAACATTCACAGTGTATTGAATGGCTGCTAAAATAAACCAGCCAGCTATGAGTGACTGCAGGAGTCTGCTGGTGGTTAGCAGGGACCAACCCCCAGGATACACAGCATTGGGGCACGGCTTTTCTGTGGTTGCCAGGACCAAGACTTCATAAATACTGACCCCACACAAAGCCTCCAAGATTATTTCCATCTAGACACACACTTTCTCATTTCCTTTTCCCTGCAATCCAGGACAGCTGGGCTTAGGCTGCCGACCCCAAAAAGGATGCCAAGACAAAGATGTTAATCTTGGACATGCTCAGAGTGGTGGGCCCAGTGCTCCTCCAGGCTCACAGCTGGATCTGGCTAACACAGGGTGTGAAAGCCCTGCAAAACAGCTCTTCCCAAAGAGTTGGGCTGGGAGAGCATGGTCCTGCTGTTGCCTAGTGTGGTCATTCCCAGAGGGGCAGCAGGAGGGGTGAAAAGGGTCCCTCTGGGAACAAGGAAGAGACTGGGGCCAGAGTGGGGAAAAAAGGCAAGAATGGAATGAGCACCAGGGGTGATCAGAGGGAGGAGATATCAGAGGGAGTGCTACTTTCCTTTTGGTCCAAGGACACATCTCTGTTTTTTTAAGTGCTGTCTGAAGTGGCAGGAACATCTGGCAGAGCAGGGTCCACAGTCACCACTGCTGGGAGGGGTCTCCCATTTCCAGGTCACCTCTCCCTCAGTGCTGTTGTCCACAGGTGCCCAGTGGTGTGGCCTGCTGGATGCTGCAGGAATAAAAGCATATGTCCAGAAAACCTATGTATTTTACTGATTAGGTGGTTTTTGCTGTCCCTGGAGAGTGATACAGGTCCAAGCAACGGCTGGGAACTCCTAACACTCTTCCTAGCAGGCAGAATCTGTCCCTCTGCTACTGTGCCATGGCTCTGGGAGGATTCAGGCTGTGTAAGCTGCAGGGTGTTCAGATCAGGGGTTTGGTTCAGCCTTTTGCTAGGTTTCAGAGCCTGGTTCTGCTTTGCTGTTCTGTGCATGCACCAGGAAGTGTGTGAATTAATTCAGTGTTGGTTGGGTCCAAGGCTCACCCTTCAGGACTTTTCCCTATGTTGATGAATGCCTATGGGCTTGAGTCCTGGTCCACAGCTGAGCTCAGGTGTCCCATGGTCCTGCCATACTTTTTTTAATATGTGATGCAGTGGGAGTGAAAGTCTCTGCACTATGATGCTGCTCTATGCTACAGCTAATTAAAGTCATTGTGAAGGGTTTTGTAGTAATTGCAGATATTGTAAAATTTAGTTCTGTCCAGTAATTGGTAATGTAAGCCTGAAACAAGTTATCCTTGAGATGCTTTAGTTGGCATTTCTCAGTAGGTGCAGCCTTTACAAAGAAGGCTTTTGTGTGTGCAGCAGGACCAGAATTAATGGCAGCATTTAGTGGTGCCTAAAGGGGTGTTTGCTGTGGCAGGTGGCAGGGCAGCCTGATGGATGATGCCTACATTCTGTGTGCTGCAGGAGGCTCCAGCAGCCACTCACTGCACTACCTGATGAATGCCAGCTAAAGAGAGTGTAAGCCCCATGCCAAATCTCTCCAGGGCTGGTGTATTAACATTTAAAATGAACATGGCCCCTTTGGCTCAGAGTGGCTCTGTTTGCTTCTACACGCTTAATATGGAGATTTCAGGCATCCTCAGATTTTTCAGTGGAATGCTGTGTTTATAAATGGCATATGTGAGGAAAATCCCAATGCCACAGAGGGCTGGGCTCTGCAGTGAGGGCTGCAGTGGGCTCTATCTCTCTGCTCTGGAATCCTGCAATGTCCAGCAGAACCAGGTGAGCTCCAGGGCCAGCTCTGCAGTGCCTGGGGTGCCACATGGAACAGAGTGATGCTTAATGGCCACATAAGCACCTTAGGTTCCTAAGTCCCTGATTTAAATGAAATTTAGGTGCCAAACAGTCCCTGATGCATTTGGAAGTCCCACTCAACACCTCTCCAAACACTCAGGCAAGTAAAGACTACTGAAAATCTGGTCCTTAGACAGCAATACAGCTGGTGTGTCTGGAATTAACAGCTTAAAAAGAAGTGCTGGCTCATGACTAAATTGAAGAGACATCTGGAAGAGCAAATATTTGAAGGCATTACGAAGAATCAGAATAAGAATTTAATTCAAGGCTGATATTTCCACCAGTAACTTTTTTTGGTCAACAGATGCAATTTCTGAGCTCATATGTCAGTAATAAACTGATTGCTGATAACACTGGAGAACTCCAGTTTCCAGCTGATGACTCTGGGACTCTGGGGGGGTCCTCTCTGCTGTTCCAGAGGCAGCTGGAGTGGATGTTCTGCTCAGCATCACAACCTGCAGCAGTAACAGTTGGCTTGGAGGCCAAGGAAGTATTTTTTGGACTGTTGAGGAAGGACAGTGTAACACAATTATGTTAAGCAATATGAAAAGCCAGTATCTTTTGTTAAATTAGCTGTGGGGCCAAAGCTCAGAGCTGAGGTGTCCCATTCTCTTTTAATATTCACAGCATGACAGAGGTGATGAACACCCGGGAGCCGGTGATGGAGGAATTCGCGCTCAGCCAGACTCCTGAGGAGGAAGGAGGCCCTTCAAGCCAGGTAACTTCAGCAGAACTGAAAAGTGTCCTGAGTTGTTTGTCAAAAGTGATTTAATGGCAGCCAGTAACTGTCCTTAGGGTAGGTGTTGAATTGCAGAGCCCTGCTGCCAGAAGAACAAGCCCTGTAATATGTCTTTGATCCTACTTAGGTTCTGTTATTAAAAGTTAAGAGTTTGGCTGAAGTGTTTTGTGAGGTGCCAGGTCTGCAGGGCACAGTGACAGCAATGCCCAGATCCTGCAGGGATGCAGGCACAGACACTCTTTTTTGTCACCAGGAGTTCAGATCTGAGCAACTACTGTGCAATGAAGACATCCAGCCAGTACTGTGCCAAGCTTTTACACAGCCACCCTTGAAATGAACTGAGTTTCCTTAGGCTCAGAGGGAGCTCCCTTTTTAGAACAGAGACCATTTGAAATGATTGGCTGATTCACAGAAATGGCTGTGGCATCATAGCAGCACCACTGGTCAGGGCCATTTGCTGGCAGGTGCAAGAGCATTTTCTGTCCCCAGGCAGTTCCACACACACACTCAAACACCCACCCGTGGTGCTCGTTGCAGCAGGAGGGATCACGATGTCCCAGGCCCCCCTTGTGGCAGCCCCCACACTGCAGGTTGTGCTCTGTGGTTGTGCTCATGACTCTGTGTCACCACCAGGGACAAACCACATAATGTGTCCTGGTGGACCTGAGCTGCCGCTCAACACAATGTGTAATGTTGGAAGCAGACTCAGAGGACTACTCTAGGAGCAGCCTGTTGCAGGTGAAAATCTAGCATTTGGAAGCCAGAGAAGTCAGAACAGAAATTTTGCAAATTCCCTTTGGATCACTTGTGCATGTAATGAAAGGCTTTGTGCATTTAAAGAGTGTACCATGGGCTGCAAAGGCTGCACAGGATGGATGCTGCTCACTCAAGGAGCATGTTTTCAATATTCTTTTCCCTCTTCTTCACCAAGGTCCAGGTTTTCAGTGTCGTATTAGTGTATGCTGCCCAAACTCTGTCCCAGCCCTGACTTCACCTGTGTATATAGGGCTGTTGTGTGGTGTCTCTGATCATATGCCCCAGAGTTTACCCCCACCTCCTTTACCTTTCCCCTCTGGGAGAAGGTGCTACCATCCACATTTTAGTGATAACCACTTGAGGCAAAAAAAAAAAAAATCTGACAGAAATGAGATGTAGCACAAACTCAGTGATTCAGTGGGAAAACTAGGTTCCTTCCAGCAACTTCCAAGCACTCTGTCCAGGAGACCGGTCCTTCTCTCCCTGCAGTCTCCTGCCCACTCATCACACACTCCAGCTTCTGCAGAAAAACACAGCAAGGCCCAGCAGGCAGCTCTGCTTCCTGCCAGTCCTGACTCATTCCTGGAGGGACATGGTAAATACTGGGCTCTGGTGGAAAAAAAAATTATGTGGTTGATGTGAGAAAAGACCATATGAGAATAGGACAAACAAAAATAGCCACAGCTGAGGCCACACAGGTGCCTTTCCTAAATTTTCATGCAGCTGTAATAATCATTTCTCAGCCCATTTTTAGATCTCTCCGTGTCATTTCCTTGGGCTTCAGAAAGCATATGAAAAAGCAGAATTTTTGTTGTATTGCATTGCCTATCCAGGGGTTGCCAGCAGGCTTGGGGATGGGGTGGCTGTCATGCAGCCCTCTGCCACCCCAGCAGGCTGCACAACAGCCAGGGAAGAGGTCACTGTCACCTGGTTGTGCAGCCATGGGAGAAAATATAGCAATTTACCCACAATTTTCTGGCTATTTTCTGCCAGCTGAGCCGTGAGGCTGAGGGAGCTGGGCTCCACTGTGGGTCTGCAGAGGAGGGCATTGCTGCTCAGAGGTCTGTGGACCTGTTCTGCCCAAGCAGACCTTGTCTCATACTTGGTTTCCAAGAAGCAGGATTGTATTAGCCACTTCTTAAAAATTCCCTCCAGTCAAGACAGCTGCCATGGAAATGTCTTTCCAAATTATGAACAGCTCAGGAGAAGTCTGTGTAATGGGAATTTGGACAGCTCTTTTCTGATAGGCAGCATAAGCATTGCTTGGTCAGGATGAGTTATAAACGGTGGGTGCAGCTCAGGGTGGCGTCAGAAATGTTTGCCTTCAGTGATTCACTTGGTCTAATTGTACTGAAGGCACATTTTCACAAAAGAATTTTTTTTCCTAGTTGTGTCTCATAACACTAATATACAATGTTTCTCACCTTTGTATAGATTTGCAAGAAGTATTGAATCCCCGTGACACTACTGTGGGGAACAAGGGTGTGAGGATGAGGGTTATTGTCCTTCCCTATCTTCAGAAGTCAGATGTGGGCAGCCCAGCAATGTTAAAAATGTGCTTGCTGCTTCCTAGATGCACAGGCTTCCCTGAGGTCTTGCCTCTCCATGCCAGCTCTGATGCCAAGTGGGACAACTAAACCCTCAGCTGTTAGGGAATGCAGCTGCTGAGATAGAGGAAGGTTGCAAAAACTGTGGATCAAACACTTCCAGTGGGTTATGACACTCCCAGACCCCTGCCAGTGTCCTGTGCTTCTGCCCCTGCTCACAGCAGGATCTGTGCTGAGACTGGCTCACATAACCAGCAGGGCTTGATCAAGCAGAGACCCTCATTTGGTGATGAACATGCTGCAGATGTGTGGGGAGCTTCCCACCAGTCCACAGCAAACCTGTGGCAGCCTCTGAAGTTAAACTGGGATCATTCTTGCTCTCATGTCCTGGTTCAGTCCCCTCACACACACCTTGATTTTATTGTTAGAAATGAAACGCAATGAAATAAAAATAAAACTCAGCTATCACAGAGAGATTTGTAGCTTGTTAGTGCAGGTATATAGAAGTTGGAGAATCCAGTAGAAAAGGTTTCAGTGAAGCAGCAAGAGAATTTCTTATGGTAATTTCCTGGAGGAGCTTGATGATTTTTCCTCAAAAAAAAAAAAAAAAAAACAACCAAAAAACCAGAAAAAACCCAAACAAACAAGAAACTGAACAAAAAAACCCCACCAGAAAAAGAAAAACCAAAACATTCAAAACAAAATACCCTGAGAGATTTAAGTGATCCTGCTATGTTGAAAACAGGAAAGCACTTTTACGTGTTACAATATCCTTGACTAAAAAGCCCCAGTTCAGCTTCAAGCTCTAATCACTGTGTAGTGTTTGATCTGCAGCTTCAATGTGACAAATGAAAATAAATAGCTGGCACCATCCTCTGTGTAAAGATGTTCTCTGGGGCTACCTGTTTTGCATGAATGCATCATAAAATAGTGTTTCACATTGCAGAAAATAGCTCTGCACAGTGATGGCTTCTTAATAAACTATCACTGCAAGGAAACGTGAATATCATATCAGAGCAAAAGGACAGCAGCCAGAAAGGCTGAAGCAGCCATTTAACTTAGCCTTACAGCAAAGACTTCTGTGTCCCAAAACCCCACCAGAACTGAAACACAAGTGTTTGGCAGCATAACAAATTCTGTCTCCCAAGTCTCCATTTTCACTGTTCATGTCGGATCACACAAGTTAAGGCAATCATCTCCTCAGCACACCAGCAAGCAAAGTGGGTTCTTTGCTCAGGAAGGGACAGCACGTGCAGGGGAGAGTGTGCTGAGACCTACAGCCCCTCTGCACCAGCAAGGAGCTGGGTTCAGCTGGGTTTGAAATCCTCCCTGTGCAGGGCTGTTGATCTGCACCAGCTGGAACAGGAATGTTTAATGGACCTGTGAGTGCATGTCAGATGTAGAAAGGACATACTCTGCTTGCTCTGAATGTACATCCCTGTGCAAAGCTGTGATGTGATGTTGCGGTGCATGATTGAGGTTTTCAAAGTTATATATGTATTTTGTTTATTTTCCTGTATTGGTATATTCCTTCCAAAGCTCCTTCCCCTGTTCCCAATTCCCTGTGGTATCACCCTGATGGAACCACCCCCTTCCTTCCCTCATTGGCCCGAAGTTTTTCTCTTGCCCAGGCTGTGCCCTGGGTATTTAAGAGGAAAATGAGGGCCCAAACCTGGCTCTGCCACGTGGATCTGCACTGGAATAAACCCCTTAAACCCATGTCTGAGCCCGCTCCTTTATTCCAAGCCTGAAACCACTCACAGCCAGAGATTGAGGAACCCACAAAGTGTCTGTTTATGCTGGTCTGGGAACTACTGCTTGCCGGTAAGCAGCCACAGAGACCAGCCTCAATGTACATTCCCCACATGTCTCCCCAGGCCTTCCCAGACTCACGTGAGAAGTACCCCAAGCTGTCCAAAAGACTGCCTTCCATCGTGGTGGAGCCCACCGAGTCCGGGGAGGTGGAGAGCGGGGAGCTGCGCTGGCCTCCCGAGGACCTCAAGTCAGCAGAGGACAAGGGTCTGCATGGTGACCAAAGGGTCTGTGTCCAGCAACAGCAGCAGCAGATGGATCTGGAAGGTCTGAATGAGTAATTTTCATCCTTGTTCCCCCCTAGGAAAATAGCTGTTGCAGACGGTGCTGTGCATGGAAGTTAACAATGAGACAAACAACTGTAGGTACTTGAAGGTGTCCAGAAAACATCTGCACTGGGGGAGTCCTGTGGACTGAAAATTTTGCTGTAGTTTTTGAGCAGTGGTGTTTTCATCTGCATCAGCCACTCATATGACCAACAGGCAGCCATTGCACTGCATGTTAGCAGGTCACTCTGGGGAACAGTAATCCTGGTCAGCCATGTATCTGTCCCTGTCTCCTAGCATAGAAGTGAAGTGTTCGACAGCTGCACATTTTCAAAGCATCCTGGTGTCTCAGGAGTGTGTCAGTGCAGCACGAGCTCACAAATAGGTACCCCTGACTAGTAGTGTCACTGTGGGGTAAATACAGGCAAAGGTAAGACCTTGTCTAAGTGTAGCTTGCACAGGAAGTGCTCCAGTGGGAAACTGGTCTATTTATTTCCTTTTTTTTTTTAATCTCAGTGCTGTCCTTTTCTCTTATAGAGTGACCCAGTTTCCATTTCAGTGCACCAGCATTTGCCACCCAAACGCCCAGACACAGCAGCCAGGACAGGGTGCAAGATGCACCTTCCCTTCCCTTTAAAGTGGTGATGACAAAAGGTCTTGAAGTGTAAAATCACCTGCTATTCCAATTGGCATTTCTGGGTGGTGACAACCACAGGGTTTGATCATTCAAGAGGAAATGTGAGCCAAATCTATTTCCTGACCTCCAGGTTATATATTGTGGTTTCTCTGTTGGTTTTGTGCTTTGATTTAGACTCATTATGTCTTCAGGCCTGCCAGCTTAAGCAGATTTCTGAGACTGAGTAGCTTTCCCATGACAGTGGCTGTCCGTAGGGATCATCTCATCTCACTAATATCTTACCTGAGGTCTCAGGTTCCCTGGGAAGTCAGGCTGTGATGCTCTCAGGATTCCCTACTCCAGGTGTAACTACTGGTTTGAAAGCAGAGAAGATTTCTTGTATCAGGTCTGATCACCCTAACAGATTAACTGCCAGGTAGAGCAGGGAATCAAACAAAGGCTGCACCTATATGGAGAAATAAATGCTGATGAGCTGTTTCTTTGCAGATACTTTAGCACACCCAGCTCAAGAAGTGGAAGACAGTACAGATACTCTGGAAAGCAGAAGTGAAGAGAATGAGTAGGAACTCCATGGCCTCAGATGTGAAACTTCATTGTGAATGTTGTTGGAAAGCTAACACACTCTGAAGACATGTCAAAGTAATCTGTATTTAAATCTGCAAGGGTCTTATGTAGTTAGTACCTGGTAAGAAGCATCTGGGCTTTAGAACTGTTCTTCTAACATTTTGATTTTCAGGCTGAGATTCATATTATTTGTTTAATTTCCCCTTGGGAAACAATGGGATGTGTTAGGAAATACAAGGCTGTCAAGGAAAAGATGCTCCTAATTTTAATTAGTGCATTTCATTGGTTTTATCTTTTTCAAGAAAGGCTGCTTTCAGGTATCAACAGCAGGACAAAGGGGTTGCGTTTCTACAGGAGGAATGTCTTAAATCTAAAAACTTTCTTTTTTTAGCCATTTAAACTAGCACTGTGATATTAAGGACAATAGATGTAATATAATGTCACCAGTTGATTTTGTAACTTTTGTATAGAGACGCAAGGGCAAGGTTTGCCTCCAGGCTACCACCCTGGGGCAGCCCAGAGCAGTTCTCTCCCTTTGGCTAACCTGTGCATATTTGGATGTACCAGCCTTTCCTTAGCTGCCTTTTCAGCAAGGCTGATGCCTTTTGGAAGCGCTTTCTCGCTGTCCCTGAAGGAGGCAATGAGCTGGTCACTGGTGTTTGTGGGGTGAGGTGGTCTGTGTTGGGCTTGGTGGGGTGGATCCTGCTGTTGTGCACCCTTCAGGCCAGGCCCAGCCGTGGTGTGGTGTGCACCTCTCACCCTTAAAGCCAGTGAGGTGACTCCTGCTTCCCCCAGGGCTGGCTTTGTTCCACCTTGTTAATAGAGATTGTGGTATTAGTTCTTTGGTATGTTTGGTGTATAATGTAGGTGCAGGGGCACAGCTGCTCCTCCTTTGCCCTGAGCTGGGTGGTGATAAGGGGTAGGTGGCAGGAGCTTCACAGCACATCCCAAACCTGTCCTGCAATTTGCCTGGCTCCAGGTTTCCCCTGAGCCACCTGCAGTAGCAGGGGCGTGGTGGAAGTACAAACAGCTGCCTCCCTCCTGCCCAAGCTGGCACTGCTGGCAGGAACACAAGAGCCAAGGGGTGCCCTCCTCACCTGCGGCACGGCTCCCTCAGCTCTGGCTGCACCCTCACCTCCTGGAGCCCAGAGCTCATGGTGGGACAAGCTGTCTTTGGACACCTCTGCCCTCCAGTGGGTTTTCTTTAGGAATTTGGGGGTCATTTTGATAGGAGTGAATCCCTTCCTGCACAGGGACCTCCCAGAGACTCCCTCCCACTGTCCCAGGAGAAGCACCAATCTCAGCCCAGAACAGGACCCATTGCATGGGCTGGTGGGGGTGGATACTGCCTGTACTCAGAGGGGTTTGACTGTCAGTGATGAGTGTCCTGTAAGCTGCAAAGCTGGCTTTCTCCATCTCTGCAGGGCTGGATGGGGTCTGTACTTCCAATTAATGTTGCATCCAGAAGAAGCTGCTCGCTGTAGGTGGAGCGAAATAATAGGATTTCTTCCAGCATTAACTCCTAAGTTGACTTCCAAGTGCTTTCTTTTCTCCAGTAATAATTTTAACTAACAACAACTTTTAATTGTGTGATGGTTGATAAAATTTACTGGCCAGATGTATTAATAAGTTTTTACCTTCTTAGCAACCAAATTTAATATATTTACTTACAAAGAATTCTGTGCAATGAATGTTTATTACAAAGGAAAGAGACTATTTTACTTCAAAGCAACATTAATTTATGTACAAAACTATAGCTCATTATATGGGGTGTTTGGGATCTAGGACCCTTTTTATAAGCAGTGTAGTACAGTATAATGTGATACTTTAGTTAAACTTTGCTCTCTCAATCTATATAACAATCTGTTTTGCCTTCTTGATGTAGACTTTCTTGCCTACACTGTTAGAATTACTTTGTTGGGTGAGTGGGATTCTGGTCAGAGCACCGAATTTCACCAGAGTTACTGAAGGTTTCAAGAGCACATCCTAAATCTAGCTGCTGCCCCTGTCACCCCCTTCACTGGTGACAGTGTTCTGGTAAAGCTAACACAGCTGGAGCTGCGTGTTGGCACAGGAGCAGTGAGGGGAGGGAGGTCCCCAGCTGGGATCCACTGTGGCAGAGGGAGAGCTGTGCTGCTGAGGCAGCCAGGCTGATGGGAGGTGCTCTTTAAATGCTGCTTTTGCATCGACTGTCAAGAAGTTTTACAAAGCTCTGGGGAGAAAACAACAGCAGTGACGACATATTTTTAGCTGTATGATTTCCTTCCAATCTGCATCTGCCCAGCTCTGTGAGGAATGACGTTAGATGTATCACTTAATTTGCTTTTTGCTTTATAAAAGGAAAAACAGTTGTTTGAAACACTTCCCCCAATTTTTTGTGCTCTCTATCTGCTTTCAGACGCTCCCTCCCTTCCTGCTCTGGATGGCCCTTATCCTATTTCCATCTGAGGTCAATGGCACTTCCCTAAATATGTTTCCCAAAGAAACAACTAAATTCTACATACACCCTGAAAAAACGCCACGCAAGCACCACTACTTTTTTCATCCTTGTACTTAAAGCTGCAGCAGGAATAAAAATCCCAGATTTCCTTCTTCCAGCTTAATTACTCCTCTCTTTCCTTTCCCCTCTTTTGTGCTGCTCCCCTGAAGTATTTTACCTGAAGGAAATGGTTGCTTAAAACTAAAGCTTTCTCCTAAAGCTGTGTGGCCTCAGTTTAAGAACTGTGCAAAGCCAAACTCCTCCTCCCATTTTTTATTTTTCTGACCATGGGCCAGAGGCCCTAAAACAGGAAAGCAAGATAGAGAGAAAATTGTTTTATACAAACAAACCCTATTTATTCAACTTGCAGGTCTATGAATGTCCACTTACTTTGTCTGTGTGCAAGTGTTGTCTCTCTAATAAACTCAATAGTTGTTTTGTATTTTTTTCTGGTTTAAAAGCTTTGTAGAAACTAAAAAGAAAAAAAAAGACATTCAGTCATATTTTTCTAGTCTAGCTTGTAGAATATTTCATGTAGTGCAGAAAGGAAGTTTTATGGAGTATGACATTGTTGAACTTTGCTCTATTTCAGTTCTTTCTAATTTTGTAAAATGCCACCTGTACATAATACTCAACTAATGTATGTCCTGTAGATGTATTACACCATTTAGCCTATTAAATGCCTATACTGAACTGATTGGAAGAAGCAGTGTATCCATAGTGTCTTTGTTTAAACATGGAAAGGGTTATAGGTGGTGGTGTGTGTCCTACCACTAATACAGGGAATGAAGCCCACTCTAGGGCTGCCTTTGCTCCAGGGCGTGCAAATCCTCACCCAGGCCCTCCAGACTCCATGCTTCTACACAGATAAATCCAGATTTACATCAGTGACAGCTGCCATAGCCATCTCTTTTCTTCGAGCCCTTCCTTGACCAGGCAGCTCAACACTCCCTGCTTGTGTTTTGGGATTTCCTCTCTGCCCTGCTCACCCTGCTGGTGCTCTGCCCTGCTGTGCTGCCAGCGAGCCCGTTGGCTCATCTTCATTCACCTCTCAATGCAATGCACATTTTTAACGTTTTCTGGAAAGGCAATTGTGGAGCCCAGCAGGAACTCACATTACTGGAAACCTACACCCTGAGCAAAGAGACCAGGGTCATGTAGCAGAGAAGATGAGAGGCAGAGATAGTCTGCCAGTGAACAACCAATTTTTTCCCAAAACGTTAAGTTGCCAAAAAGCAAAGGATCAGATAACTGGAGGGTGAAGCTGCATCTTGCCCAGCTCAAAAGCAGCTGCTGCTCTCAGAGATGGGTAAATTAGCATGGCAAAGGCATTGCTGGAGGTCAAAGCCAGCTCTCTGCCACTGCAGGGCTGTGCCTGTTGGGCAGTGGTGACATGGCAAGGGGAATTTGCTGTGTCCCAGGCTGGGGCAGCGAGCCAGCTTTGACACTGCTTGCACACCTGATGCTTAGTGTCTCTCAGTACTGGAGTTTCCATGCACCATGCCTGGAAAATCTCATGTGCTGGCATACATTACTGTGAAGGTGGGATGGCAGAGGGACTGACACTGCTGTCTCCTCACCTCCCTAAGAGCTGTCCCTTCCATCTGGGGTTTTGCTGTGTGGTGTTCAGCCACATAAGGGTGCAACAAGTGCTTCCTGATGGCTGCAGGGGATGCAATTTCAACTGGAGCCGATTTAATGTTACTGTGAGATCTGTGCAGAGTCCTGGCTGTTTTCTTTCCTTGAGTCTGAAGGCAGGAGGAGTTTATTGGTAATTAATAAAATAGGACAAGTGTGGGAAAATCGTTGTCTTGCTTCTAACATTTGTATTTTAAACTTACATCCACTGGATCCACAGGTTATCCCATTGACTTGAGACATTTTCATTTATTTTTAATCAGACGTCTGCTTAGTATTTTTCTCTTGGATGTGTTCTGCCTGACATTCCTGTCTAAAGAAGCAAATAACATTTTCAATGGTACTAGCTTTTTAAAAATGACTAGTAAGAGACAAAAAATGACTTTAAAAATCATGTTAAACTGAAAAATGTAATGTCTAAATTGCATCAAGCTTAATTTGTGTTTTTACCGTCTTTTTTTTCCCATAGTTTTTTATTTTTTAAATTCCAGTATTTTTGTGAGTCCTTTTGGGAGAAGGGTGCCTGACAGCCTTAGAGGGCCATGACTCCCATAGCAAACAGCACATCCCTCACTTTCATGTTATAAAGGCTTATGTCATATGCACTGCTTCCACCACAAATTGGAGCAAGACACCCTTCTTCCCTCTGTCTTTTAAAACACATGGCTTTTATTTTTCAGAGACACTAACTCTCCATAGCTTAAACTCACTCAGTTCTGGAAAATTAGGATTTAAATTGCTTTTTGTTTGTTTTTCCTTCTTAAAAGAAAAAAGGGAAAAATAAATTTGAAACATTAAAAAGTTGCAGTTTTCCTCTAAGAACACTGGTAAAATATTTTCCCTCATTTTCTCCCACATTTCTGCCATTAAAAGCCCAAAAACTTCACATCTAACCTTAGCAGACCTCCCTCCCAGAGACCTGTCCTGAGTCTGGTGGATAGGAGTGGAGGAGCAAGGGTTTCCAGGGAGCTGGGGACATGCACCAGGGACCTACACTCAGCTTTCAGACCCCAGACTTTACACCAGAAAGGCCAAGGATCGTTTCATCCTGCCTGAGGATTTGTGCCCACACACCAAAGAAAATCTGTTTAAAATGCCCACGATTGCAGTGAGTCCAGCCATTAAATGGATGTTTGCAATCAAGCCAGCATTCAGCTTCAGCGTGGCTCCTGGAGTGTGACAAATTCTCTTTATGAATTAGTCATTTAATTTGTGAAACATAGGTTGGGTATTGTCACATACCCACGTGTCCTCCATAGCCCTGACAACTGTACCCCCACGCATTACTATTCAGCAGATGAAGCCATGAAAACCCTTGGGGCTGGGATGCTGTTGGGACACACAGCCAGACTCAGGATCAGGAGAAAGCTCCAGGTTTCCAGCACTGGAAACCTAAGAATAACCTATTGTTGCTGTCAGCTATTCACTGATGATAACCTGAACAAGAAGGAACAGCACAGGCACCTTTCTCATCAGCTCAACCCTCCCTTGACATCCACATTCAGACTGGTGAAATCTGGCAAGTACAGAACTACAACCAAAAACACAAAGATGTAACAACATAACCTGAACATGGCATGAAAGCCAGAAACTCAGCTGCTGTGTTACTGGTACTAGTTTAGAAATGTGGTGGGAAGCAACTGGCTTTTCCCCCCAGAATTTACAGCTGAGGCAGGACAAAGTGAACTGGACACAATAAAGGTCTCCACCCAGCTGTGGGGTGCATCAGCGCTGGAAGCAGCATGGTTGTTTCTTTGATTCTCAGTGGCTGTGACCAGACACCAGTGCTCCTGTCCCCTACAGGACACACCTGTGGCTGGGGCCTCCCCCTCCTCATGAGCCCAAGGGCTGGGATCTGTTTCTCTAAATCTCAGGGGTGTCTGTCCATCCTGAGTTTGGTTAATGAGGCCCAGGGGTGTGGTGTGGAGGTGCTGGGATGGCAGCCCTTGGCAGGGCAGGAGCTAACTCCACTCCTGTGAAGGGTCTGCAGAGGGAGAAGGGCAAGACTTTGTGCTTTTACCCTCGAGATACCACAGGGATCACTCCCGCAGTGCTGAAACCAATTCTGCTTCAGTAGGAACATGAAAAAAATTAAGATTGGTTTAGGGATGCTAAATGCCCAGAAGACTTGGTGCTTAAAGCACCAAGCAACCAGGAAACATGAGCAAAAGCAAAGCAGCCTTTTGACTCCTGCTGTCCTCAGCACCTTCATTCTCGCCCAGGGTCTCTCTTTGGACCACACCCGGTGCCCTCAGTTGCCTTTAATGACCCTTTAGTGCAGGGACACGTCTGAGATTGAAGCTGTGCCCTCAAACATAACTGAGGAGGCACATCTGAATTCCCTAGTTCACACAGAGGCTAAGGTGCTGCTGCCTATTTATAGGCAGATGGGTTAAATAAAGTGCCTTATTCATCCCTGAGGTTTTAAACAAATTCCAGAGAGGACAAAGGGCCTTGTGTCTTTTTCCCCACCCATTTTGTTTTGGCCCAGTTTGTACATGCAGAGCTAAAACTTGTTCCAAGATTGATTCAAAATAAGACAGGAGAATTATTTGCTGGCTCAGCGTGAACCACTGTCCTGCTAGAAATCATCTGTATGGTTTTCATATGCATTTTGTGAAAAAGAAGCTATTAAAAAATGTAAATTTTGGTGTGTGGGTACAAACCCTGCTTGAAGATTCATTGATAGTAATCCTTTCAAATTGCTGCCATTGCTGAAGTTTCACTGCAGCTAAGGGATGAGTTTGGGTATCAAGGGGAAGAAAGATGGAATAAAATGAGGGTATTTTAAACCCCTGCTTTATAGAAATGCTCAGTAATTTATTGGAATAAACAGAACAAGCGTGCTTATCACACTAAGCTGCTGACCCAAGCAAGGCCAGCTCATTGAGTCCGTTCACTTTTTATTGCATTCTCCAAAGATTTTCGGGCTTCTAACAGTGGTGTGTGCCCTTCTCACGTGCAGAGCCTCAGCGTGTTTGGGCAGGAGTGCTGCTGGCCACGCCTCACTCTGTGAGCAACCCAGCAAACTACGTTGCTTAGGTGGTTGTATCTCATTCCAACAAATAGGAAAGAACTGATTCAATTCACAAATAACCCAGACGTGTAATTATCTTGCTTTCGCAAGGGTGATTTTGTCACAGCCTGGCATCTGGCTCGGGTTGTGATAAGCACTAATGTAACCAAGCCAAAGCTTTCCTTCCAAGTGATTTATCTTTAAACTCTTTAGGGGTAGCAGCTACCTTTGGTTGTTTTGTACTGGAGTTACCTTAGGAGCACAGTGCCTTTGGCAGTGGGTTCTGCTCTGCAAGCTCATGTGTTGGGGGGAAATCAGCAGGAGTTGCCTGCAGTGTTTACCTTCAGAGATGTGCCTGGTCCATACCCTGCCTGAGGCTCGAGTCTGCCCCTCTTTGGGGTACCTTTTGCATATTTCCCCTCTGCCACCAGCCCTGCTCTCCTTTTCAGCCCACACGGGGAGCACAGCTGTGTGGGTGAGCTGGCTCTGTCAAGGACAAAACCAGCAGGGTTTTGCTGCATTCACCACTGCAGGTGTCCAGGGCCAAACCTGTGTTTGAGGAGTGGGCTGAGACAAGAGGAGGCTGGTGAAATGGCCCAAGAACTGCACAGCACGTTTGCCTAAAAGCAGAATAACAGTGACAGCTCTGAGTCTCTCCAGATATCTCTTCTGGTTACCCTTGAGTTGCTAGAAAAACTATGGGCAAATTAACCAATTTGTTCTTTTGTTGCCTTCCCCCCCCCCCCCCGCCCCCCTTTCTGTCCAGAAAAGCTCCCATGTATTTATTTGAAGACATAAAGTGTTTCTGCCATGCAGAACTCTGCCTAGAGCTGTGCTTGTTGTTCCAGATTTGCAATAAAAATGTTGTGCAAATGACCTAGATACATAGAGTACAGCACTTAAGTAGGGATTTGGCTAAATCCAGCATATATATCTAATCAGAAAACATCTACAGGCTTGGGAAAACACCATGATGGGATCTTACAGAGTCTTAATGCATAGGTGGTTGTAGGTTACATAAGAAGAGACAGGCAATACTGCAGTAATGCTGGAAACTCTTTCTTGTCTTGCTCTGTAACATCTGGTGGCCAAAGGAGAGAATGAAGATCATCTTGAGATGTAAATCAACCTGATCCACCAGCTCTGTGCCTGAAGTCATTTGACCTCTTGAGTCTTACTCATAGAAAACTGGATAAATGGCTGATTCCCAAAATGAGAACCAGATGCTGCTACATTTTAACAAAATTTCCTGCTTATGGAGCTACTCTTAGAAAGAAAAATCCACAGGCAATGGTTTTGTGCCTTGAACACAAGATGATGTGAGCCCTTAGCAGATGCATGACTGCAGATGGCAGGGTAAGGCCCATGCTTTACACCAGAGCAGAACAGAGCTCCCACTATTGTGTGACCCTGCCTGGAGCGTTCAGAAGCAACAGAGCTTCTGTAGCAGCATATGCTGTAGGGGTTGTCTCACACCAGGTAGGTTTGTAAATACTGTACCACTGCAGAGTAGTGAATTTACACGAGTTAAACACACACAAAATTAATGAGACAGACTGGCACAGAGCACATGGTGCCAAACATCAAATACTAAACCTTCCTAGGGTCACCATCAGCTCTTCTCCAGAGGATACCATTGTCCTCTCAGTTGTGGTTTGTTACCAACTCAAAGCAAAATGCCCTGCACAGAGAACACAGGACAGAGCAGGAATCTCCAGTATCTAATGTGAAAACAGCTAACACATACTCAACTTTTATCACAAAGGCATAAACCAGCCCCACAGTGTCCATGCTGCTGAGCTAGGTCTGGTGAAGTTGTGCTCATGAACCTGATGTTCTATAGAGATCAGGTATGTACAGAGGTAACTCCTGTGACTTTGTAGACCTGATCTTACAATGGTAATACATTGAATCTGGATGTTTGGACTGTAACTGGATCTTAATTTTAAAGTGGCTGTGGCCTCGTTTATCTGATGTGCATTTCCTGGCAGCTTTTCTGGCCCTCCACTGAGGACTTTCCTCAAGTGTCTTCTTGGAGAGATCAGGCATATCAACCAGAGAAAGGACTGAAAAACACAGAATGGGATTCCTTGCAGTGTTGATATGTTTCCCTCTCCATTTTTGCAAAATGGAGACTATTGCAAAAGGGAATGCTAACCCAAGCTGGCCTCTTTTGCACGAGAGGCTGGTGGATTTGGCCCACAGCCTGGAGAAGAAGTCAGCTAATATGCCCCATCTTTGCTAAGCAACCTAGTTTCTGTCTGAATTCCTACATGATTAGCACACAGAGTGCATATTAAAGATTAATGCAGAAGACCCTGCAGAGTGGAGCTTCCTGAAAGGCATCACGCAGCAGGTTTTCGTTAGCGCACCAGAGCAGATGGACACACCCCGGGGGGCTGACAGCACATGCAGTGCCTCTCTGCACTTTCTTCTTCAGCCTAATGCCTCTGAACTTCATAAGCAGCCTCAAAACATCCATAAATGATTTAAAAGAAGATGGATTAACCAAGGAGGAGAAATGTCTCTTGCTGGGTTGTAGGAGACCCTAAACTTCTGTTCCGGTTCTTGTTCCACCAAAAACATAGGCATGGCCACTTACCTGTCTGAGCTGAAGTAACATAAGATCTATATGGTCAGTCCTCAGATTGTGAACCCCTTCCATCTTTACTGTCATGAGAGTATCTACCTTTCCTCAGTAGTGTTCTTCATTTTTACACCTGACATCTACAGCTGCTTACACCTGTGGGATTGACAAACCTTCTCATCAGTGGGGTCTGTCCAGGAGACAGTGCCCTCACAGACAGGCAGGTTTTGGCTGCCCCTTCCTGGGGCCAGAGGAAGGTTGCTGAGCAGTTTTTAAGTGCTCCCTGCTAAGAGTATAGCACTGAGATGACATGATGGTTAAAGCCACACCCCTACTGTTTTTTCCCTTTTCAACTCAAACTAAAAAGCAGCAATTTATATGCCTAGCATTTCAGAAATGTTAAAAATTATAAAAGACTACCAAATAATGCCCACACAATGTGACAATGTACACTGCTGCTTAGCAAATTGGACAAGAATCACACATGATGTAAGAATATGAGTTTAACAACAGTGTTTTCACTTGCAGCTCCTGGTGACTGTAACAGTTTCCATAAAACATACTGGTGAGGATGGCATGATTTAGGGATTACATCTCCAAACTAATGGGTAGAAACATGCACATAGTTACCAGAAACTCTTACTCTTCAGTTCTTGACTCTTCTCCTTTTGACATTTGCTTTTGTGTTGCATTTCTGGTGCTGACACTGAGCTCTATACACAAAGAGTGAAATAGTTCAAATATTCTACGTTCCTATCAGCAGTCGCCTGATGTTGCTACACACCCATCTCTCCTCCCCAGGACACAGCTGCCTCTGTTGGACATGAACAGCTGAGAGTGTTGAGGAGCCAAACCTGTGGCTGCAGTGATGGTCAGCCAAGACCTGCTGCTGATAATAACCTTGCTGGCAATAACCTTGCTGCCTGCCCTGAGCAAATGCCAGTGCTCAGCCCTCTGAGTGCCACCAAACCTGCACCTTCAAGCTGAATTATTGGCCTTTTCCACCCACAAGTACCTCATCATGGCCTACAGCTTCCTCACACAGGAAAGAGAGACAGGCACAGACCTCTTCTCTCTGGTGATCAGTGACAGGACCCAAGGGAATGGCCTGAAGCTGTATCAGGGGAGGTTTAGATTGGATATTTGGAAAAGGTTCTTCACCCAGAGGGTGATTGGGCACTGAAACAGGTGGCCCAGGAAAGTGGTCATGGCCCCGAGCCTCACAGTTTAAGAAGATTTTGGGTAACCCTCTCAGGAACATGGTGTGATTCTCGGGGCTGTTCTGTGCAGAACCAGGAGCTGGACTCTTATGATCATTATGAGTCCCTTCCAACTCTGCTTGTTCTATAATTCTGTGCTTAATATTGGGATTTGCATTGTATGGCATTCAGTCTCACCACTGCCCAGCATCCTGTGTGGTGCCACCAGCTCCTCAATTCCTCTGCTCTGTGACAACTCACTGGTTTGCAAATTCCAGCAATGTCAGGTTGTTTTCTGAACTTGAATCTAGTTTTAGCAACTCTGTGTATTCCTAAATAACCACTCAGCCATGCAATTTAGCCTGCAGCCTGTAGCATCACACAAATTAATTTTTATTATCAGTTGTTCAAAAGGGAACATCTTTTGCAGAAGCACACCTTTCAAAACGTCTAACAATCTCCAATTTCTTCAACACAATGTTTCCAACTGGAGGGAAAAAATAATGTACCCAGCCCAGCTTCCAGAAACACACTGCTCACCATAGAAACCATAAACTAAAACAATCCTACTGGTGATTACAGCCCAATGGAGCATTTTGGTTAATAAGTTATTTGAGTAAGAGGAATATTTGCAAAACATCACTGCTAATCCTGCCGTTTGCTGTATGTGGAAGGGCTCCAGCTGATTGCAGTGACACTCCACCCATGTGGAGTGGGGAGCAGAACGAGGGACACAGTCAGCTCTTGCCTTTTTCACAAAAATAACCTCTCAGCAGCCATATTTCAGTGTAAACTAATCAGGAATATACATGGCACTGTTTCTCTCAGTAGCAGTTTAACTTTTTCCCCCTCTCTCTGTCCCAGCAGAGTTGTTCAGGATTTGCTTTCCCATAATCTACACTGGATGTCCATCACTGCCTGTGGGGTGGTAGCAAAGCTGGGTGTGGGTCATGAGGTAACGAGCTTCTTGTGCTGCCCCATATCAGTGTATGCTGCTCTTTCCCTTGAATAGTCCTGGGAAAACCTCTGTCTTTCTTGACACAGGTGGAAAATTGTAGGAGTGGTCCAAGGAAGGTTTATGAGCCTGACTCTTCTCTGCAAGCTGACTCTGCTCCTGCTCATGTCAGCTCACCAGGCTGGAAGTGCCATCAAACTCCTGCCAGAGGGTGTGTGCACAGATGGGTGAAATGGTAACACTGGGTTCGAGCTCAGTTTAACTCTACCACTAAGAGTACGTCCTTTGGATTTCTCTTCCTGAAGTCTTATTCCATTTAGCATAGGTTGATTTATATCTACCCATCCTCTGTTTCCCATGAGAAGTCACAAGCTAAGTTTTAAAGGCAAGCATCTAAATAAATTATTAGGCTACATCAGGATTTTCATCTTGGAAGAAACAAAGATATAAATTCCCCATAAAAGTTCTTTGAAAATCATGCCCTTTTAGATTCATTGTTTTTGAAAGTCTTTCTGAGACAGACAATGCAGACCTCTTTGGGATATTCATTTTGAAAGTTGAACAAATGATAGAAGAATCATTTAGGAAGTCCATTCAGCATTCCAAAGAAGAACAACCCAAATATGCAACTGCATATATTATCTTTCCTTCTGACCGAGTGACAGCAGCCTCTCCATCACACAGACAAAAAGCACATGAATACTTCAACAGGGGCCAGCCCTCAGGAACCTGAATGTTCAAGATAACAAGTGCCTGTTTCAAGAAATTGGAACAGCTTTTGCAAAATACCTTCCAAATTGAAGACAGCTGTATCTGTGCAGATATTTGCAAAGACTGGGTGGTCTAGGCACAAGGACCTCTGACACATAGGATTGCCAACTCCAGGTGTTCAAAAGTTCTACAATTTTGGCTTAAAAGTGCAAGTCTTGAAACAAGTGGATCTGGGCTCCCTAACTGTTTTTTACAGCAGTGGAACAGGAGAGTTACTTAATATTCAGTCATTACTGCACAAAGGGCTGAGAACCACCTTTAGAAAACTCCCAAACCGCAATTCTCTGATAGTCTCATGACTCCAGTTGCTAGATTTCCAGAGAGGTAATGTGATGTAGAAAGCAAAAAACCTTAGTTGGTGATACTGCCTTGGAAATTCATGTTCTGTCACCATTTCAGGCTGACTCTGCAATGCTGGGCCAGTCCCTGTGCTAAATAAAGACAGGGACATCAGCCTAGGGGCCAGACTCCTGTGCATCCTGCAGACTCACCAGAGGGCTCACAGCAGCTCTTCAGGAGGCACAAGGGAAGATGCAGTGCCTGGGAAGCAGGACTCCTTGCAGCCAGCCTCATACACACCAGGAAGCTCAAGCTGTGCTACAGGAAATCCTGAGGAAAGAGGTGGTTCTGGTCCAACCTCTCCCAATGACTTACACTGGTGTGTCAAGGGGTGTTTGCTTCTGCTCAGCTCTTGCAGCCAGGAGCCTTCATGGGGCTGCCTCAGCCTTCCCCACTTCCCAACCTGACAGAGGGCAGCTCTGCAGGGAAAAGAATCCCAGGGCCTCTCCTCCCCCAAGTCAGCTGGAAAACATAAAGCTCAGGGACTGGTGTCTGGAGAGATTTGGGGACAAGGGGAAGTGAGACTCCAGGATTTCAACCCTTTCTCTAGTGAATCCTCACTGCAAAATATATTTTAATTCACATTTACCTGCCAGCTGGCTGCCCTGAGCAGCAGCATACGGGGTCTTTATTTTCCTTTTGCAGATGAAGAGCTGTTAGTTGTTGCGTGCAAAGTGTAGCAGGTTTTTTGCTTTTTAAGGTATAGAAAATAAACTGCAGCCTTGCAACTCCCTAGTGCTTTACAGAGCAATCTGAGGCAGGAAATGTGGTCAAATCCCTCCGGCAGACATGAAAACTCCTGAGGCTTCCTCACATTCCAGTGTGTGCACTAAGCAGCTGAGCCCCTGGATCTGAAAGTGATGGCTTTATCCTGATGCTGCCTCCTGGGGACAACACTGAGCCACTCAGGCAGGATGAGGAGCATGCCAGTGACCTTTTTCAACTCAGAAAAACTGTGGAATAATTTAGATTGGGACGCATCTATAGACTTTATTTGGTCCAACCCTGCTCTGAGCATGGCTACCTTTGGTGGTAGAGCAGGCTGCTCATGGCTGTGTCCCATGGAATCTTGAAGGACAGATCTACCACATGAAGATGTCTTTTTTCCTTATGTCCCATCCCTTTCTACAATATGTGATTGTTACCTTGAGCCCTTTCACTGCACACACCTGAGAAGAGTTTGTCTCTTCTCCATAACCATCTACTGATTAGACAAGACAAGACAGAAAGGAGCCTTCTTTAGCCTTCTGGGAGTTGGAAAGGTGGGCTTAATAAAGAGATTAACCATTGTCCCAACCTGGTGCTGAGGATGTCTTGGCTTAGTGACTTACCCAGCACCAACCTCCCTGACTCTGTTGGCAGGTAATCAGAGGAACGTGGCTCCAAAGTGTTGAGCTCTCAGGGGAACCCCTTTGTGTTACTACAGGAGGTCAGTTTCTCACTGCTGCCATCTGGACATTTCAGAGTAGGCTTTTTTCCATGTAGTGCTCACTTGCCATGAAGACTGTGCTTGAAAATGCAGGTGTTTTTTGACACCTAAATAGAAATCTTTTTAAAAATGTGCTGGATCTGATAAGTGTGGAGCAGATGGTCTTTGAGGTCTCTGTGCTTAATCTCTCCAGCCATAAACTGGACAATATAAGACTTTTTGTCTTTATCTGTCTTCTGCAGGGACATTTTCAATGCCTTTGTGTATGGGCTGTCTTTCCTGAGTCCATGCAATGTTCAGCAAATGGCAATTCTGATTCTATTTGAGCCTTGTGTGACATAAACCATAGAAAGAAAGCAGGTGGGACCTTCTCTCCATGGTGGTTGCTGTAGCTCTGTTACTGGTGACTCACAAATCAATATGCTTCACTTCCACCAGAATTTTCATGGGTAAGGGAGGTGTTCCCACAGCACAGATGTGGAGGAAGCCATGGTGACAGAGTGTGTGGGAGGGGGGCTCTACAGGTGCCTCAGCTGCTCCTTGTCACACCAGCCACACTGTGCACTGGCATTGCTAAAAAGGGGTGGATGACAATAGCTACTGCTGTTTTCTCCTGTTGGGACAAGTACCCCCTTGTTTAAATATCCACACCTTTGTGCACACCTACACAATACTCCAAATCATTGCAGTATGTGGACTGTGATGATATGAATAACATAAATATTCCTTTGTACTTGTTAAAAGATTTAAGCTCTCCCCTCCACCCACCCACCCCTGTGTGCCTCTATATATCTGATAATATGGGATTATAAAACAGTGCTGTTATTCCTGTGGGGTTTGGTTATTTAACATTGTATTGAGCAAAGTTATCAGAGCAATCCCGACGGACCAAAATAACTCTTTGTTTCTTATGTGGTGTTTGCAAAATGGGAGCCAAAAATAGCTATTGGCTGGTTGGCTTGAAACATTGCTGACCTTTTAGCACACCCAGCAGAATCCGCCAGCGCAGAAATCCCTGTGCTCTGGGTGTGCAAGCAAACCACCCTCTGCTCATCTCTCCAGCATTTGACTCCTACTAAGCCTGGGTCCCTTGTGTCCAGTGCCATTTCCTTTCAGTCCCCTTGTGACATGTGCTGAAGGGGAGAGAGGTGGCAGCTCCATCCAGGAAGACTATCCAGTATTCCAGGAGAGGACAGGTCTGTAAGAGCACACCACCACCTGCCCCATTTCTGTGACAGCTTTAGGGAACCCAGAGCCAATCACAGATACCTGTCTTTCAAACCAAGACACAACTCTAAATGTGTTTTGAATAGTTTCCCCCTCCACACACAGACAGATCTGGACCTGGATTCCAGATGGAAGTCAAGAGATCATTCCTGATTGTGCTCATGCAGGGTGTCCAGCTTTCTGCCCTGTATGCCCCCTTTTCCTCCCTGGTTTGCACTTCACCATCCAGCTCAAGGCTTTGGTGGCCAATGCACTGATAAACACTTAACACCCCTGAGGAGGCAAAGTGTGTTCTTTAAAGGTGTCGGTCAAAGTCTTATGAAGCACCGATCTCTGCAGCTCTTTTATTCCTGTATAACCAACTCTCTAACTATTCTGTCTTCCCTATGATTGAAGAACATCTTGTGATTGTCCTGGGGTGACTCAAAATTTGCCCTAAACCAGGACAGTGAAAGGCCATTTTATCCTCTGTCTCACTCTGAGCTTACAGTGCCACACCACAAGGCAAGGACTTTGGAAATTCCTGCACAGATCTGATGCACTCTTCTCCTCAGCCATGCAGATGACTGACAGTTTCCTCCTGCTCATCTCTATTCCTTCTTAGAGTGTCTTCTGTCCATTATTACTCCCTCTCACCATTCTCCCATGTCCTTAGCTGAGAGAAAAATCCCAGGGCACACAGGAATGAAGGGACCTAATAAACCAGGGACTCAAGTGAATGTGCAGAGACATCAGGAGCAAGTAAAGGCATTACCCAGAGATCAGGGGAGATGTGCTCCTTTTCCAGTGGTCTGTTCCTGCCTTGACCCACGGAATCAGCAGTGGGAAAGTCCAAGAGGCAGGGAAGACTCTGCCAGGCTGATTGAGTCACACTCAGAAGAGAAGCCTTCCAGCTCCAGTTTTTCCTTAACCACTCTTCCTTGATTTCACACAAGGCACAGCACTTGGTTTGCAGGACACACAGCAATATAAGACATCATCACAAGGCATGAAGTGGAAAGCCTCTTTGCTGGCTCTGTTTGAAGAAAACATCTGCTCCTGCTGGATCTTGAGGGAAGCTCCAGACTGGACCCAGAGCTCTGGTGATGTGCAGAAGTGATTGTGAGGAACTGAGACTGCAACACTGCTTTGAGTTTTGAGGCAGCCTTCCCTGCAGTGCACAGAGCTTGTGGAATGGAGAGGCTTGAAGAAATCACCTGTGAAACATGTGAAAGCCTTTCCTGTGCAAACTGAATATTTGAAAGCTCACTCATCTGGCTTCATTTAGGGGATTTTTTTACAGAGTAATACCATTTTGATACAAGACACCCATCAAATTTCAAATCACTCCTGCCATTCTTTCACAAAATGGGCAAAACTTTATGCTTTCTTATGCTTTATTCTCAGAAACTGGTACTTTAGGCTAACATTTTTAGGTATACAGTAAATACATTCTGACCTGTCTAAGTCAGAATGCTTTTAATGCTACATTTTAGCCCAAACAGGAAAAGACTGCAAACTAAACAAAAAGAAAAAAAGGGTCTTATAATCAGAAGCTTCAGCCAAGCAGCTTGAATAAAAGGTAGCCTTAGCAGGAGAGTCCAGAGCAGAATGCCAGTGGACAATGCTCCCAGCAAAAGTACTCCTCAACCTGCTGTACAAGTATAAGAGCAAGAAGGAGGAACCTGAAAATATTAATAAATTCTACTTATTTGGCTATTATATACTCTTCCTGTATTCTACAAGAAATGCACAGGTAGCGGTAAGACACTGAAAAATATCTTACTGTGTACCTGTTGGGAAGGACTAGTGCTACTTTTAAATAATTTTCCAGTTGTGCTGGGATCAGACTGGTTGTATAAGGGATGTTACATGTCAGCACCAACCCCACCAGCCCACCTGAAATTTATTTTAATGTAAAATAGACAAAACCTGTGGGAAGAGAGGCTGAAAGCAGAAAGAGATCAGCCTCTAACCTGTGAAACTCAGCCAGTTTCAAACCTGGTTTGATCCACATTGCTGCTCTGGATCACTGTGCAAAGTTACTTCTCCCCATCTGACCATCTTGCTGATACCAGTTGGAGTTTCACTTGTAGAATATAAGCAGTGATGGGCAACATACAGATCTTCAATACAGACTGGGTCTTCTATTAACCCTTTCAGTGGTTATGACAAATTCTTGCTTTGCTGCTTGATCACAAGTTGTTTTCAGGGATTATCTGCAAGGGAATCTGGCTCAGGCAACATTGATCTCAGCTTTGACCTGCTTGTCTTTTGTTACTTCACATCCTTATTTTATCATTCTTCAAAGACAAGTGTGTTTTCCCTGTAACAAGACCATCTTGTAGAGGGTGAGCATACAAAGGGCAGAGTATTGGAGAATCAGGAGCAAAGCCCTTTGAGACACTTGTGCAAATTGCAGCTGAGGCAGATGGTATTTAAACAGAATGTGTGAGCACAATTAGGGGGAGAAGAGAAGCCACAGAGGACTGACAATATCTTGCAGCCTTGGCAACACCTTCTCCTGATTGTCCACATCAAATGCAGAGGGTAGGGCATGAAGGGAGTTGCTAATCAAGAGCCATCTTTGACAACCTTCTTAATTTCTGCCATTCTGTCCTGAAGGGCTCCTGCTTTTCTCCCAGACAATGGAGAAATGTTGTGCACTTGCCCAAAGGAGCATGGAGTAGCTTAACTACCACAACAAGAAGCTATGAACCTCCTAGCTGCTCCATTCAATATACAGGACACACAAAGTTTTCAGATGTACCTGTGGACAGAGAGGTGTACCTTCTTTGCTCACTCCCTGACCCATGGTGAATATGCCAGGTGACACCAGGCTATTCTCTTTGAAGTCAGTGGGGGAAAAAGAGATGTTTCTAGAAGAAGATCCATTTAATTTTTGATATTTTGGATGTTTAAAATTAAGATAAACAAAGTGTCTCACTGCATTCACATACATGGAAAACTTATGGCATCAGGTTCTTGAGGGATTTCCTCAACAAATGAAAAGAACATGGAAATATTTTCTCTCTACCCTCTCTGGCATAATCACATTGGGTATTGCATGGAAAAGCATTCATTTAGATGACAGAGAGATGAGGTTTTTAATTTGATGTCATTACATTTCAGAATAAAACTTTCTGTGACACCTGCCAACTTACCTAAAATGTGAAGCTTCAGTATTTTACCTACAAAAGTGCGTCTAAGGTTTCTCAGCTAAAGAAAATAGTGAAAAAACAACCTGAACTCTAATGTACGCAATTCTTATTACCCTGGAATTGTAGGAGGAGTAAATAAAAAGGAATATCTGCTGCAAGAGTAATAAGCATTTGAGGGATAAATGGGTAAATATGGACATGAAAAATCTGAAAGAAAAAAAAATCAGTTACTTCCAAAATCCTCCTCAATGTGCACAAAGCAATTGCAGGAAATATGAATTCAGCTCCCTTTTGCAGGCTGTAGTCCCTGCAGGACCAAGCAGCCACTGCTCTTTACCTCTGCTCTGGTACTTATGGTGCAGAACCTTCTGGCCAGCACAAGGATAAACCTCTTGCATGAGATTTCCCCAGACATTTGTCTTTCTTCCTTCAGTGACATCTGCCCAGATCTGTTCCTTTTCCTCCATCAGCAGCAGTTTCTCAGCAGCACAGATGAGCATCTTTTGCATTCCACAAGTCCCAGTCAGGAAATCCTGGTTGGCATCTGAGCTCTGATCTTCATTGACACTTTGGCCTCACCTGTTAGGACTCTCCTGCTGCTCAGTTTTACCTGTGCCTTACAGTGGCTGGGGGATGCTCTGAGCACACCCGTACTCCTCACCCCCCCAATACTTTAATGCTGAGCAGCCAGCTTCAAACAAAGCCTGTGAACATTCTCTAAGAGCCAGTATGGCTGTAAACAACTCTTTTTCTCTCCCATTATGGACTATTGACACAGCTGTTCTCTTTCATCCCTCAGACTATGGAGAAGAAGTATAATTTCCACATGAAAAGAACGTTAATAAAATTTTCACCTCTCCTTACAAAACTGCTCTCCCATGTTAATGATCTGCAGGGACAGATTTGAACGAGTGTCAGTGCTTGCAACATCTGGAGGTTGGGAAATGCAGGGATCCCTCCACAGGCAGGGGGGATCCCACACTGGGAAGGTGATGGGCAGCACAACATGGGAGCAGGGGCTGAGGAGGGAAGTTTGGGAATATCTCCTACAGCTCAGGGCCTGGCAGTGCAGGGCTTTTTATGGCTTAAAATCCAAGGGTGAACTGAGGGGTCATGCAAGCCAACACTCAGTCCCCGTGTTTGGCTTGACTTGATGTGGGAGCTCAGCTTCTCTCTCGCAGGAGTGTCCTGGGGCTGTGTCACAGGGACAGGGTAAGGACATGAGGCATGCTTGCCAAGGTGCTTCACTGGCAGGAGGAGCTGCCCCAGACCCACACCAAAGCTCACCAGGCTGCTCATGGTCACTGCAGAGAGGCCAAGACACAGCTCTGTTTCTGCAGGAGGAGCATTCAAGAGGCCCCATGCATCCCACTCTGCCTCCAATCTCACAGCAGCTCCCTGGCAGAGAGCATCCCTTCATTCCCTGGGCACCTGCCCTGCCACACAGAGTGCAACATCTGTGTCCCTGTCCCCAAACTGGATCCCCCGGGAGCCGGAGCAGAGCCGAGCCGGCACCGTTTTCTTGATACCTTATCAGACTTTTTATTTTTAAAATATGAGAATAATATTTCTCTTTGCCTGTGTCGTGAGGGTTCTGGGTGGGTTTGCAGCACTGCTTCTGGGAGAGTATCCAACGTCCTCTGCCGTGTTTGGAAAGGGTGGCTCCCGCCAGCCCTGCCGTTGATGACATTGGCAGCTGCGGCACATTTGGCCCACGGACCTTGCTCTCCTCGCTGATTTTCATCCCATCTCTCATGGTTTTTTCCACCCGACCTCCTCCCTCCAGGACAAAGATAATCATCTCCCTGCTCCTTGCGGTTGCCCTCGCTGTCCCCCCAGGAGCTGGTGACACGCATGTGTCCCCGCCGCAGCCACCACGGCCCCTGTTTTCCAGCGCTGCCACCAGCCGAGGGACGCAACCTGAAACCCGGCAGGAAGCTCCCTCCTCTTCCCATCCCTCCTCAGCCGGGAGTCTCCTGTTTTTAGCGGCTTTTTGCACGGCCGTGAAGGTAAAGAACAGCCTCTCCCCGGCCCAGGACTGGTTCGGGAATCCCGCATCTCCCTGGCTATAATGGTGTGAAAATGCTCATGAACTGGAGGTTCACAGCGGCCAGGGCAGCCCCATCCAGGCAGCGGCTGGGCAGGGAGACAGCATCCCCAAGGCTCTGGGAGGAGGCAGAGAGCAAACTCTGGTGGAGCAACCTGCAGCCTGCCCCGGCCAAGGAGCAGCAGGGAAGGATGGAGACGTGCTCCTTGCAGGCACATGCAGGTAGGAAAACCAGAAAAAGTGGGTCAGCTCCTACACCACTGGCTCTGCAAGCCCCCTGTGAGAGATGAAGATGCTGCCTTCCCGAGGGGCTGCAGTTGTGTCCGGGCAAGCACACACAGGGTGTCCAAGCCAGCTCTGACCATGTCCATGCCGGTGCCAGAAGTGTCCTTGCAGCGTGGTTGCTCACGGGGCTCCCCTGTCAGACCTGTCTCCACTGGTGTCAGTGCCTCTCATGATAGAGATGAGTCAGACAAATCTTGAAAGGATCCACCTGGTCCTTTTCCCCACCATGAGCTTTACAAATACACAAAATTTTAGAGCCAGGTTTTGTGAGCAGAAGAGAACAGAAACCCCTTTGGTGTAGAAAATAATCAAAATTAGTCTGTGTCTTTTTGCATGGAGAGCAGTGCTTTCTGGGGATCAGCCCTCTCTCTTCATCACCTGAGGGCTGGGCTGTGTGCTATCCCTGTCTGAATTAAGCAAACAGAAAACTCTCTGCTCTGTGTCCTCCCTTATACAATTTATAGGAGTATAACAGGGGGACTGACAATTCCCTATGAAAAGACCATCAATCTCCTGTCATATCTTTGCTGCACCTCAGCACAGATTTAGCCTGATGGTGACTGAGTCCCCTCACCAGTGTAAGCAGTTTCCTGCATTTGCTGCTGCTTTGAAAGCACCTAATTCTTGGATCTTTGTATTTCCCATGATAGCAAACCCAGCTGCTTGCTTTCCCCACTTTGGCACTGATCTGAACCAATCTATTGTCCAAACAGCTGAAGTCAGCATTGCTCTCCTGCTGTTTAAGGGGCAGCCACTTCTTGCCAACTGCTCAGAGCAGCTCAGCACCTCCAGGCTCACTCCCATTTGATGTGCAACAGCACCAACACTGAAAGTCCCAAATCCGTCCTTCAGAGCTGAGGAGGTGGCTTGGAAAAGTCAAGATATGCTACACTGGGTGTGATTCAAAGATACATTTAAGTTCTTTTAAGTTTCATTTAAATAGAAATGAAGCTTCTGCATTTAAGATCTGAGATTTTAAGAAAACAGTGAATATTAAAACCACAAGATCTAGCAACTCTGTCATTATTAACAGCCATTTTCTGAGAACACCAAATGGCTGGGCAGCCAAGGGCCAGGTTATGAGATCTGTGTAGCAAAGGCGTCACCCTACTCATAAAAACATGTCTTTCATAATTCCCTTTTGTGTGCCAGTTGGAAGAATGCTCTTATAAGGAAGATACTCACCTGGATTGCTCTACAGCTTAGGATCTGATTTTCAGCTCTGCTGTGGTTTTTATCCTTGGGCTCAAAGAAGTGATGTTCAAACACTTTCTGCTTCAGTTTCCCCATTTGAAAACTAAGGAAGCCACCGATCTCTCAAAATGGCCAAGATTCTAAAACTTTCTTTTCTTTTATTCAAGTTTCCAAAGAACTTAGAAAAGTCACATAGACAGAACTGTAAATTACAAAGCATTATTTTTTATATGAATTTTGTCTTGAACCAAACTCTCCTCTTTGACTCACAGTCCTTAATTGACACTGGCACGTTCTTTCCTTCATGCCTTTAATTGCTTCAACATAAATTAATTAAAATGTAAATTAAAAGATAGCTTGTGGGGAGATTGCAATTACCATGATTTCATCTTTCAGTGCTACATCCCGTGGTACCAACAGGTCTGTGCAACAGGTATGCCAATTAATAGCAGACAATAAAGATGTCTCCAATCACTTACCTCTCTGCTGCAGGTTATTCAGTAAATGTTGTCTTGCACAATTAGTATGTGAGTATCTATCCCAAATCTCCAGCTCCATCAGATTGAGAGGTGAGAGGATGAGGTCTTCATTCAGCAAGAAAAAAAGAGAAAGATGCCCAGAATGTTAGACAAACCTTGAAGAAATCTTACAAAATATTTTCCATGTGGTAAACAGATGGTTGTTGAGACAGTTAAAAGAAGCAGAATATTTAAAGTTTTCTCTTTTTACTGTGCCTTCACCCGGGTCTAGCTGAGAATGGATCAGCCTCTCCACCTTCTCTGTGTGTTCAGAGCCATCGAGTTCAGAATATCTTTAGGCTGAAATTACCAAGTATTATAAAGAATGTCAGTAATTAACTAGATTATTCCAAATCTGAAAGCAGAGATGGGAGAGCCATGTTTTTGCTTGCTTACCTAGAAAAGGAAAACAAATTATTTCTAACAGGGGCATGAAGAAAAAAAATCACCAGGCCATTTCCAACAACTCTGAAATAAGTGCAGTTTATCAACAGCCATCATAAAATTCAAAAAAAAAAAAAAAGGCAGTGGAAATTCAAGTTGTTTATTGTCAGAAGAACCCAGAGCTTATGATCTTCACTGTCTGATAAGCCCTAAGAGCAGCCACAGATCTGCCAGTGAGCCTTCAGCAGGGCAACAGTCACAGCCAGGGCACTGAAAGTGTGTCACTCAGGGCCACTCAGGTTCTGAATATCTCCAAGGATGGAGACACCACCACTTCCCTGAGCAACCTCTTCTGGTTTTCAGTTACAGTTGAGGCTGAACTCATGGGTGAGTGGGAAGAAACAGCTATCTTGCATTCAAGACAAGAAGAATCATAGAACAGTTTGGGTTGGAAGAGGTCTTCGAGATCATCTTGTTTCAACCCCCTGCCATAGCCAGGGACACCTTCCAGTAGGCCAGATTGCTCCAAGCCCCATCCAGGTTGGCCTTGAACATTTCCAGAGATGGGAGATCTTCAGCTTCTCTGGGTGACCTGTGCCAGTACCTCACCATGCTCACTGTAATGAACTTTTTCCTGTTTCAATATGGCAAGAGGGGTCTTGAAATCCTGCCACCCCCTACAGTCATCCTTGCAGCTAGGTAAGAGTGGTGAGTTTTCCCTGTGGGATGTGGGCTGTAGGCACAGCTGCAGCCTTTAGTGCAGGGCATGCAGGCAGCTCCAGTCACATGTCCAACAGGTCACCCAAAATAAATCCTCAGTGTCTCTGGGTGCATGTGGAAAATCACTACTTGTGCCATGGTGCTACCTACATATGCTGCAATTTGTCCAGTTCCTGCAGTCAAATAAGCCTATTTTTGTAGGGCTGCTGAAAACATGGCCCTTTATTACTGCCTTCAGCAGGGAGTGGGATTATCCAGCAGATGAGAGAAGCAGCCTTGCTGCTCTCAGGGATGACACATTGGCCAGCTGAACTCCAGTCAACAGTCCTGCTCTGAGTCACAATTTGTACCCTCTCCAAAAGTAATAGTGCTGTTTTTTAAATTTTTGGAAGAGTTCATCCCTTGTACTTTTGTAATCAGTTCTTTCTTGGCTCTTTGCATGAAATGTTAAGGTGAAAAAAAGAAATACTGGCTTTCATCCTGTGGCATGGTCACTGAAAATTCTTACTGCTGCTATGGCATGAAAATGATGTACCTAGTCCTACAGAGATGGGACAGAAAGCCAGAGAGGGCCTCAGACCTGTCTGTGTCACAGGCACCTCCATGGGAAGCAGAACCAGACTGAGGAGATACAGCCCATCAGAAGAACCTGCTCAGGACAAAGGAAGGCAGGGAGAAGGGAGATTATCAGCCCTTTTCAAATGGTGACTGTGTTTAGGCATTGCCAGCTCAGAGCAGAACATCTCCCCTTTCCAGCTTTTTAATGCATTTTGCTTTTGCAGTGCTTTCCCTCCTCCCCTGTTGCTTGCTCTTGGCCACTGAGTGACATTAATATTAATTTTTCTTAACTAGAACTCTCCTACTTGTGACCCTGCATGAGAGTGGCTCCACATATCCTAGAAATATCGGCAAATTTTGTTTACACAGTGTTTTTTTTCCATTCTTTAACTTTTCCAAATTGAAGTTTTGAAAGGTTAGACAGTGGAAAAAGGAAGATTTGGAAAAAATATCTGAACATTGTACATTCCCTGGCAAGCATATGGAGGAAAAGTTGAGAGGAGGTGGTGATGAGGGTAGGGAGCGGAAAAGAAAAACTTGACCGAAAGAAAAGAAAAAAAGAATTTTTTATTTTGAAAATTGACAAGTGGAGACAAAATCAATATTTTCATATTTCCTGAAATTTCTCATGAAATTGCTGTTTTGCCAAAAATGAAACTTTCCAGTGAGTCCTCTCCCTTTTGTCACAGTTAAGTGTATTTCCATTGGAAAATGTATGTGTATCAAATCCAGGATGAAGAACAAACTAATGCTAGAGTGCCACGTCCAGGGCACAGGGTGGGAGTAGTGGGGAGCTGGGATAGAAAAGATGCTTATTACATTTGCAAATGGCTCCAGCATGGGACAGGCTGGATCATAAGTGAGTGTAAAGTTACCCTCCAAAAATCAGAGAAATATTCTGAAAAAAAGCAGGATGAAATTCAATTAGGACAAATTCGAACTCTCAGCTACAGGAAGGAACAGGTTTTCCTGCTTATGGGAGATAAGGAGCTACTTTGGTATCAGCTGGGTAGGAAGGGAGCTGAAGGCTTTAGAGGGTCACACTAAAGAAAAAAATCAACATTGCTGTTGTAAAAAAGATACTGTGCTGTGACATACAAACAGGATTGTGGCTGATAAGACATATGAAGTAATTCAAGTCTGTTTAACATCAGTAGAATTTTAGCTTCAACTACTGCATTCAGCTGGAAGGCATTTTAAGGTCTTGAATTCGCTGGAGGGAGTTCAGAGGAGACAACAGCTGGGGTGAACAAGGACCCAAAACCACAACTTGACCTTGGGAAGGTTGGAAGAGATGGGTATGTTCTTCCTGGAGAAGAGAGGAAGAATTCAAAGGATGTAAAGAAAAGAAACAAATACATTTTTCCCCATTACAGCTGTGGGTAGGACAAAAATAATGTGCTCAAGTTACAGCAGAGGAGATTCAGGCAAAACCCAGCAGAACTTTGGGTTGGTGCAGCTGGAGCTGCTGAGCAGAGGCACGTGGGGTCTCTGTCTCTGGATGTTTTACAGGAGATTGGACAAGAATTTTAAGAAATGGTACAGCTATGGTATCTTGTCAGTGCTCTTCCACCCAGTTTTCAGTGATTTTTAGCAGTTCAGCAAGTAATGAATTTTAAAACAGCTCCCAAAAGATTTGGAGCTTCCTGAAGACGCCCAAACCTTCTCTCTTTCTGCAACCTTTTCCCACTGCCTTGTATTTCCACTGGCTTCAGTGAAACAAGGCTTTGCTGGCTGCAGCTCTTGGACCACTTCAATGACTGCTCATAGTCAAACACTTAATTTACCTCCCAGCCACGCTCAGAGCCTTGGGAGTGAACAGCTATTTTTAAAGCCACCAGCCTGCCACACTGGAACGTTTGGTTGTCAGTAGAGAGTGTGCTCGAAGAAATAATGACTGCCTTTTTATCCAGAGACTAATATAACTTGGGTTTAAAGGACACTAAAAAGCATGTTTCTGTGTATTTGTATGGAAGGTATATTTAAGGCAAATGTCCCTCCAACTCTACTCAATAAGCAAAGAGCACACAGCAATACTCCGCTCCTGACATTTTAAAAGCTCTCTGATGTTCTTTTCTTCCTTTAACAATGAGGCCAATTTTCCTTTCCTGGCTTCCAGCCTGCCCTCACTTTTCCTTTTAGCATGTCTTGAAATTACCTTGATCTCACCTTTAAGCACTCCCTTCTACAGGACACTGAGCTCAGTGGTGTGGGAGGTGCTGCTGATGGAGGAATGAAAGATCAGACATCACCATAGGGATGAGAATATTACCAGCACTTGCTCTAATGAGGACCCAGCAACCCCCTGGAGCCACCATTAATATTGATCCTGAGTCTCTCCTCTGCCCTGTCCCTTCACAGGACTGCCAATCTGTGATACTTTCTGGCCATATTTCTGCACAAAGGACTGACTGACTGGCCCTGTGTTTGGGAGGGGACAGAGTACAGACCACATTCAGTCTAAGCACCTTTCCAGCCATCATCTTCGTGGCATGGCTTGGTCTCTTGATGTTTTCCTGCTGACCTGACAGAAATAGATATAAATTGCTGCTGCCACACTCTCATCCTCACCTTTCTCCCAGCTGAAAAATAAGAAGCCTTCTCCTCTCACCTAGAGGTTTAAACACACCCACAAAAAATAATTAGAGCCTGCCCTTGATAAATAATAGAAGAATCATCTACCAGTCCAAAACTGTGAGTGTGTCTGTGCCAAGGGAGTTGCATTTCCAGTTCATAGGTACAGGCCCTGAGCAGCTCTCCAGCTGCATCAGTTCCATTTCAGGCCAGGTCTAACACAAGTCTGTCACTGCCCAGGGACTTTGAGACCTGGAGAAACCAGCCATGCTCTACCCATAACTGCTTCAGTAAATCACTGCACTGAGCTCATCTCCTCATCAGTAAGCCCTGGCAGAGCTAAAAAAAAAAAAATAAAATTGGCTCCTGAAAAAAAGTGGCATAGCCCTGAAGCTGGTGAAACTCTTCTCCTTTATCATCACTGTGAATGAAAACCTCAATTTCTCCCTCTGACAGCAAACAGCTCTGATCCAACCCCCTCAGCCCACAGCTCAGTCCTGCTACAGCAAGACTTCCCTTTGGGCAACCATCCCCATGGGCTCCTGGCCTGATTTTTGGCCATGCCTATACTTGAAAGACAAATCAGATTTCAAGTAGTTACTTGCAAGTGCAATCCCCATTCTTAAATATCTCCACTCATCTCAGTGTTAGAACAGAACAGGACATTCAACACAGAATAAAATGTGTCATACATAAAAACAGGTAACTGCTATGGAAAAAGCTGTTCCTGAGTAATTCCAGGCCAGATCTGAGCATACCAGTGGCCTTGGAAAATGGCACATTTGTGAGGTGTCAGAAGACCCAGCCCATATCCATGAGACTGAAGAAACTTCGTAGGCCTGGAGGAGAAAGGTTCTGCACCCTGTTAACTCATAGCCAGTGCACTTCTGAAGGCACTCTCCTCACAGTAATTAGCAACTCCCACCTTGTCAAGGCTCAGACAAGCTGACTATTCAATTATTTTAACATCCTGGCCCTTCTGAATTACAGCCTGGGGACATTGTCTACAGGCAACTCCTACAGCTGGTTCACCTTCCAGCTGGTTCAAAGGAGCAAGGAGAGCTGGAAACGCAGCAAAGCCACTTCGCTTCAGCTGGTTCTGCAGCTGTGGTGTGCCAGCAGTGGGACCAGGGGTAACTCTCTCCTTTTTAGTGGGAAATCCCTGCACATGTGGCTGCCACCGATTTGGGACAACTTTTGGAGCCAAGTCAGCTCCAGAGAGTCCATGATTTTGCCCCCAGGAGATGTTGCCAGCAGTTAGCACAGCCATGAAACTACAGACAATGATGGAAGAGGAGAGAGGACAGACCCAGAGATCCAGACAGGACTTTCACACCTGCACAGTCACTTTGCCACGCCCTCAGCTCTCATGAGATGCTTGAGATGCAAACATAAACACTGCCCAGCATGCACAGGGGCAGTAGTCCCACAGATAGGAAGCAGGCAGAAGACCTCAAGAGATTGGCAGATCCACATAGGATGTGTGGTGTGGGGTAATGTTACACCGTGGGTGACAGCAGAGACATGTTTTGAGGAAATTTGAGCAATGAGACTTCTGTAGGTTGATGAATCATCTCTCTTTCCAGTAGACAGAGGCAACACCCCACTCCGGAGAGCTCAAATTAGGGCTGTGAAAATAGCTGAGGTTTTTTGGCTTTAATCCCAAATCAAAATATTTTAAGAAATCAGAACAACCTGAAAAAAAATTGTTATTCTTTTGGGCTCAGTAGGCTGGTTTGAGCCACCCATCCCTCTCCTTCTGTATGGTGATACTGCAGAAATATTTGTGAATAGAAGCACTTATTTTAGTTCACTTGAAGAAAAAGGAAAAAAAAAATTAAAAGAAATGAAGAAAAGACAGGGCTGTCTTCCCCCCTGCTACAAATAATTTCAGGAGACTTCCCTCCCTGAGCCCTTCACAGCAAGAGGTTGGTGTCCTGGAGCTCTTGGCCCTGTCAAGATGTTACCATGGTTCAGATCAGTGTCAGGAGCACTCGAGGCAGGGCTAAACTCACAAGGACACAGAAGGTGATGGCAACCTTGTGGGGCATCCAGAGAGGGGGAGAAATCAAGACTGAGCCAATGCTTTCAAGGAGTTTCTTGCTCACTCATCCAAAGACCAGAGGAGTTTGTCCTGCCATGACCAGGAGTCATCACAAGGGGATTATTCAGCAGCACTGCTGTGGAGAAGTCAGAATTGAGCCATCTGAGGAGAGCTTGTCAGTACTGGGCAGGAAAGCAAAATTCTGCTTTATAGCGAACATCCTATTTAAAATCTCAAAAAAAGGACCAGGTTTCAATCAAAAATTTGAGTCAAATTCTTAAGAAAAAATTTTAGGGCATCTGTTTTGATATAAAAGCCAAATTTCAGAACAAAGCCTTTCTGACCTGTTCTCAATCCTCAGCAATTTCATTCAAGTAATATCAGTTAGATTATCAAAATACAGTCATTAAAAAAACCTGCTCCTGCAAAAAAATTTTTTTTCTGGTGGAAAATCATTTATTGGTACTTCTTCCAACTTGGTCTAGAGCTAGGAGTTATTTGGTGATCTCTGTGATGAACTGGGAACACGTGACAAATGCATGCATATGACCAAGTCCACAGGAAAATATTACTAGGAAGAGGGAAAAACAGTTACAAATTTTATTTGTTTTATCATGAGTTCTGGTTATTTTTATGGAGTAATAGGATGCCAGCAACGTGATTTTTTTTAATATTATTAAATAAAATTCAGAAAGCAGTCCTTAATTGGTATTTATTAAAGCTTGTTTTAAGCTTCTCCTTTAAAATGTAATTGAGTTTTCAATTTGAGGTCTCTCAAAGAGGAAAAAAGCTCTTTAAAAGCCATTTACATTGTTTTCAGAGAGGTGTGATTTCTACCTTGTCAGCAGGCCCTTATGCTCTCAGGCAAGGTTTGCTCCAGTTGGAGCTTTGCAGTCCTGTCACTTCGAGATTGAAAAAGGGCACTTTCTTCCCTTCTCACCACTCCAGTTGTGGCAATGCATGGTTAAAACTAGGGGAACAAAATAACTTTTCTTCTAAAACCCATCATACTCTGGTGCAGGAGAATGGTGTGAGGAGCACAAACAGCTTCATGCCTTCCCCTAAAGCAGTGTCCCTCTGCATTGGTTACATTTGCTGACCCCTCAGGGCCCTTTTTTAACTGGATATCCACCACCTCCTCTTCTCCCAAGCATTCCTGTTCCCCTCAGATATCTTGAAAGGTCCATGCACCTCCTCCCTGGGCACAAAAACTCCTTCCTGGCCCTTAATTTCCTCACCTGGAACCTACATCCACACTCTGCCAGACCTGGCCTCACTGGTATTGCTGTGTCTGGGACTTCCCATGGATGCCACAATCATCTGTCCCTCTTTTTGGTCCTTGGGGGACCACATTGGGGAAAGCACATCCCACCTGGGGCCATCTCAGCTCCTGGCTCCTCTCCCCTCACAGGCAGCCTGGCCCTGGCTGCTCCCTAACACAGGGAGCACATTAGGAATGCCTTTCTGTGAGGAGACTGCCATACAGAGCACCAGTACAGTCTGAGTTACAGATAATTTTGAATTGGAGGAGAAAGGAAAAATATTTAGCAAAATTATGTAACTGAAGTTCAAAAATAGCCTATTGCCATCTGGTTGTGCTATTTTGACAACCAAAAAACCACTAAAGTCTTTATAGAGCTAGATATACTGTTTGCAAACTCAGCCAAATTTTTTACAAAATCTCGAATTTCACATTCTTGATTTACCTCTGGAGTTTTTTGAACCAGCCTTGCCTGTGCACAAGCCATACCCAGTCATACATCTCCATTCCAAATCTGCCATTAATATTTAAATGCTCTGTCATATTCCTGTAAAAGCAAGTACACAATGTCAGGAGACTGCAGACAGAAAAACTTTAAATAGAGTAAAATATAAAATAAAATAATAAAAACTCCCATTAAATACAACCCTCTCAAACACTGTAGATTAATCCCCGACCTGCTGCCCTGCCTCCATTGGCCATCAGGAGACAGCTATTTTAGCAGCCCAAGTTGTAATGGAAACATCATCCTCAAGCTGTTTCATTTGCTAAAGCAACTGGGAATTGCAGAGAGCCTGAAACAGTGCCCAGACATGACCTTCCTTATTAAACAGAGGACAACTTCATGCCATCTGCACCCAGCTGAAATGTCAGCATGGAAGGGGAGCATCACGCTAAAACTCTTGCAGGCCAGCAGGATGGGGACAGAGCAGAGCATGGGTGGTGTAAGGAGTGCCAGCAGGTGTGGTCACCCAGCCTGGCCTCTGTCAGCCTCACAGCAGCACTGCTTAGGGCTGCTGTTCCAGTGGCTACTAACCTTACCAGCAAATCCCAGGAAACTGCCTTCCTACAGCTGCAACTGAATCTCAAAAGTCGTGCCTCATTGAGAGCGACTTGTGTGGAAACCTTGGAATTCAACATTAGTGTGTTCTCCAGTATACAGAGGAAAATAAAAGTGCTTTCCAATGAATTTCCCTGTCATCTAGCCTGAACCTGCAGCAGGGGGATGAAGGGCAGCAGCCTACCTTGCTCAGCTCTCAGACTTGCCCCCACAGCACTGAGATAATGATTTCCCCAACCCACGCACCAGGGAAAGTTTTTCCCTTCAGCAGTTTTATGTGCATTGCCTTTCAGCCTCATTGCATAAGGTTAATGATCCCTGAGTTGCTTCCTCTGTACCACCTGGCAGTACACACCTACTGCCTGCCCTGGTGCTTTGCAGTCCTGAGCCCTTTTCACACTTGTCTTAGCGAGGGACATGGGGTGGTCTCAGCATAGACCTCTGTCACTTCTGGAGACATCATCCACCTCCACTGATGCTCACAGGTGCCCAAACCTGGCCTGAGGCAAAACTTGAAACCCACCCATTTGACTCCAGGAGCCTGGCTGAGGTGGCAAGTTCAAGAGGACAATTGCAGCTGACAAGAAGTTTTAAAAAAGAACAAGGTTTTATGCTGGTGTTTCTGACAAAAAGCACTAAGCAGCATTTTTGTTTTAAATTGATTTTTTTTTTCTTGAAAAGAGAAAGTCAAGAGGTGAAAAACCACACGGTCAGACAAAAGCTTCCCTCCCTCCATCTGTCTCCATATCATGCAGCCTTCACAGTACATCACCCTAAAGGCAGAAGAGGGGAGAATCTGAGTTACCCAATAAAATGTTAAACAACCAAGAGCTGACAAAACACATAATGTGCTCATGGAACACCACCTTCCCAGCAAATGCTCCACTGCTGGTGGGGATTATTAAAATTCTTGATGAAATTTCTCCTTTGGTCCAGGACAAAATCTTCTATCAAAGCCAGATATCTTGGTTACTCTCAGAGCTTTCTAGTCCCCTCTGCTTTTAAAGGGCTTGATTTTGTTTCAGAAGGGAATCACCTTTTCCCTCTGGTTTCAGACCAAATGGAATGCACATCAGCCTAGTGTTCTGCCACCAGTGTGTACAATTCTGTGAGGCACCATCACCTCTTGTGTGTGTAATTAAGACAAACGAGCAGCAGTTAACAGTGCAGAGGTTAATGGCAATTCGATTCACAGCACAGCACGGGCAGTGCAGAAATGCAGTCACACACTCATCCATCACCTCCAGCCTGCTCCCAGGGAAGGTGGATGTGCAGGGAGATGCTTTGAGTGCTTCAGGGTGGGTGCTGAGCAGGGCACCACAGCCAAGTTATGCCTTAGGGCTGAGCAGAGGGGGATCCCTCTCTCTTAACCAGCTATACAAGGAACCCTGCTCCTACCTTCAAGACCACAGTTTGGTGCCTAGTATTAAGCAGGATGATCTCAGGCCATGCACAAGGCTTAGTCTCCTATCTCTCACTCTATTTCCCAGCAGGCAGGCTAGATCAGGAAACCCAGCATTTAACTTGTAAGCTGTCAAGTTTGACTCTACAAGCTACTCAGAAAGGACAGGTCTCCAGGACTGTTACTCTAATGTAGTCACCAATGTGATTTCCAGAGAAAAATCATCTCAGGAAGGCAGCAGCCACCACCTCCAACCTGCAAACTCACAGGAAGCATTTCTGGAGAGGGGCTCTTTGTACAGCCTTTGTAATGGGGAAGAAAGGTCCTACCACTGGTGTGAGCTATCAGTGATGGGGGGATTTTTCACCAATGCTTCTTAAAGTAATGAAATTTCTGTACAGGTTTGTGTGTTTAGCCTGGAGGCATTAGAGTGTTATCTGAGTTGTCCTGGGACAGGTCTGGGTGATGTGGGATGTTTGTCAGGTTGCACTATTGCTTGTGGAAAGGTTGCAAAAGAAGTCAAGCTTGAAGCAGGTTTCACATAGTGGGATCAAAGGGAATTTGAGGAGAAACTGGAAGAGCAAGGGGTGCTGACATTTCATTTTCCAGTGAATTGGACATGTGCTGAATTCAGAGATGCACCAGGACTCTGCATTCCTCTGCTTACCAGATACAGAAGATTTCATTTTACTTTGCAGCATGAGTCTCTCATGAGAGACTGATGAATTCACAACACTTTGTTAAGAGCTAATTGGAAATATTGGTATTTCTTGACCATCAGTCAAACTATGGTTTGCAAACTATTGCTGCCCTGTGAGACAACAGTAGCAAGACAATGAGTTTGTAAAGCCAATTCATAGGAGTGTATCAGAGATTTTTCATGCAAGAAGGCATCCTATGACATCCTTCAGGATGTCTAGAGATGGGAAACAAGGTAGGGGTGAGCCCACCTCCCAGGCAAATCTGCTTTGAGTTGTCCCAGACTGTTCCTGCAGCTTTGGCTGAAAAGAGACAAGTTGTGCAATGTCAGTGAGACACCAGAGCTGTTGCTCACTTGTGGCAGGTAAAGTCTGGGAAGAGGTAACAGCCTTCCTGGAAGCTGTGGTCTTATAGGTAAAGACACTTCTGGATTTAAAAAAAAACTTTTAAAAATATTTTGAAGGTGTTCTTGGAGGTGACACTGCCTACCTGTCAATGGGAACAGACTTGGCTAACTTCTTGTGTGTGGTAGGAAAATAGCTTGGCTGCTGTTAGGGGTTAGGAGCCTGCAGTGAAGTTTCCCAACTGATCAGCAGGTTTTAAGGAAAAGTGTTTCTAGACAGGAAAAAGAACCTCTTTAAAAAAGACAACTCTTCAGTTTCCTGCTGCTGGCTCTGGCCTGGCATGGGCAGGCTGCTGCCCTGCAGACTGCCCAGTGACCCTGGCACAGGCATTGCCTCACACCAGCCAGGGACATTACACAGGTCTCGTTCAGTTGTCCCAACTGGGACCTCACCCACAGGCTGGCTGGGAGCCCAGGCTGGGAGCCTCTTCCATTTCCTCCACACAGACTGTGCCCACAGTGGAACTGGAGGCTGTTCCCAAGCCCTGGGCACAGCCCATTTCACTGCAGAACAGCCTCTCCCAGATCCTGTCAGGAGACTGTGGGCAGATGCTCCCTGCCTGCCACCTCCTGGGAAAACCTCAGGAAGCCTGTCCATGCTGTACTTCAAAAAAAACCCCTCTACACCCACAAATTCCATGAGAAATGGTCAATGCCTGTAGAAACAATGCCCACAAGGAAGAACCAGAGTCTTCACTGTAGGCTGGTGTCATCACTGAGGAGTTTGTTTCAGGCTCACAAAGACAGTATCTCCTTTTTTCCAAGCATTCAGAAACCTGGGAAAGTCCCTATTTTGATGCCCACCCTGAAGAATAGGGTCACATTGGAGATAGCTTGATAGAGAGAGCTGCAGCAAGGCTGGTGGATAGAGCTGCAGCAGAGAGCCTTGGTTGCATCTGGAAGAGTACACATTCAGGAAATATAGGAAGGGAAACAAGTTGGACTCATGCCCTGTTCTAATTCTCTGTGTATGAGAAGCTGGAAGTATTTTGTTTTCTGCTTTTCATACTTAAAAAAAAAAGAATCCAACATCAAGTTGTGTTTTGGCAGAGGTCTCCTCGGAAGATCTAGAGAAGAAGAGTGGGAGGTTTTGCAGCTTCTAGTGAAATGGGGAATGGAGGAGGTGTTGAACTGCAAAGATTTTTTTTCTTCCAACTGTTGGTTGGGAGTGGAGTTAGATAAATGTTAGCTAAATACAGATTGCTTAAAACATTTTGTAGGAAAAGCAATTTGAGTTGAAATTCATCAGCTTTTACTTGCACTGTCATAATGCTATTAATTCTCCAGTGAAGAAAAAACAAACAGGGTAGACAAGACCTGAATTGCTAATGTAAAAACAAGAAACAAAACAATCTTTGTACCATCTTCACACAAAGATGACTGAGTGCCCATTTCTCTTTTGCTACTTCTCTTACCATAAGCATAAGAGAAAGGAGCACATGGGACTTAAACTTCAACCCACTGCAGTACAAGATGCCTCACCCTCTTCTCAGTATATTCACATGCACAGGACCAGGGGGATTTCTGACCTGACAGTGGTAAGGGTTTAGGAAGTACAAGTATACAGGCTGGGCAAAACTGATTTCTCAGGCCTAAAAATGCAGATGAGGATTGGAGGCTCTAGATGGAGGACAAGGCTGACAACTCAGCCTATCAGAAGGCATCTCTTAGATGGAGGAAAAAAACCATTCTGATGGCTATTTATGATGCTTGAGCCATTTAGTGGTCTCCTACTGACTGATCCTAAACACAAGTCAGTATGATGAAGAGCAAGCCTGGAGAAACAGACTTATTGCAGATTGGTTTCCACTATGTACCTTCAGGAACACCAGCTGGAAATTCAGCTTGAGTCACCAGCAAGGTGTAGAGAGAAGTGACCTGCTCAGCACCAGGAACAGATTGCACCACACTGAGGAACAAGGAGTGATGAACCTCTGAGACTCCCCAGCTGGAGAAAGAGGGGGCACTGCCCTGCCTCTGAGTGACACCGAGACACAAAGACCAGAAATAGGTTCAAGGCCCTTTGACATGGACCATGCAGTTGGAATCATCCAGCATGACCAAGAAGGGTGCAGACAGAAAAGGGAGACAAGTGCTATCATGTCATCAAAGACTGTTACAGCAAGGTTCCAATACCAAACCTTCCACAGACAAGGTGACAGCACAAGTAAGGACAGATAACAATGAACTAAGCAACATCAATGGGCATCAACAACAGGGAATTGTTTCATACATTAGAAATAAAGACAGGAACTTTGCCAGTCAATCACTGGCAACTTCTCACATTTTTCTCCCCAAGAAAAATTAAAAGTGAAATATGTATTATCAGAAAAGAGCTTGTGTAAGTGCACAAGGCAGCTCTGGACAGTATTGCCAGGAACCCAAATGCTTCTCCTGCCCCCCAGGTAATTGTCAAAAAGCAAATAAATAAAACTCCTAAGATGCCCAAGAAAACTTGAATTCCAGCCCTCAGACAAGTTATCCACATGGGATCCAGTTCTCAGTAATGTATGCCAGGCACATGCATGTGAATATTGCAGAATTTTGTGATTTCCCAGGGACAGGAGATAAAAGGCAAAAATTATGTCAAAATACCATCGGAGAAGTCCTCATGAAAATAAACAGGCTGATCTGAATTCCATCACTATTAATAGAGAGAAGAAAAAGACTGATGAAAAGTATGTTTCAGATTGAGGCTGCAAAAGATCAGCTACAGAAAAAGCTAAATGTTATTGACAGCTTTGTCCAGGAACATGAGATGGCAAGCACAAAGGAGTGTGTGATATCCCCCCCAAACCTCAGGTTGCATCCACAGTGACTCAATCACTACTGACATACTCTATCCATGAAGGACAGAAAATATTTTAAGTAGACCTTTTAATTCATTATGTTGAATAGATATTACTTGAATCAAAATTCATTTTTATCATCATAAAGGTAGATTTTTATATTAATCATGAGCAAATATCACCTTAGAGAATTTCAAAGTAATTGCCAACAAAGTACAGACTTAGAGAGCAACACACCATTATACTCCTGCCATTTTCCTCTCAGCAGCTCTGTAAAGAAATCTTTGTTTCACAGATATATGCCCTCAGCTGAACCTAGGAAAGGAATCTACCCCAAGGATGGGGAAATTCAAAATTTCCTCAGCAGGATAAACTACAGCAACAATCAGAATGAAAACATGCTGTTGCCTGTTCCAAGGCAATCCTTGTGGCAAACCAGCACTAAACAAAGCCCACAACACTGTCAAGAACAGGCTTCCAATGCAACTTGGGTTTTGTCCGGTTCTTTCCTTGACCATATTTTCCACATCCTTTAAATAAATGGAAGAACAGCAGCTGTCATGGGACCATTTCATATTGGCTCTCAGAAAGTCTTTGACAGGGCAGAGACTTCACATGGCAAATGTTGTCCAGCACCAGAGCAGTCACAACAGGTCACATGAAGGGTCCATCCAGCCCAATGTCCTGGCTCCAACAGCAGCCAACCAAAGGTGTTTAGGGAAAGAACACAGGTATGGAACATGCATAGAGTGATTTATTGTCCCTCCAGAGTGTCCTACTCTCATTTCCCACCCCAAACACCTATGATTTAAGGTTTCACTGAGCCAGAAAACCACCCTCTCATTTAATTTTCTTCAGTGGATTTTGATTTTCCTTGACTACCTACTCACTTTGTGAGTCCTCATAAAATTCTGTCATCTACATCCCTTGGCAACACAATTCACAGATCAACTGTGTGGAAAAAATTAACCTCTTTTACATTTTGAGGCAACTTCCTGTTAATTACACTTGATGGTCTTCAGTTCTCACACTGACAAGAGAAAGGGTATGACCCTCACACATTCAACTCTCTCATTGCCTCCTCTGATTTCATAGACCTCTCCTATAGTCCCCATTTCTCTCTTTCAGGCTGAAGATTTGTGATAAGCTAGAAATACTTAGTTATCTAAATCTAGAGGAACCATCCAGACACCTAGAAATTTTCAGTGTTACTACTGTGTAAGAAGACCAAATGCTTCTCCTTCCCTGTTCTGGAACCAATACTCACTCCTTGGAAGGAACTGGCCTTTCTCATGGCAACTGCAGTTCCAGGTTTGGAACAGTGATCTGGGCTTATCGAACAACATTTATGTCCTGACTGATTAACAGGATGCAACAGCATACCAACATCCTAGTTTGAACCAGCCAGCAGCAAACAAAATCTTAAAATCAGAGGGAGAAAAAAGTCAGCTTGTCCTCAAAGGACCTCCTAGAAACAAGGATTCTTGAGATTTTCTGATGCATTTACTTAGCTTTGCAGCAGTTTTCCTAAATGTGGTAGCTTTATCCACTGCAGATAGCACTTCTGGGGTTTTTTTTCCTACTATCAGTACTGGAATTCCAGCACTGAAGTGCAGCTCTGTAGCAGTAGTGCACTAAGCAGAGGTCAGTGTTAGAGGAAAGGTAATTCCAGCCAACAGCAGTGAAATAGCTTTTATCATGAATGCCTGCTGCAGATGTTCAGAACAAAGTGGTCAGGCACAAAAAAACTGCTCAGATCTTACAGGGCACAGGTCCACACGCAGCTGCACAAGCAGCAGGGGAGGGAAGAATCGTCTTGGGTGTGTCCTACAAAACTTGGGCAAAAGGGTCGCTGAACAAACCCTGTTATAGGCAAACCACAAGTGAAAACCATTGAAGTGTCATCCCTGCAATATAAAAGCAAAAACATCAATGATTTTATACTAGAACAGGTTGAGAAAATAAAAAGCATTTGTCCATTGTAGGACTGCCTGGCAGGGAGAAGCTCTCCACCCTATGTCTGGCAGGTGAGATGTATCAGGATGACCAGGGGGTGGGCTGAAGCTCTGCAGGAGCATCAGAACCAAACTGATCTCAAGTAAGACAATCCCTGCAAGGCTCTTACATGCTGCCTGAACTTTCTGGGTAGCTAGAGCCTCCTTATTACAGCTTTTGGGTTTTGAGATGCCTCAAACCTGTGTCCAATCTCATGACACTCAGTGTTAATGATATGGCAATAAAAAGGGTCTCAGCTGTTCATATGGCCAAAGAAAAGGCCCAATTTTATCTCTCTGTAAAGTGTTAAATATAATCCTAAAAACATACACCTTTTTGCCTTTGAATTGGAGCACTGATGTTACTTTGACTTTTGTCTCCTGGTACAGGGTTAGGGAAGCAGAAAGAGCTAATTTTTAAAACATTTTCTATTGTGGACTTATATAACTTCACAAAATAATATTGCTAGACAACTTTGTGCAATAGTTTACAGATCTGTAAGCTTTTTAGTAGCAGTCCAAAATTATTGTCTCCCAATATTGCCTGATTTTGGAGGAACCTTGCCAGTTTCTATCAGCCAGGAAATCTGTTCCTTGGGCTCATTCACAGAACATTCTGAGCATCTTTGGCAAAACATTTGGCTTGAGGAAGAGAAGAAGCAGTCACTCTGAAATAAACTCCAAAGTAAGTATATAGGTGGCAGTGAGCAAAATTCTACGGCAAATTCATTTTCATGTGGATGAACCAGCACCAAAATGACCAAAACTGATATTTCAACATCTTCATGGCCCTAACACAAAGCAAAATAGAAAGTCTTGTTTCCTCACCCCAAGGTGCTCTGTTCCAGCTGCCCTTTCACACCTGAGCTTTCAGCATCTTTAGGCACACTCCACCCGTCCAGTGTTTAGCTTCAGTTCTCCTTCCCTCTGGCTCATCCCGCCCTCACAGAGGGTCAGAGAAGAATCACTCTGGTCTCCAGAAGGTCCAAGGAGCATCGCAGCTCACCTCACTCTAACACTAGCACAAAGCACAAAATTAAGTCATCAGAGATGCCTCTTTGTTGGTTTGCTTTACTGATTACTGCACACAGCTGTGGAGAAAACAGCAGTGCCACCATCCACCAAAGTTAAGGAGTTTTGTTGGTTCACATATTTACATATTTCAGTTGTAAACCATCAGCTGATCATTATTATCATTAGCACCAATTAAATAATAACCTTAAGGAGCTCTTAGTGACACACACACACACACAAAAATATTGTGAAGGGATTTCAACTGCTCTATATCACTTCTCACCTTCCAAAAATAATGTGGCTTTAATGAGTCCTCTTCAGTGGGGCTCTTTGCTGCCCACTGCCAGTTACAGTCTGGTTTTTTACAGATGCCCCTTGCAAAGAGAAAAGAATGATTTCTTGCTCAGACAAAACGAGATGTAAAGCCCCTGGGCAGAGCTGTTTCACAGGTTACCTGTGCAGCAGAAGTCCCTGCCAGAACACCCCATCAGCAGCCCTTCTCCATCCCCAAGGTCTGACACCTCCCTCACCCCTCCCTCAGCAGTGGTGGGGCTTTGGGCACAGCCTCGTTGCCTACAGCCTCTTTCCTACCTTGTGGAAGGAAAAAAAAAAACACGGAATAAGGCTGAGTTTCCTTTTGTTTGCCTCCCCCAGCATCCCTGAGTCACCGGTGGAGGGTGCGTGGTGCCTGCGGTGACACACCCAGCCCCAGCGCCGCAGCCGGAGCGCGGATTGCACAGAGCGGCGGGAGGAGGCCCCGTACCAACAAGTCATGACTGTTTTCCTTGAATTACAATGTGATCCTCACAAAAGTAACATAAAGCACGCTCTCCAGCCCTCTGTTCCAAGCCCACGTTTTTCTCCAGGTTACCTAATCCATGCCATCACCCATGGAGCATCATGAGTGCTGACACAGACACCCATGGAGCCTGATAGCAGTGTCCCAAGGCCGTCCCCCACTTCTGCTCACCACTTCTTCCCACAGGGATGCTGCTGGAGCCTTGCTCTGCTGTGTGTCACTGCTCCCCTGCAGGGTGATGCTGGGGGACCACAGGACAGGAGCACCTCACAGACACCTCAGGTGGGAAGTCAGGTACCAGAGGGTTTGCCACCCACACGAGGCATGAACACAGACTCGTCATCCTGCATTTACAAAGCTCATCTGGAAACCCTGAAGCAACTCTCAGAAAACCCAGTGTGCCTCACACTTTCTTTAGATATTATAAAAAATAAGTAAATTGTTTATGTGGTATCTGCTTTTAGCTTTTGATAGCTTGTTTCTCCAGCACAGATAGAAAAAATAAAAGGAGGTCTGTAGTAAAGGGATTGCATTGACGAATATTTCTAAATCACTGATCAGTGGAGGAAATAAAGGGCCTTGGAGCTTGTTGTTCACTTAAAGCAAACAAATAAACAAACAAACAAACAAACAAGATCATTGATTTTATTGGGACTTCTCTAGGCAGAGCATTTAGCTCAAGTACAATATATTTTTATTGTACCACTGGGAGCTGGATGTAAATACTTATAAATCTTCCTTTGAGGAGGTTAGCACTCAGCTGTTTTAAATAGCTTTGTGTGCTACAAAAATCTTTAAACCAGACATCCCTCACATTTAAAAGATGGCTGCAGAGAGGCATGGGCCCATGTTTGGAGAACACCATGTGTCCTCATGGATGAAGTCACCCTCCCCAACAGGAGGCTGAGGCTGAATTACCCTGCAGCAGACCCTCAGTGATAAGGTGGTGTGTGGATAAGGACCCACTGGGTCTGGACCAGCCCTGAAAGGGCAGAGCAGAGCTGGGCATCAGTGGAATCCCCAGGATAGGCTGGGGGAAGCAGCTCCCCAACCCAGGTGCTCTGGATGCTGTTCCAGGCAGAAACACAGAGACTCAAGGATACTGCAGCCTGGTGGGGTCAGCTGCTGGCTAACAGGAACAGAGTTCGCTAATTTAAAACTCATTTAGGTATCTCTGCACTCACCATGCTCTCTTTGGGACTGCAAAGCCAGTACACTGTTGGTAACACACAGCTGTACTAAGGCAGTGGCAGACCCAGGCTGTAAGTGAGGTAAGGAGTGCAGGAAGGTGTTATCTTATATTGTAACAGCTGATATGTTGGAAGAACTGGACAAGCTCTGGCCCAGAAAGGGTTTGGATACCCTATAACTTGTCTTTTTTGCAGTTCTGTTAATTTATCACCAAGGATGGAGCCTGCAGAGGCTGTGGAGAGCACACAGGGCTGGCATGTGCCCTGCTTGGTGCTGCTTAGCTGCACTGAACTGAAATCAGTGTCACTGGGGCAGTACAGCTCACTTTTCAGGCCACACAGTAATTAATAGATGTCTTGTGAAATTGTACGTTGAAGGAAATATTTCTTTTCTCCTGTACATTGAAGGAAATATTCTGTCTGTCTCCTCCAGTACAGGAATTAGAAGCAGAAATGAAGCCTGCTTCATAGTGAAGCCCAGCTTCTAAACAAGCAAAAACAAGTTGTTCTTCAGAGAGCAGATGGCCTTATGGGACCCCTTGCTGATGATGTTTTGCATGCTAAAAGTCTGCATGCATTCAGGAGGAAGCTGGAGAAGTTCCTGGGAAAGGAACCTACAGAATGCTGCTACATGCATACTGCAAACCGTGTTTAGCTCAGGAAGCCCTGAGCTGAAAGTGGTTGGAGGCTGGAGGAGTATCTGATGTATGTTTTCTTCTTGCTTTTCTCTGCATACCCGTTTATGATGCCCTTCAGAGACAGGGTGCTAGGCTGCATGGACCTATGGCCAGGACTGCTATTCCCAGATTTGTGGTCTTTTAAAGCAAGCCACCCTGATCCAAGTCATCTTTACACCAGTATGACAGTGTCTGTACATTGGGACAAAAATAAATTACGTGGGACCCATGAAAGGAAGAGCTGAAGGATGCAGGAATCTAAAACAAGAAGTGAGAAGAGAAGCCAGCTCCCAGGAGCAGCCATGCCACAGAATGCAAAATTTTCTCTGGATGATGCCCTGGTCCTTACCTTTCTTCCCTGGGCCCTGATGAGGACACCTGCAGCTCGCCAGCTCCTGGATCAGGATGCTCACAGTCCCCTCACCAGCCCAGAAGGAAAGTCAACTGCAGGGACATAAAAATACAGAAAGAAAAGGAACAATTCCATTTTGGTCCAGGGTCTCAACACTCCCGCTCCTCACAGGCAACCCTTTTACTTTGCACTGGCAATTTTGTACAGGTTTGTCTGGGACAACCTGCCCTGAGTGGAGGAGAAGAGGGGCACAAGTGTGTGGAGTCCAACCACACAGGAAATACTCAGCCATAAACATGGGCAAAATAAAGTATCAGGCTGCTTTCTCCTTGGTTTTTTCCCCATCTTTTGCAACTGGTAACAAGAAGTATTTTCCACTTCTTCTGTTCCTTGTGTTGCTGTTGCTTCTACTGAGCTCTCCATACCTCGGCTCTCCAGGGTAGCAGTACACATGCCCCATTTGGAGGCACTAAAGGGAGAATTGCTTGGCCAGCATAGCTGAGGATGTCTGTCCTGCCCAGGGAGGCTCAGCAGGAGCACTGGAACCTTCTGGTCTGTCCCCATGAGCAGGGAAGGATCAGAAACAGGAGTTATTGGGAGTTACTGGTGGCCATGTTTGGCAGCAGCCCAATGGTCCCAGCATGGGCACATTTGAAACGCTTTGACCTTTCAGAAAAGTCTAAGAATAACAGTGATTAAATGTAAACCAGCATGTGGACATGTCTGTGGACTGCTGACCTGAAGGGTGTAATGTAGGAAGCCAGCAAATGTGTCTTGGTGTCAGAGTAGCACAGGTCTGTCCCTGCACCACAGTGAGTCTCACCAAGGCCACCAAGCATGAGTGAAGCATGAAATCCAGGTGACAATAGGCAGTCAGTCACAAGGAAGCATCTTCCTGGGGGCTGTTGACATTATTATTCTAGATCAAGAAGCAAATCCTACATGTTAGTTACTTAGCAGATGAAGTTACCATGCCAACTCATATGCTACCTTTTTTTCTTAAATTATTATTATTGCAAGAGTAGGCAGCATCCCTTGAGATTTCACAAAAGGGGAGGAAAAATGTCAAAGTGCCAAGAATATAATGGAATTTCTAGCCTCAACCCTATTTTCCATAGATCTGTTTTTCAGCTTACATCCTGCTCCTTCTCATGGCAGCAGCGAGGCTAAGCCAAGAGACTCTCTGAATGGTAATTTAGTGGCCAGCCCACGATATTGTGGTGCTACACTCCAGTAATCCGCAGTTCTCTACCCCCGCTTCACACAATTTTCGGGGAACTAATGCAAGGAGCTGGTGCCAAATGATTGCACAGCCTTCCCTCAACCTCTCCTTGACTTCTCTGCATTTCTTTCTTTGTTCACTGTTTCTCTTTGCCTTCCCATCTGTCTTCATCCCTCTGCTGAAAGGATTTTTATTTCTGACAGCTATTTTCATTTTTTTCCTCTGTTGTCTTTACTTGTTTTCCTTTGCAAAATGTATTATATTCCTGTCTCTTCCATGCACTCAGTGCTGCTTCTTCTGCTCTCCAGCATCTCTAGGGCCCCCTTGCAGAGTGTGGACTCTCCAGGGGAGGAGATGTAGGGGTCACCAGTGGGATGCTGGGAAGCAGGGAGTTAGCTGTCCATACCAGTAACAATTTCAAATATGCACTAGCTCAGCCCAAACACGAGAAAGGCTTTGCCTAACAGACCCGGAGTGTTAAATCTTGCTGGAGGTAGAGTGAAAAGCCTCCTTAAATTTAGTGCACTTCGCTTCCTGTTTTGGGATTAAAAGCCACTCAACTGCAAGAAGCATGGGTGATGCAAGTGGTGGAGGATGTATGAAAGGAGAGGGGCCGCAGGGAGGAGGCTGGGGGCAGGATGTGACTGCCAACTTCCCACACCTCTCTGGGAACCTGCGTAGGATTGGTGTGTTGAGGCACAACAAGACTCTTGAGCGCCTACATAAAGAAGTGGATTCAGCTGAGTGCAGCCTCTTGTGGCGGTGCCTGCTGGCGCAGCCGGGAGTCCTTGGCACGGCGCTGCGCTGGATCAGCGCGGGAGCCACTCGTGCCCGGCGGCTGCTTGTGTCAACATTGCCGTGTGTTTGCCCGACACGCCGCGGAGATGGGGAACGGTTCCTGGCAGGGGCTGTGCAGCTCTGGGGGGACGTGGGAGGGGTCTGGGAACTCGCTATTCTTGCAGCAGACGTGGGCAGGGTGACACCAATCAGCACTGTCACATCTTGGTCCTTACATCCCTTGTAAAAAGACATTGAACCCAGGGTTCGCCTTCACCAAGAGTCAGCCTCACCTCCCAAGAAGCAGAAGTACTATACCTGCACTAATTTCACACCCTATTTTCTTTAAGACCTCTATGTGAACCAGAAGAATGGGGCACAGAACTTTGTCCCAAGTAATGGTTCTTTCACGGCATGCCTTGCATGGCTTTATCCTGCTTATCTGGCCACAGATACTCACAAATACTCACAGGTGAGGTCAGTAAAGTTCGAGGATGTGATATGGGTTGTGACTCAGCAGCTGGCTTGTGACCAGAACCAAACAGGATGCATTCATTTGTCCTGGTCAACAACCACGGCCAAGTGCTGCTTTTTATCTTACTGAGAGATCTTGGCCATTGACCATTGTATTCAAATGCTGTCAGGTGCACCGGCCACCCAGAGATGCTCCTCAGTTGTGTTGACAGACAACACAGCAGGTAAATATGAATAATTACTGCAGTTCTAACTTTCTACAATGTATTCTGATGCTTGGCTTTTCAAAGTAGGTTTTACACATCTATTTCTCTGTTGCTACTGGACTCCACAACATGTGGAAGCCTGACTCAGTGATTTGTAACAGGACTTCCCAAAAGTGCCCAGTGTCTGACAACTGTGCTCCTACCAAAGCTGTTTGGCTTGAGGAAAAGCCATACTAATTTCATGCCACCTGCTCCTCAAAGATGTAAAAAATACTTTGGAAGTATCAAGCTGAAGCAGAAGCAGTCAGACTTTGGAGAGGCTGCTCACAGGGATGAGGACTATCCCAATGTATCAGTGCTGCTGAAGGCACGGGGAGATTGGAAGCTGTGATTCAATAAATTACACCAGTGCAATTACTGGTTTGTACATAATGACCTGAGTCATGGCTTGTGGGGGAGATTATTGTCATCTCAGTGCAGTGCTGTAGCACCGTGGGTTGTACAAGGTGATGCAGTGTGTAGTAAATCTGAAACCAAACTGCACTTGCACTGAGTAACTCAGAGCCCACAACTGCAGCTTGAGTGGAGTGTGAATTGCATGTCAGAATATGATGGTGAAAAAAACAACAAAAGTCTAATAGGAAAGGAACAGAGAAACTAAGTAAGGAGAATCAAAAAGTCTCATTGGTTGTATTCTTTCAATCTGATAAAAATCAATAATATATTAGAGACAAGTGTTTAATAGGTCAAAGAAGAGGAGATGACTGACATTCCTCTGCAATGTGGTACAAAGATAATCACCACGAGGCCAAATTTTCTAAACATCAGTCTAGCAGATGAGGCCAGAGAGGCAGTTAAAATGCAGGAGACAAAATGTGCCATAGCCACAGAAGCAATACAAATTTGGCTTCATTTTTTAGCAGGCTGGGGAAGATATTTGTGCTACAACTTAAAATGTGATTTACTGTTCCTGTTGCTATTTTGCAATCATAGAGAGGGAGGATTTACACACCTTAGTGTAATTTTCTCTCATCCTCATTCACACCTTCCAAGAAAATCTGTCTCAAATAGCTGATTAGAAAACAATGCAGAGGAGTCAATGCCCTTGGAGTCTGGTTAATTTAAACACATCTATGTTTGCTGTTCTGGAGAACTGCTAGGTATGGACCAAAATCCAAATTCCTGCATGACAGAGGACTGAAGCCTGACTCAGAGCAAAGCTCTGTGGTTCCAGCTTGCCTGCCAGGCACTGCCCTGGGAGGATGGTGCCAGTATCCCTTTTGGAGCCAACAAAGCAGTCCCTGGGGCAAGGCCAGGCAGCCACCTCTGGCTGGGCAACTTTGTGCATATCTGGATGAGAGTCTGGCTGCCTAGGTGTGCTTGAATGATGGGGGACACCAAAGAGGATACCAGGCATCACCTGTCACATCCTGCTGGCCAGTTCTAACCACAGAATAAAAGTGAAAAATGGTGAGGGGCAGGAATCAGGCAAGATTTAATGTAAAACATTTTTAAAAAGTCAAAACATTTAAAAAATTAAAATTTAGTTGAATCATAAATTGATTTCTGCCTTTCCCCCATCAGATTCCTTAGTGTGGCTGCTTGTCTTGGAAATCAGGTAAGAGGGATGTTCCCCAGCATGGCACCAGCCTGCCAGGGGTGCTGCAGCTGCCTCTGGGACTGCTCAGCTCCAAGGTGTCCATCTGCATGGCCAAGGCAGAGCTCTGCAGTGCTGCTCAGTGTGTGGGATGAGTGTTTGGAGCAGCTGGGTGCTCAGGAAGGAGCTACTGCTTCCCTGCAGGGAGAAAGGAAAAAGTCTCCCTCTGGGAAGGGATGTTGCTGACAGCCACCAGGAGCCAGGAACTCATGTGGGGCTCCTTAAAAACAGAGAGAGAGTTCAACTCACTCCCCACTGATGAGCTCAAAATTATTTTTTAAATTATTCTTTCTTTCCTGTAGTGGCAGTGGAAAAGCCATGTGACACTGGCAGCATCGAGAAGCAGCCAAGAGTCCCAGGCTCTGGGCTGGGGACACCATCCCTGGGGTGGTATGGGTGCTGTGCCCACAGCAATGTGCTCAGCAGGGACAGAGGCAGCACTGCAAACTGCAGGGTTGGCTCCAGGGCTGTGCCCAGGCACTGGGAACAGAGCTCTCTGGAGAGCCTAGCTCTGTGGTGGCACAGCTGAGGGGGCTGCATTGACACAGCACTGAGAGCTCCATCCATCTTCCAGCTTTCCAACTCACAACAGATTTTCCAGCACACCCTTGGCTCTACAGAAGCGAGTTTCGCTCAGTTCTATGAGGGATGGGAACTGGAGTTTTCTGCATACTAAGGCTCTGCTGTGACTTGTAGGGCATTGTTTGTGTTCTCAAAACAGTGTCAGTAGCATTAGGTCAAATTAAACTACATCTGCTGGTAAAAGAGAGAGGTTGGCAGGGTTTGCCCAGCTAGGAAGTGGTGCAGATGATGGCAGTTGCTCAATCTCATCTGTGCCACAGTGTGTTTAATGCCACAGGAACCTCACAAACTTTGCCTGGAGGAATTTTCAATTTTCTGTGGGCTTGGGGATAAAGCCACAGCTGTGTTGCCTTGAAGTTTGAGCCCACCTCAGCAGAGGGGTACAGAGTGGTCCAAGACTCTGTTGGGCATGAGGACTAGGAGAGCAGGAGGGTCTGGACTGACAGGTCCCTGAGGAATCTGGGTTTCTGCAATCTCTACCTTTTACTCTCATGCCTCTGCAAGCACTGGATTTCATCACTTTTCCACAGAAAAAAAAAGTTGAGTCATAAGTTTGTATCATGGTTTGCTTCCATTCCTGCAAGATTTGTTGGCAGAGTCAGACTGACTTTCAGTGACTTTCAGACTCAGAAGCAGAAAATGTTTCATGAACACTATTCAGAGAGTAAAATAAAAAAAATTTGGTGCTTTAATACTCACTCTGCTGGCACTAGAGCATTGCAGAAGGAAAGAAGCAGAGAGAAACACTACAGGAGGGTGAAATGTTCACTGCAAGAGCTGGAATGAAGGGAGATGGAATATCCTGGGGTCCTTTGCTGTCCCCTGCATAGACACACATGTATGAACACAACCATCTCTCCGCAAGCACATACAGACAGGTTACAACTACAGCCCACATTTGTGTGATGTAGTGGCACGAGGAGGTAGGGAAACACTGTAAATCTGAAGCCTTTGTTTCCCGAGTTGGAATAAAGTCGGTTTCGTCTCCTCAGGTCCAACACTGCTTCACTGATCTTTGATGCTGGAGCAGATAGAGGCAATTAAGCAGATCTTTTACTTTCAGGTTCTGGTTCCAGTATTGCGAGGTTTTTGCAAGAGCACCCTGGGAGCCAGGACACCCACACATCCCAGAGGGAGCTCTGCCCTCCCAGCGGCACGAACCCTGCGGCAGAGGGAAGCGCAACCCCCAGGCAGCTTCTCCTTGTTTCACCCTGGATAAACCCCAGCTTCCCGCTGACATACTCAACGCAGTCAGCCCAGCACTGCAGAATTACATCTGCTTCACTTGCCTCCTTGTTTTTCCCCTGGGGAAATGGGATCTATAGGCTTTCTTAAAGGGCCACACGGCACACGCAAACCGGTCGGAGTCCGGTTTGGGGTGACAGCCTGCGACACCGGCGGGGTTCATCGGCGGGAGGGGGAATCTCTCCGCCGGCTCCAGGTGCCGGTGTCGGAGGAAGAGCAGGCATGGCCGCGGATGTGGGTGGACACAGGGGCGGCCGAGCTGTTTGCAGAGTGTTTGCCGAAGCAGCGATGCCGGAGGAACCGGGCTGCTGCCGCCCAGCGGGAACAGATGTGGAGGAGCCCGGGGCCGAGGGGTGGCCGTGAAGCTCGGCCAGGGAGCGCGGTGCAAGTGGCCACGCTCCCCACAAGCAGCCAGACCCTAGTGGGCAGCAGGGTAGCCCATGGCCCCAAAAAGCCAGTCCCCACACGGGTGCCTGCACACGAGTGGGCTTCCCCTGCGCCCCTGCCGCTGGAACTCGATGGAGACACATCTGGCTGGCACTGGCAGCCTCTCCCGTGGCACATGTGCTGCCATACACGGCCCTTGCATCCATTTCTGCGGGAGTCACAAGGAGGGGGGACACATTCCACCAGCACATATGAGCAATGCTCAGTGCTCCTGTCACTGCTTTAAACCAAATGAGACCCTACAAAAAAGAAGATGGCATTTTTGCAGTAGCACCTGTTATGCTGCTGCAATTAGGGATCCATTATAGGCCCCCACACCAAAAGGTTTCAAAACATGGCTATATAAATCCCCTTGGACTGGGGAGGAAAAACACTGCCAGTGAACGGGCCCACTTGAAAGGACAAGCAGGATTGACAGACACCTGTCAGAACAGAGTGCTTTGGGGCTACTCAAATTATACACCTGCATCACTTGACTGCCACAATGACATGCAGTTTCCCACCTATCTCTTTGGCAGCTGCCCACACTTCTGCTGCTCCAGGGGATTCTGGCACTGTTTTCTATTGGTCTCCAGTTTTCCATAGGGATTATACATTTATTAAAATAAAGGACAAGCTCCTAGGACTGGTTTACAATAGCATCATTAGACAGATTCCAGTTGGCCAGAAGAGATGCCCAGTGTTTTGCAGCAGTAGGAGCAAGGGTTTGCAAACACTTTAATAACTGGTTAGGAGCTACTGCCTTTGTTGGCTTAATAACCAGCTATGGCTTAACCAGTTCACTCTGAACAAAATGACATCATGATTTCTGCACCAACTGGTTCCACCCACCCCACCATCACACAAAAATGATGCCCAGCTCTCTCCACATGATGGGAAAGATTCTGGGGGTCAGACTGATGGACTGCACATGAAATAGCCAGGAGTAAATCAAGCAAAAAAAGAGTGACTGGGCTCTAATGCTTGCCCTGAGCATGGCTGGGTTATAAAACCTTCAGCTGCCTCACAGAGATGAGGTCCCTCTGCCATCATTGACCACCCACCCTCAAAGGGGCAGCTCCTTAAGTGAATTATCTCTGCAATGATGAGCCCCTGCATTATTAGCACAATAGCACTCATTAGCACAATAGATTTGAGCAATTTCAGCAGATTTATGGGTTTAGGGTTTATGGAGTCATTGATATGTGAATTAAGCATTGACTGACTGAGACTAACTCTTCAAAAGGAGTCATTATAATCTCTATAGAAATACAATGATTACACTGACATCTTCAATGAAGCTTCAAAAACACTCATTTTTTAAAAATGGTACAGAAATATATATTTAAATAAAGCACTAGTTCTCAGCTTTTCCCATCTACCAAAAGTAAAGAAAATTCAGATTTCCAGAGGTCAGGCTTCATCCAGGGAGATGTTCAGTAAAAGTTGCTTCCCACTTCCCCGGGGCATTGCTCACACTGGTGTGGGCAATAAAAAGGTATGATACAAGAACCCGTCAGCACTGGAAGGAAGCCAGGGCCTCAAAAGTGTTATACAGATAAGAACCATCCTACACCTTTCCTCCCTCTATCAAACCAAGCCTGGGATTAACCTGGAGACAGTCTAGCCAGAAAAAGTCCAAAGTGTTTTTTCTCAAGGTTCCATTAGTTTTTCTCCAGGTCCTTGTGCTTTAGATTGTCCTCCAGCAATGTGACAAACAAATATTAACCTGGCTTTGGTAAAGATTTTGAGCACTGTAGAGTGGAAATTTTGGTGCAGTAAAGCAAAACCTCACAAAGGAGAAGAACAAGCTCCTGTTTTATGCAACCTCCTCGTCATCTGCAGCAGAGGCAGTGCTGAGCTCCCAGCTCAGTCCTTGGCCTCAATGACACATTTTCAACAGCAGGCATCTAGGCGTGGTGACAGGCACAGCAGGCAGGTGCCTTGGCTCCAGAAGTGGTCTGCTCTTAGTCACCTAATTTAAATGACAGAATAGTCTAACTTTCCTTGAATTGCTCGGCACGGCTTTATTCCTGCTCAAAAGCTTCTATCCGCTGGGAACATTCAGCCCTAGCCAGCCCCGAGGGGAAACCCTCACTAGGTTAAGTTTGATGCCCCATCCCCAGGACATGGGGCTGGTTACCTGCTCCTCTTTTGGACATCACACTCCATCCCACTGAAGCCAGTGGAGTCGCACTACAGTGAAAAGCTGTGGCAGCAGGCTGGTTTTTTTTAGCAAAGTGTAGGGTGAATTAAGAGCAGAAGCACAATCACATAGATAATCCGCTGTCAGTGTCATGCACAAAGAACTTCTGCTCTTTGAGTTCTGGTTTGGCAGCTCCTGTGATGAGAAGGATGAGGGCACCCTGCTCAGCAGGACACATCAGCTTCCTTCTGAAGCCAGTGAGCTGTGACATTTCAGTCTCAAGGCTGGGGTGGTGGACTCCACCCTGGCCTTGCTGATGCTCACTGCAAACTAATGGGCTATGGAGCACGCAACCTGCACAGCCAGTTTTTAGCAATTAGCATCCATCCTACTCATCAGCTCACAGCAATCACAAACAAGCAGAAGGAAATGCTCAGCAGGCACCACCACAGTGCATCCCTGATGCATCAGCTGAGCATCCCCAGGAGCAGAGCTGCAGCCAGGCTGGGGGAGGACACAGGCACTGCCCCAGCCCTGGCTGCACCACGCAGCTCTGGAGCCAGCGGGGGCTGGTCTGTGCCTGCTGGCAAAATGTGCTTTGGGGCTGTTACAGCAAGAATCAGGAGAGTGGGGAAGCCTGTCTCCCAGCCCTGTCATTCCTGTTGGGCTCACGTGAGTCCTGGCATGCTTCAGCACAGCTGGCATAGCACACGGGCCTGGTGGCTTGCTGAAAGTGTTAAAACAGTTTCACTTCAAAAGAAGAAAACCAGTGTGAGAGATCCTGCTTGAACAGGCCTGTTCCAGACCTTTTCTAGGAGGAGAGGAAGGAAAACTTTTATGTTTATCCTTCAAAAGTACCTAGGAGGGAGTTCCACAGAAGTGGCAGCTCTCATGGAAAATCCTCCTGGGCCACCTTTCTGCAACAAAATGAGCACTTATGATTTTGTTCCCTGATGTGTACTAGTTCAAGTGGTCTCTTCCCATGGCTACACAGGAACAGAATAGGACACCATTCTTAGGTCAGGAGCACATCCTCTCCCAGATGTGGAAAAACCAGTGCAAAACTCTCTTGTGTTTTGCAGAATTGCACCTTCCAAATTCTTTCACTCAAATCTGGGGGCAGCATCCCTTCTGTAAAAGCCAGCCTCCAAATCACAACCTGTTTCTTTCCCACAAATGGGCTTTTCAGCTTAAGGCTCAAAATTCCCTCAACCTAAAAGCAGAAAGAAAAATATTTCAGGTGAAACAGTATCTCTCATTTCCCTGCAAACCACCCCTCAGGAGGAAATGGCTGCATAGGCATGTGCAGCCTCCGAGCAAGCCTTTGCCTCATCCATCATCGCCTATGCCATTAAAAATATCAAGCCTCTCTGCTGCAATAAATCACTGCAGCTCTGGGGTGTCCTCCACCCACACAGGCTGAGATTTCAAATGAAACCTGCAGAAAGGGAGGGGTCACAGCATGCCCCACCATGGCTGTGCCAGCTGGGCTGCTGAGGTTGTGAGGGGGCATCTGACACAGCTTTCTGAATCTGCATCATAGCAGTACTCCCCTGAAGCCTCAGCAATATGTTTTTCTCCTGGCCTTTGGAGCTGATGAAAACCTCAGTGCTGTGGAGGGAATTGCAGGACCCCTCCAGAGCACTCTCCCTGCCCCTCACCTCTGCCAAGGAGCACTGCACTTCTGGAGCCTTACACTGTTCCACAGGTGTTATTGCAGGAAAAGAAATAAGAAAGAAGGCAACAAATATGAGCGAAGGACAGAGAGAAGAGATGAGGGATCAAATAAATGCCAAACCAAATATTCCAAAGGGTCAGGAGGCAAAGCAGCAGTTGAAAGCCTCACAGAGGTTAGTGGGCACAGGGCATCAGGGAGCTCTCAGACAGCAACAACTGTGCAGATTTTAATGCACCTTCAACTTGACAGAACACTTTTCAAAAGCCATAATTGAAGAAAGATGGTAAACAACTGCAAAACCTAATACATCTTCAAATTCCCATGACCTTCTGTGGACAGACACCTAGAAACAGCATTGCCCTGATGGCATTTCCAGGAACAGGAGAATTCCTTGAGAGCTGCTGCTAGGAGAGAGCACCAGAAAGGGTTGTAGGGAGAGAGGTGACCTAAACTGTGGGATTCAGAGCTCCCTCAGGATTGTGTTTATTAACATCCCAGCAGGCCTTGGTTCTAGCTGTGTTTTGGGGTAGTTGACAGCCCCCAGAAAGGCCCAGATTAGACCCCATCCATGCTGGACTTGCTGCCTGCTCTAGCAGCATCCCAGTCACAGTGAGCCTGTCTGTACAAACCAACACCATGCAAATATTTTGTGGATGAGGCAATAAAAAGCTGTATGGAAAGAAGTTTAGTTGGGGCTTTCCACTCCTCAACCTGTGCTTTAATAAATAGCTCATTCCTTTGTTCACATTGTCAACCTGCCACGTGGCGGAAGCATTATCATTAATGGTTTTCCCCAGTTCAGCAGGGCAGTCTCTGCCTTACACATGATTTTGAAGAGCCCAAGGACAGAAAGCTCAGCACTGCACTTCCTGGCTGAGACAGGCTTCAGGCAGGACTCCCCCTGCACCATGGGGCAACCACAAATGGTGCTCTGCCCAGATTTCTCACCATCAGGGCAATTTCACACCAAGTCCATGCTGCCACACTTCCCTGTTTAATAGGATCATAATTATTCCCATCCCACACACTTTCCATCTCCTGGACACACAGTCTCCCAGAAGTAGAGGAGACTTATCCTCTGTTCTCTCCCTCTGTTCTCTGCACAGCACAAAGTCCAGATGTCATTTATTGCATCTGTCCATCACTAACCACTCTGATGTCCCTTATCACACTGACAGGTGACATGCTGGCAGGCTCCTCAGGCAAAGAAGAGCACACTATCTGTGGCATGGTGGCACCTCCTGATTTATAGCTCCTGCTTTACACCAGGACCTTGGACACCTGGCAGCCTGACTTGTCTCTGTCTGGCACTAAAGGAACCCCAGGGTTAAATCATTTTGCACAAATCAGTGATAAACCAAGTGACTGTGTTTAATGTTGTCGAAATCTTCAAGGCTTCTTTTCTGGTGCTCTTTTGCTTTAAGTTCCCTCCAAGGTTCCCAAATGCTCTGAGAATGGAGGGATCCAGACCTAGCTACCCCATGGAAATAAGTGCCCACAGGGCAAAGTGAGAATGTGAATATATAAATATTTAACCAGGGGACACATTACTCCCTGTCCCTCACCCATGTCTGGTAATCATTACTGGGACCAAACCACCCGTGACCTGCAGAAATGGGGCAGAAGGGGGTGAAATGCAGTCATCCCACACAGCAGCTCTGGGGCTGCTTTTGAACCCCCCTACCCAGATAAGTGGGGCTTCAGCCTATCAGGACAGGCCCTCATTCTGAAATCCTCCTTCCCCTCATTGCCCCAGGCCATCTCAAAGCAGCAGCTCACCCCATTGGAGAACCTCTGGTTCGAGGCCTCATCTCCACTTGTAGCATAATAATTAACCTGGAATTTTTGCCCCACCTCTTCTTTTAAATGCTCAGACAATAGTGAAAGTGAAACAGTGCCGAGTCTTTTCCAGAGATCAAACAGGTGAAGGTGTTGGAGCTCTTGGGCAGGTGCAGACAGGCCTTTTTTTCCACTTTGAACAGCCCTTTTCAGAGGGTAAAGGAGAATGAGAGCACCACCGTTCCCAGAGGGGGCCCCTCGGCCCGGGCATGTGTGAGGGACAGTGCCCCAGTCAGCTGAGGAGGGTGAGCTGGCCTGGACCTCTGTCCTGCAGAGCTGCTCACCTGCCACTGCTTCTGCACTGGATTTCCTGCAGCACAGAGCTGCTCTCAGTTTCTGTGGATCACATCTGTGCTATCCCAGCTTGCTGCAGAAGGAATCACTTCAATCATTACTGGGGTATGTATTCCTTTCCTTTCTCATGGGATCACACCTTTTATTCCTTTTTCCCTGGCTCTCTCCACCATGTAGGTCACCCCTTTGGCAGTTGCTGCTGCTCTGCTCTGTCTGCAGAATCCCCCAGGCAGAGTCTGAGATCTCAGCCTCCTTTCACTGAAATCCCTGGGCAATGGGGTGCCCTCCTCTCTCTCCCACCCTCTGTATGGGCTGTGAAGGGTGAGCTCCTGAACAAGGCAGTGAATACCCCCTCCCGTGAGAGTGTGTGAGGCAGGGTCTGAGCCCCACAGCTCAGCAAACCCATGGGAACATTCTGTCCCTGCAGTTCACAGTCTGTGAAATATCCATGCACAAGGAAGCAAAACTGACTGAGAAAGGATGAGATCTATTTCCAGAGTCCCAACATGTCTATTGACTGCAATCATTTTTCAGTCTCTGGCTTCTGTGGTTGGACAGACCTAAGACAGGCAGTTCCTTTGTCACCTCAAGCAATAGCTGTTTCTAATTTGAACTGTTCACTCAGCTGCCTTAAGCCTGATCTGGAGAAATGTGGCATTTTCCATCCTCAGGGCACTGCAATGTACAATGGCTCTGTGAATGGGCTGTATCAGCTGATGATCTGATGGGAGCCCTTTGCAAGGGTGCGAAGGCAAACCCCCTCTCCTCCCTCTTCCCAAACACCTGGGCCAGCCCTCAGGATGGGCAGAGGGGAGTTTGTCTGTAGCAGCGCAGGAGCTGAGCAAGTGCAGAGGCTGTGGCTGCAGCCCAGCAGCACTGACAGGAGCACTTCTGCTGAAATCTGGGATCTCCTTCAGCATCCCCTGCAGCTTGTGCAGAGGTTTGTTTGACCCTGGAGATATCCATCCTTGGCGTGTTGGGATGCAGTGCTCTGCAGGATGAGTGATGTGAACCCTTCCTGCCTTGTACTGCCTGCTGTGCTGTAACCATGACAATTCAGAGTGCAGAGATAGCTGTGGCTTTGGTGGAAGGGTCTAGAGTAGAGCTCAGCCACCTGAGAACCACTCACCCCTGGGCCACCTCCAGCAGCAGCAGCTCAGGGTTTGAGCAGGGAGGAAGCAGCAACAAAACCTAAAGTTGCCATATTCACATCAGAAAGTAGAAACAACCCAGTGAGATTCAGGAAGATTATTATTCCTGCATGGCTGGAAATCCGCCTAGAAGAATGGAAAGTAAAATCTGTTTACACAGATTTCAACATCTCTGACATCTCATGATTCCTTGGTGCTGGAGAAATAGTTGCCACTTGCCTGGCTTATGGACTTAGGTGAAGCTTTCCAGAGCACCACGGGCAGACCAGCATCTGCTGTCTGTGGGGAGAGAGATTGTTTCAGTAGCTACAGGCTACAACATCTTGCTCTGTCCTTGTATTTAGGCACAGGAAAGGAATGGGTAAGATTTTCAGTCCAGGACTGACTTTGGAGACACAGTAATACCCTGTTAAGGACATCTCTAATTTGCTGTTTTGTGCATTTCAGTGATTGCCGTCAACCTGTTTGGTAAACCTCCTGTGGGAAGATAAGATAAATAGAAATATGGAGGTAGACACAAGGAGTGTGACCTCAGAACCAGCCTCTTCAACAAACAGTCCAGGGGAGGAAAAGATGGAGGCTGCTTCTGAACTGAGCAGCTCAGATTTGCAGAGCAGGGACAGTGGGTTCTTTGAAAGAGGGATTAAAACAGTGCTCAGCATCCGGAAATCAAAACAAAGTCTGAAAAAAGAGAGAGGGAAGGAAGATACTGGCACTTGGAATGCAAAAAGACTTCTGCGAACACTCAGAAGCTATGAGGAGAACAAACCCACGACCTGTAACAGCATGGAGAAGGTTGGTGAACTGTGTGAGCCCATTGAAGCAAAACCTCTTTCAGGTAAGACACAAAGTGCCATTTTCTTGCAGGAAAAATGTAATATTAATTTACAGTGTGTAAGGCTTGGGCCCAACAGAGATGCTAAAGAACTGGGCATCCCTTCACAAGGGAGAGGTAACTGTATCTTTGCAGGACTTGTTGGGTGTTACCTGGCTCAGCCTGGGCAAGGCTCTGTCACTGAACATGCTGCTCTGTGGCCTCCTCTGCTTTAGTTCAGCCATATCAGCAGCCTACCTGTCAACCTGTCAGTGTGATATTGCCAATTACACCTATCAGCCACCAAGCTGCTGAGCACAGTTTGGGAACTGCTGGTCTGACAATACCTACAAGTGCAGTGTGCTATTGCCTGCATTGCAATCCTGGACAATTTCTGCTCTTCAGCTCTCAGAGTGATGGTCCTCCAACTGTGCTCTGTAGGGTGCTGCAGGGCCTAGAGGGGAAGAAAGATGGTTTGGCTGTGATCTGTATTGGAAGCTCCACTTTGGTTTCTAATCTTAGAGATTGTCTTGCAAAGAAACTTCCACAGACATTTTGCTCTCTTGCACTGACTTTCGACCTGTCCTCACAACAGCAGTGCTGCAAGTATTTGCTTTTTGTCTTCCTCAGACTGGTTACTCCCATGTGTTTTGTCAGCATTTTATAGATAGGTTGACAAACTGTCAGACAAATTGTAACAATTCACTTTGGCATAGCTCTCACCTTTCTCCAGGTGTGAGCAGACTGCAATGTCTTTGATCATGGTTTGAGCACTGCTGTCCTCCACCTTCTCAAGGCAGAGGTGCTACAATGCATTCACCTGGAGAAAGACTGAGGTGAAACAACTTGACTTGGCCTTTCCTCAGTCTAAATTTCTAGAAAGAAATTCTTGGTGCACTGCATAGGGTGCCACAGGGATCAGATGCATGGGCTGACACTGCCTGATACTGCCTGCAATGTGCTCTACTGTGCTGGAAAGTGATTTACTGCTTAAATTGATAACATTGTGGGCTTGGTAAGCTGGACCTGAGCCCATCTCATAAACTTTGCTAGTCAGATCTCCAAGGGTCAGAGATGAGGAGTGGCAGAAAATGTTATCACAAGCTTTCTGATCTCCTGAAGTAAACAAGCTGAGAAATTGCATGAATAAGGTCCATTCTCTGCCCAATAGCTTGTGTTTGGCCTGGACTAGAGCAGCTCTGTCAGAAACACATCCCATCCTGGGATAATATGGCAAGTGATGGAGATTCCACCATGTGCACCATTAAGCCGTATAATAGTTAATTGCCTTTCAATTGTCTTCCCTCAACCACCAGCTGGCTGATCTTGTATTGCTGAATTAAAGATCCATTTAGCACCCAACATCACCTCCCTGAATAATTATCCTAGATGGTGATTAAATGGTGTTTTCTCACTTTGATAAACAGAACAGAATGTATTCCTCTAGTCTCTCACTGCAAGCATTTGTGTAAACACAGGTTTTATATTAATTTATCTAGAAGAGACTAAGTTAATTGGCAGACTTTCCCTCCCTTCTGAATGCAGAAGCAACTGTAGCACCATATAGGCACTCAAAGATCTATGTGTTCTGTGATGCATCAATAGTTTGGTTATTTGGCATATTTTTGTCTTCATACAGATACTCTTATGCTACAGAGATTACTTAGTACATATGGTATAAAACCTGTGTGCAGACGAGCCTAAGGGCAGAAATTGTGTGCTATGAACCAGTCCCTCTTTGAGTGCTCTCCAATTTTTCCATACCATTTTGTATGTGTGTGTCCCAGAAGCAGTGGCCACACATGCCTAGAGGATACCCTTTCCCTTCTCTTTAATATTTTTCTGATGCCCAGTGTCAGAGTGGGATCTCTTGTTCAGAGCATCTGTTACAATGCTGGAGATGGCAAGAGATTCCTAGGGTCTCTCAAAAGCTAACAGTGCTCTTGGATCTCCTCAACACACGGCAAATACTTCTTGTCTTACTGGCAGTGGTTCTTGCACGAGCAAGACTTAACAAATGGGAAACTCAGTAGACCTCAGCCATTTTGGGGGTAGCAATATTGGGTGACTTCCCCCCAGCCAACACCAGCTAGTTCCAGCAGTGAGTGCCAAAAACAAAGGAGGTGGAGAAAACCCATGTGAGACCTGAGTACCAGGAGCACCACAAATTCACAGGTTTAGATGTCCCTACAATGCCCACACCTCCCCAGATTACTGAGGGACAGGAGTGCTCAACATTTGGAAAAAAAGCTTCATTGGTGCGAGGTTGGGCATGTCAGGTGGCACCTGACTGTGGGCAGTCCATCTGCTAAGCCTCACCAGCCATTGCTTGAGGCCTTCCTGCAGGACTATCCTGCAGGGTTTTTTGATATTTCCTATCTTTGTAACCAGCTGTTTAGGGATGGGGCTCAATTTGCAGGGATTGCTTTCCCACTGTTTTCCTCTCCTGTGTCAAACAGGAGCTGGAGAGATCAGGGAGGCCCAGTGGCAGTCTCAGAGGCACTGCTGGGAACTGACTATTCTGAACAGCCCTCAGCCTGTTGGGCATCTTGTCCTGTCACCAACCTGTCAATAGCCTAATGCCTGCTTTGTCCCAACCCCTTCCCCCCTGTTTCTGCAGTAATGGAAATCAATGAACTTATTCAGAAAAGACAACTTTTGGAAGCATTTGCAAGTATCAAGTTAATGGAAGATGAGATTATCTCTGAACGGGATTCTGGGAAATACAGTGATAACCCCCAGGAGTTTGTGCGGAAATCCAAGGATGTGGATTTACTGTATAACTCCATGACAAAAGCAATCCACTCCATAGTGGAGGGAACACTGGAGGATCCCACTTTACAGCATACCATGCTGACCTCGGTGGTGACTTTAATCGCCCGTGAAGAAGCAGCACATCCCAACACTGACATTGCTGCTTGTCCTGGGCCAGATTTGCTCGGCAGGCCCAGAAAGTGGAGGGAGCAATGGAGGGAAGCTATCAATGAGAGTGCAAGAAAAAGAGTCCTGAAGGCACCCATGCCATCAAGGGAAGAAGCAACTTCTTGGCTTGATCTCCACTTACATTTCCTCCAGCAACACCTGAGGGAAGATTTACTGAAAATCAAATCATCAGTAAAAAAATGCTATCCAGAGGAGTACCAGGTGTGTGACACATATGTGGAAGCTTTTCACAATGCCATTGCCTCACATTTGCAAGAACTCTCCCAGGGACCACTGGACTTCCCCGAGCTCTACACCTTGCTTGTCTGGGTGGCCAACACCTACCACAGGTAAGCTGCTGTGTTTGCCACAGTGCCTCTGCCTTTTCCAGGGAGCCATGGGGCTGTGAGGTACTCCAAAGGCACCAAGCCATTCTCAGTTTTCCAAGCAAGCAAGCAAGAGGCAGTGACTACAGTGGAGCCAGATAGCAAATCTGTTAATATGTGGGGACAATGGTCTGTGGATAAAGCACTTGCTGCTTTTTACAGATCTACATCACCCCATTTTCCCCTCCCTCTCCCACTTGCTGCTCCCACATGCCAGGAAGCTCCTCCCTGCATTTGATAAACCTGCTCTGATAAACCTGCTCTTTTCTGCATATATTTTGCAAGATCCAACAGCTGTTCAGTGACTTTTCCAGGAACAGGCAGGGCCTGTGAGGGAGGTCTTCCTCCTGTTTAATTAAAATTGTGATGCAATTGGAAATGTGCCACGTTAACCCCCATGAGGTCAGAGTCCTCTTAAGGAGGAGTCAAGACATCATTGAGGGTAATTAGATACATGCAAACAAAAGCTCTGTCTCACGTGTGTCCGCTGGTTGGGTTTAAGACATAGCTCCTTGCAGTTCATGGATCTGGAAAACAAGCATGTGCAAACAATTCTGTCAAAGCAAAATTGTGTCTGTCCTGGGTAGCTGGCCTCCAGGTATGGCCTGAACCAGAAGTTCAAGGAAGGGACAAACACAAACCCATTGGCAGCCCTCAAATAAAACAAAGAAGGAGTGAAGGCAGGAGTACCAGTACTGAACCAAACAGTGGGTTAAAATAGTCAGAAAGGGGGCAGTGACAGAGCAGGGCAAGCAGCAGCACACTGTTGCCCAGAACACCCCTAGCCTGAGGCAGCTTTTGGGTAAGAAACATTTGCAAGTGGTCTTTGTTTTGAACAGCCCTCAATAGATTTCTTCTGTGAACTTATCCAGTTGCTCTTAAAACCCCACCTGGAGTGTGGTGACCATAATGATGTACATAACCCCCTTAGCATCACAAATCCCTTCAGATCTCATCTGAAGGGAATTGCTGCATGACCCCACCCTGGCATTGCAGGAGAGCAGGGAAAGAAATGAGCTTCAGCAGCCAGGTTCTCTACCAAAGAAAAGTGCTCCTGCCATATTTCTCTAAATTGCTCTGAAAGGGTTATTGAGAGTTTGTAGTTGTTATGGGCACAGCTGGCAATCACCTGGCTGTTCTGGGCTGTTTCCACTTGATTTTCCCATTCATAAAAACTTCACTGTCTCTTGGAATAAATAATCAAAAAGGAAGAGATTGACTGACCCAAACTCATTATTGATGTTACAATTCAAACAAATGAAAAAAATAAAAGGGGGCGGGGAGGTGGGAATAAGCCCCTTGAGTATACATTTGAGACTGTCCTTTCAGTTATGGTGGAGAGTCCATATTTAAATTTGTATTGTCCTTTAGAATGAGCAGCAGGCTCTGGCAGCAGCTGGATTGTGCAATGCTCCTCTTTGCAACTCATGTGGATGTGTTCCTTTCTGGGAAATCTGAACCATGACCATGGAAGCATTGACTCCTATCATAGGACACTATCAGCAGGCTGAATTATTTTCTGCTGAGCAGTCACTCTGCAGCAGCCTGACCTTGTACATTACAGTCTTCAATTGTATCTGAACCTCACTGTGGGCACAGTGCTGGTGTGGCAATGGGAATCCATTTTGGTGGCTGAGCAAATGTGCAGGCTGTGTGTAGGAGATTGCAGCTGTGTTCCCAGATTAACAAGATGACAGCTCAAAACTTAGGATTCACCTTCATCAAGTGCATGAATATTTTCTCCTTTCTCTTTTCCACCTTCACTGCCCTGCAAGATGCAGTGCCTCCACAGTCTGTGGCAGATTGCAGGAGTAGCACATTCAATTGTACAGGCTAATGACATTTTTCCTGCCCCAGAGAGAGGAACACAGGCACTCCCTCCCTTCCCCTGCTTCTGTGCTAATCAGCTGGCCTGATTACATGTCAGTCCAGAGGAAAGTGAGCAGCAAAGTCATGTGTCAGCTGAGCCCTCTTTGGAGGCAGGCTCTGAAGCTGCACGTCCACCCACCACTTCCATCTGCAGAGGAACATGGCTTGTGTCCCAGGCATGGGAGTGCCTTCCAGGTCCTGCTCTGCCACCTCCCCTGGATCAGGACAATGCACAGGGACAAATCACATGCTGACATGAGCTGTGATGTGACACTGCAGAGGAGGCAGGGAGATGGGCTAACTCCAAAGCAACGCCCTACTACAGGAATTACCCTGAAAGGCATTTTGCAAGCTTCTAGTCGAATGAATCAGCTTCTTGCTGTTTATTTTATAAAGTAAATTCTCATAGCACTTTTCATGTCCAAACAACTCACAAGTCTCATGATTTCTGAAGTGGGCTGGAACTTTAGATCATTTTGGGTTTGAATAACTAGGATTTTGAATAGAAAGGAAAAATTTTCTTGTTAAACCTTGAAAACAAGCAGCACAATTTAAGCTTTAAGTATATTTCTCATGGCTTAATAATTATGTAGTTCATGCTGCATGAATATTCCATCAGTTTATTCACATTCTGAGGCATTATAATTTGTTCATTTGATTCTTTCCAGTGAACACTTTCTGGGTCATCCCGAGCTCAAACCAGAGGTTAAGACAGAAAACCTGTCCTTGCTGTTAACATCAGCTGATTGGGATAAACTGAAAAATGACTACATTGCTTCTGCAAAGGTGAGAGTTTTGACCTAGTCCCCATTTGCCCCCCCAGGGAAGGTACAGGAGCCCCAGCCTCCCAGACAGAGGTCCTGGATGACAGCATTAGCACTGTGGTTTCCAGCCCCACCAGGTGCTGAGTCCTACTGGCCCCACACAGAGTGGCCTGTACTCTAAAGCAAAAGATTCCTGAATACCATCTTGGGGACCCAAGCAGAGCCAAGAGGGCTGTACCAGACCCAGTCAGTATGGCAGATACTTACTGAAAAGTCATAGCTGAGCTTCAGCAGATTGTACACACTGCCAAGTTAGGGGCAAAGGCATTTTAGCAGCTACTGTCACTGTGTGGGATCTCCTCCAGCACATCTGATGTTTGCTATTGGCAGACTTTGGGCATCCCCACTAGAGGACATACTCATGGTCTGTGTCCTCTGATGGAGCCACTTCCCAGTTGTCTGTCTGCAGTCCTTGTCTGGCACACTGTGTGAGACTTTCCTGGCTCTTTGCTGGGCTCAGACATTTTCTTGCAAATCATTTCTGAATCAGGACACAGCTCAAGGTGAGCTCAAGGTACCCGCCTGAATGAAATCAGCATTGCTTCGCCGTGCTGGTGAAAGATTACTTTGTTTCACCAGCAACAAGATTGATTTATCAGCCAGTCCTGACCAGTGCTGCTGCTCACCTGACTGCCTGTACCCTGGAAAGGACTGGTTTGATCTTTAATCCTGACCCGGTGCATTCCATGTGCTGGAGGACTTTGCAATCAAACAAACAGCTGACCCACTGTTTCCCTGCCAGGAGAATGACTCTCCTTTGATTTGGGAGTACCTTGCACACATACCACAGCTCCTGATTTCTCCTGAGGTCTGGAGCAAGGCCTGTGAGTCTGCTCACCTTTTCATGTGTGAGTGGTGGCCACACACACGAGGTGATGGAGGAAAATGCAGCGAGGTGCTGTACCCATGTTTACTTCATTATCCTGAGCTGCATGTTTCCTTCCTATGTTTAACATCTAGGGGAAAATCAAAAGTTATTTTGGAAACATCCTGAGACTAGAGGTCAAGGAGAAGTGGGAGAAGGAAGTTCATTCAGAAGAGAAGGAAAACCTCTACCACGCCTCACTCTCTTTTGATATTCAAACGGTATTTAATTAGCTGGGGGAAAGGGGTGGGGGTGGGGGGGTCTCTGTGGCTCCAGGGAAACTGGATCGTTTCCTTCTGGGGTGGAGGTACTGCCTCCTGCGATAATTTATGTAAGTCACACGCTGGCAGAATACATTAGAGCAGAAAATGCCGTTTATTACAACTTTTAGCTCTCCCGCTTGCCTTCTAGCTGCAAATTAAACCTGCTGTCAATTGTGTCAGCAACATAATAGGCAACTGATTTTAAAGTCCCTAAACCTCTTTGATTAGGAAAAAGAAAGAGAATTGGAAAAAAGGTGGAAAGAAAAGGTTTCTTTGAAAAATCCTTTGGCTTAAAGAGCAACTTTGTCCCAGGGCTGTGGAAACTGGGGAAAGGCTGTAGGCAGTGACAGCCACTCCAATTTAAACAGTACAAAAAACAAAAGCCCCTACTAGCTTTAGGGACTACAGGGTAATAAAGGTAGGATTAATTCTCATCACTCAATTGGTTGAGTCACTTCAATTGAATAATACTAACAGAAAAAGAGAGAGAGAGAGAAAGAAAGAGAGAAAATCAAAGTTTTGCCTGCTGATGTGCCTCTTTTTCCATAGAGGACTATTACACATTATGTGATCACAGGGAAGGCAGGTCTGAATTGATTTAGCAGATGGATAGGATACCAGATGGGTAGGTAGGGAAGCACCAGAGTAGGACTGCAACACACTTCAGTCCTGAAGTGTAGCTGGGGTTGTGGGAATGGGAATCTGGGAGGGGTTCCAGTGCAAACAAGAGTTCAGGGTGATGCCTGACCCTCTGTGCTGCCCTGGTACCACTGCTGAGCAGGGAGCTTGTGTGGGCCCTCAGGGATGGGGCTTATAGTCACCCTTACCATGGGGACATACACAGGGACAGCTCAGGTCCCCTTGGGCTTTGGGTTGGGGGTTGATCCCTCCAGCAATTCCCCCCAAAAGAGGAGGATGACACCAGGACACCCCAGAGCTCCAGCCAACACTGCCTCTAACTTGCACTCAGACAACAGAAGGGCATGAGGCCATTAGGGGTGAATGATTACATCACAAATCATTTGGTTCTTCTTGGCCCATTCTACATTATAATTTTTTAAACTGACAGAGATTAATGCAAACCTCCTGGCAACAAGTTGGTTGTTTGCTCCTTTGCTAGGTGAGCCATTCCAACTGACCAAAGCTGTATGAGATCCTTGTGAAGGATGTTTCACCAGCACTTGTCCCACTCACTGGAGTTTCTTCATTCCCTTTTCTAGATCTTTGCACAGCATGTGAAGTTATCTAGAGATATCAGCAGAAGCCTGGAAACAAAAATGCTTGAGTTGTGCATGGCAGAACTGCTTGAATTCATACCAAGGTAATCACTGCTCTGGACAGCACTTTCTTTCTAAATGAGACCCACACTGGTAAAAAACAGGGAAAAGGTCCAGGCACTGGACCAGACACTGGCACTGAGCAGGCACAACGCTGCTTCTGGGAGAATTAGAGATCACAATGAGCCCAGTAATAAGCAAGCTGCAAAATAACTTGGAGGGAGTCATAAACAGACCCAGATGGGACTCTGTGAGTCCAAAAATCTAATGTCAGAGTTCTGGAAGTAGCTGCTATCTGGAAAGGGATGGGACCACTGCAGTCTCATCCGCCCAGGACTTTTGTGACAATGGATGCTGGTCACTTGCAGCTTTAGTAATGAGTAAGCAGTGGTTATGGACCCCTCACACCAAAAGCCTGTTTGCCCAAAATATCATCCTGGGATGAGTCCTGCTGAGTGGTTTTCTCTGGCATCCCATGGCTATGGGTGTAAAAAATGGCTGATGAGACCCTCTCCGCTATATCCTGGCAAAACACACAGCTGGGCTGCCTCCTGAGTCCATTAAAATTTACCCAGTGTCCAAAGGAAATTGCTGAAATGACATTTTTCCTTTTTTTTCTTTGTTCTTCTTTTCCATTTTCTTTGTTCTCTTTTTTCTTTTTTTCTTTTTTTTTTTTTAAACTGTGTAACATGCAAGCGGGAGCAGCCAGAGCTCTCCAATTAAGGGAACACTGAAACTTAAGCTTTTACTTAAACAAACCTGAGATGCAAGTGGCTGGGGCCAGCTCAAGCAGGTTCCTTTACCCTGACAAAGAATGGGACCACCAGAAAAAGCCTGCCTGAGCACACAGCCCCCTGCCTTCAGCATGGACTTGGCTGTGAAACAGCTGTCAATCCCATGAAATTGGTGCTACATAATAAACAACTACCTAACAACCATGCTGAGGTTTTGGGGAGGAGGGAAAGTAGGTGTGCTGCCCTATTCCTATACATCTCCTGTTATAAAATCAGCCCTGTGTGCTTAAAAGGCACATAATATTGCCCCAAAAGCCAGAGAAATGAAAACTCAGACTTATAAGCCTGTGTGCCATACCTGCAATTAAACCCTCAGTGTGAGGAAAAGTCAGAAATTTGGCCTCCCAACATCCCTGGCATCTCTCCAAAAGTGCTGCGTACCTGCTCAGGCAAGCACATCCTAAACCCATAATTATCTGCCATCTATTCCCCTCCACTGCACACACGTTATGGCAGCTGAAAAAACTTGTCTGCATACAGAGAGGACAGGTTGGGCCAGCCATGGGAGTTTCCTGATACCACCATGTACGCAGAAGATGAGGCATCCTCAGTGCCCCCACTGTTAGTGTTACCTGGGTGTATTTTCCTACAGGTTTGAGCAGGAGTTCATGGAGTGGAGCACTGCCCAGGACAGCCCCATCTTTGTGCCCTGTCTTGTTGCCTACATCAACAGCTTCCATGACCTGGTGTAAGTCTGCTCCCTGCGAGCCGAACTGCCGCATTCCTGGGGTCTGGGAGGGTGGCAGGGTCTGGAAAGGAAAGACCAAGCCCTCCTTGAGGTGCCCTGGTGGGTGCTCAGCCTCCAGCCCTTCTAATATCACGGGAGAATTTCCCCCAAGGGATGCAAATAAAAGCCACAAGGGTGAAGACACAGAAATATGGATGGATGCAGTGCTTATATGAGAGTTTTGAATTCATTTTCAGAATACCTTTTTCATCCTCAGGGGAGGTTTTTTTCCTTTTTTTTTAGTTCTGGATGTTAGCAGAATAAACTCAGAAACATGGCCTCAAGGCTGCCTTTGGCACTGGGCTGGAGGAAACTCTATGAAAGCACTCAACCCAAAAATAAATGCCTACCATTGCTGCTGGCATCTGGAACTTCCAGGGCTTTGCATGAATTAGTTACTTCAAGCCATGTGTTGGAAAGTGTCTCTGATGCACAGGTATCATCAGGCTGACTCTCAAAGGTCTATCACTCACTCCATAAGTAGGATGGTGCCAGTGAGTGCATGTCCCAGGGTCTGGTCCATCAGCCCCGTGCTGAGGCCCAGGGGCTCATCAGCCTCTGGGGACATCCTTGCCGTGCAGATGTGGTGCTTTTGTTGTCAAGCCGGCAAAACACCACAGGACTAGTGGCCACCAGAGAGATTGGGTTGTGATTTCCAGCCCCTGCTGCTGCTCCGCTCCGGCAGGGATGCATATGACAAGTATTATTCAGGGGATGGGGGGAATTTCGTGCTCGGTGTCTCACAGGAGCGGGCGGCTCCAGCCGCAGCCAGCACTACCGCCTGCAAGTCTCTAGATGGCACGGTCTCTCCAGCAATGCTCGCCTCGCCGAGGAAATGGCTTTCCCTGCCTCCTGCTGCCCCTGAGGGACATCGCTGCCCCTTCCCTGCTGGGCAATGAGAGAGGGTGAAGGGGACGCCAGCCCCAGGCAGGGAGCTGGCAGAGTTTGGGTGATGAGTTTATTCCTGACCCAACTTAAACACTCATCAGCCTGGGGTGAAGAGTTGTGGGGCAGAGGTAGGTGTACTAACAGCTCGATTTTTTGGATGCCGGACTCAGACTTCAGGTGTTTAACCACAGTTACAGTCCTGAGTTCCAGCCTGGGATGAAAGGGATGGTGTTGGGTGCTTTACAGCCCTGCCAGAGCTGCCTCAGACATATAAATCTGAGTAGTGACAGGAACCTGCTGATTTCTGTGTTTACAGCAGTGGATGTGGCACATGCAGGGGTGCTCAGGCATCACTGATGATGCCTTTTTTTGTGGTGGTGCTGCCTCAGTTTCCCCCTCACCAACACTGAGCATATTACAGTGGAACAGGGATGGAAAATGAGAAGAAAGCCAGGAGGTCACAATGCCTCTAAAGCACACACACACACTGGGAATTTCATTAACCTCTCAGAAGTTTTCTTTCTCATAAGGTAAAATAGTGCAGAAGTATGCACTGTCCTTAGGAAATTTCATAAGTTTCCATCCCCGTAGTTACCATCCCAGCTGCTGCTGATAGGCATTGTGTGGAATGAATCAGACTGGCTCTGGGGGACACGGGGTCAGCAGCTTTCCCTTCTCTGGCTTTATTATTTGCTTTTCCCCCAGAGCCCTCAGTTCTCTCCCACGTACCTGGAAATCATTTAGCAGAGGTGTTGCTTGAGTAAGCAACAGGCCTACGCAACTGCTCTGCTTGGCTGCGCTATCCCACCTGATGAGGAAATCTGAGGGGCTTTTTAACCACAATTACTCATCTATGATTAATTTTCAGTGTACAGGATTGTGCAAAAAGAGCCATTACTTCCACTCAGTAAGTGTTTCAAAGAGGAAGTAATAGAAACACAAGTTTATTTAAAAATAATATCTGACATGCCGATCCAGATAACATGCTGTGTAATGGTTTACATTTTAACATTAACTCATTGCTGATCTCTGTCTCTCTATAGGTCAGGGTTAGAAAAAGCATTTCAAGTCAATACTGAGCAACTGCAGAAGATTTTGGCAGCTCTGACAAGGAACTTCACAGATATATTTTTAACAAAATTAAGAACAAAAGCACAGGTAAGAGGATCTTTGCCACATTATTTCCTCAATATAAGGGTTATGTGCAGCAGCTGAGGGTCGTTGCCCTTCCCTTGTCTCACCAAATAAACGTCATTTTCAGTTTGCAGCACATGACATTATGGTCCCTCCAAAATGCATTTAACACTTGTGGAAATCCCCCTTAAAAAGCAACACTTTCAGCATCTTGGGAATTTTTTGCTATGAGCAATGATACATTTTTCAAGCTGTTAATAACAATCAGAAGAAAAGGATATTTAGTAGCTTCCAGTCTCTCAGGTAAAGCAGTGGGGAACATCTTATCCAAAGTGAAGCACTGGAGAGTCCAGCTGAACACCACTAATGGGACACTTTCCCTTCTATCAAATCATCTGGATTTTTCAGGACTTTGACTTATTGATTCATGGACCTACCATCCCAGCCTACCAGAAACCTCTTCAGATGGGACACAATTCATTCTGGTAGTGGTGGTTTTTCCAGGCTGTTCCCATGGTGACAAAAGACTGATTATTCCAGAATGAGAATGCTAAAGGTCTTGTATCAACTGATAAAACTCTGATAAAATTTGACTTGTGTTAAGAGGCCTAAAGGCAATGTGCTGCAATGGAGTTTGTGCTTCTCAGGTGCTGTAGATGAGCCTTTCTGCTCTCAGCCAGTTGGGGGTCCACTAGCACCAGCTGGTATTATAGAACAGATGGGGGAAATCAAGGCTTTGGTCGCATCCCTTTTCACTTATCCTAATTCACTTACTAAATCCCCAAACATAACTTCCAGAAACCAAGACAGTCATGGAGCTTCTCCAAGCCAAGCCCTCCTGGCCAAGGGGCTTTCCAGTTACTGCAGATCTTGTCTTGGACCCTAAGCAGCAGGCAAGGAAAGGCCCCGAGCCAAGGCATTGAGCAAGAGAGCTAAATGTCGTGAGAACTGAGAGGCCGAGGCAAAGCATTTCTAAACAGCTCTCCAGCAGGCTGGGATCACAGCAAGGGGGGAGATAATTGGGAAGGAGATTGTCAGGAGTCTAAAGACAGAGATCATGAGAGCTAGGAAGAGAAAAGGGGACATGCCAGAGGAAGGATATTTTGCATTTAGGCAAGTCTCTTCAAGGTGCCAGAAGTCTTTAGCAGATATTGCTGTTTCTGTATGAAGGTACATTAGCTCTAGGGAACCAGCAAAGGAAAATAACCTGTTGAGGACACTTGGTCAGAGTACCTTGTACCCAGGACAGATGGGAAATAGTGTCATCACTCCCATGTCATCACTAACCATGAGGCATAAATCTGGAGATGCTCCCAGCTGCCATTTCCCCCACCACCACATCAGAGCAAGGAGCAGAAGGAAAACCCAAGCAAGACTTCATATAGGCCTGCAGGAGTACAGACAGCATCCTGGAAGGGCTGTGAACACACAGTGCTTGATTTCCTTATGGAGAAGGCTGTAGAGGTGATGGATTACTGGGCTAATTGCCAACAGATTCACTACCAAGTGACTTCTCATTTCCATAGCTGGTGCAAACCCATGTAACACTGGTAAACAGGGTTGCTCACCACAGCCTGTTCTAGTCATGCCTGAGTTGCTTGTGATTATCATCTCTTTCTTCCCCAATACATTAGAGAAACAAATTTATTTACCTAAAGAAATAAAGTTGGTGGATCAGAAGGTGGCACAGTGCAAGGAAATGAGGTATCCCAAACAAGCCTTTAATGCCAAAACATCTCTTGCTCAGGGCATGATGCTTCTCCTCTCTGCACTGGGAGGCCTACCCAGGAAGGGGAGACATGGGTGTGAGCTCCCTGGGGTGGAGAGAGAAACCCACCCTGCTCCTCATGTGTCTTCATGCAGAGGGCATGCTCTGTGCTTTCAGTTCAAGCCTGAGATCAGGTGTGTGGCTGGGTGCCTTCAGCTAGGGCATCATCAGCTAGTCTGAATATACCTGTGCATCAGTGAGTTGGTTTTTTTTTCAGCCACTCCTTAAGAAAATCCTGACCAAGAAATGGATTTTGGCGACAGAAAGGCCAGACTTGCTGGCGTCAGCAGTCTCGCAGTTCTCTGAGCACCTGCAGCACATGAGGGAGCCCCTGGGGCAGGTAGGCAGCTGGTCCCACACCTGGGCACTGAGGGATGCTGAGGGGTCACACCATCATTTTCATGTTGTGGTAAGACCTGCAGACTCCTCTGCAATGGTGGTTACTCTTTATAACTGTGGGGGCTGCAGATATGAGTGAGTGTGTGCTGATGGTGTGCTGCCTTCCTGTACCTCCTCTATGCCCTCAGGTGCTGCCAAAGACCTGAGGGCTTTCCCTGCCCTCTCTCACTGCCTTGGCCTTGAATGGACAAAAAACCCCATGAGGTTTGCTTCTTTTTAACCAGGATCTTCTACATGAAGTTCATACATACGTGGTGAAGGAATACATCACACAGGTCATCAAACCCAGATGGAAAATGAACAGGGAGACACGTCAGAAAGTGAGCAGAAAGATGAGCTTGGAAGCTGCAACCATTCACAATGTACTCATTGATCAGGTATGTGAGCTGTCTCCTGGCATCCCCTGGCTGCCCCACTCCCAGAGGTGCAATATTCCCACTTGGCTTCACAGAGACCAGGCAGTAGGCTCTTGAGGAGGACAAGCCCCAAGAAATGCAGAGGTGCTGAAAAGAGAGCGAGCAAGGTGGTTACTGCAGCTTCATGGTGTGGGTTTCCAGCCTGGCAGCCTCTCTGCATTGGCAGCTTGTGCATGTTCAGCCAGCAGCTCTCTGATGGCAGCACCTGGTGTTCCCAGGGAGCTTTGCATGGGGTGGTTCATGTGAGGTAAGATCACACTCATCCTGTGGCAGCTTCTTGCTGGGCCTCTTCCCTCAGGCCATGGGATGCACTTTGTCAACAAAGGATCCTTGCCCTGGGTACAGCTCACGGAGTTGAGTCCCATGAGAAGTTCCACCTGGGTACATGGTCTGTGTACAGCAGGGTGTGGGGAGAAAGTGGTGGCAGTCTGGGTGTTTTGTGACTGGACAATTGTTACAATCCACCCCTGAAGATGAGGTAACTGAGGTTCCTGTTAATAAATCCCCTGGGCCAGATTAGAGTGGCACAACACTGAGTGACCAGTGTGAGATATATGGATGCAGACAGATGGATGGATGGATAGATAGACAGACAGATAGATAGATGGATGGATGTGTGCGTGTGTGTGTATGGCTGTTTTATTTTAAAACAAGTTGATTACAATGGAAAGGAGGTATGTAGCCATTTTGGTTATTACCTATAGTAATGTAACAATATAAAACTCTAAAATATTACTTAAGAAAATACATAAGGAAAAGAAAGAAAGGATAAGAGCAGATAGCAGAAAGGAATAGTATCACCCCCTGAGGATCCAGCAACAAGACTTGATTTTTGCAGTTTAGGTGTCTGTTGGTCAAAACAATGGTTGCATTTGGTTGAGTCATTAACCTTTAACATTTCCATCTCCGACAGCAACATCAGTCTGGGATTTTCAGGGAAGTCAAAGCTGAATTAATTGGATTTTGTGGAAAGTCAGGCATCCAGGGCACTAAATCTCATCTCAGAGATGAGACACATGAAACTATCAGGCAGCAGGAGGTGAAGTCTCTGGCATCTGCTGCTATGCTGGACCACGGCCTCAGTGCCCTGCTCAGGGTCTGGCTTGCCTGGGTGCTCATGGGCATAGAGAAGTGCAGGATCAGACCTGGGAGAGCTCCTGGGCGTGCCTGGCCATTGCCACCCAGCACCCTGTCCTGCCTGCACCAGTCCTGGCTCACTCCAGTACATCCCACTGTCATACTCTCACCATTGGAAAAAGGCATTTAGCAGCTGCTGCTGCCCCTGATGTCCCCATGTCATTCTTTGTCCACAGGGCTCTGATGCTGACTGGCTCCTCCCGGCCATAGATCACATTGCCAATATCATTGGAGAGGAGAAAAAAGACAAAATCAAGGCATATGTCAAGGACCTGTGCCAGGATTATCCAGATATCAGGTAAGTGAAGCAGCAGATGCCAGAACTGTTGGGCTCCATCCCAAAAAGCACCAGCTTGCCCTGTGCCTGGGCCAAGCTCTTCAGCTTCTCTTTGTGGCCACACGTTAGAGATCAGGATGCCTACCACCAGTGGGAATCTCAACTTATTTTTCTCTCTTTATGGCTGCATACTTTTTCTTTTCTTCCCCTGTGTGCTGTATCTTATAATGCACACAAATTACCTTCAATGCCTTTTCATTTTGGAATGGAATGGAATGGAGGTATTTCAATCTATTAGGAAGGGACTTACAGTGATAGTCCAGTCTAACTTCCTGATCACTTCAGGCCTGACCAAAAGTTAATGTAAATTATTAAAGGCATTGTCCAAATGCCTCTTGAGCACTGACAGGCTTGGGACATCAACTACTTCTCTAGGAAGCCTGTTCCAGCACCTCATTAAAAAAATGCTTCCTAATGTCAAGTCTAGAGCTCCCCTGACATAGCTTTGAACCATTCCCATGGATTCTATTATTGAATTCCATTTTATTGCTCTAAATGAACCTTATTTCATAATAAAGCTCCAGTTTGCTTTCCACTGCATCACCAGTATCAGCCCTGTTTGCCAATCTGCAGGCTCCAGATTTGGAGGAAATAGTTTGTCTCCTGTTTCCAGGCTCAGACCTCAAAGTGTGGCAGCCATTGACACAGTTCAGCTGCAGTTTCTGAATTGGCCTCAACAAAACCATTACATTTTGGAATAAACTACAAATTTTTTCTTTTGTACTTTCCATTTGCAGTTCCAAGGCTGCATCTGGAAAATTTAAAACTCCTGGAAAAGTAAAGAAAGTGACTAGCTCTGTGCATGGCTAAGCAGCTGCAAATCAGAAGTTGCCTTCTCTTCTACAGCTCTTCTTTCAACCACTGAGAATGAATATCAGTGGTACAGATTGCAATAAATTCCATTTCATCAGAGTAATTTCAGAAAAAAAAACCCAGAAGTTTCAGCACTGGATGACATTTATGCAATCAAAATAATCCGTAAGATTTAACTAATTGCTAGAATACTGAAGTGGACCCTCAAATATTGTGAAAAAAAATACCATATTAAATATATTCACCTCTCCCCAAACCTGAGGCCCAAAATTTTTTATAACTAGATTTAACTTGGGTGGTTCAAATATTTTTTAGGCTTATTTGTGTGGGGGAATTCAAGAGGTGGGGCATGTAAAGGAACAATTGTTCCTGAGTAATTTCCTAGGTGAACATACATATCTTAAAAATAAATCCCTACAAACAAAAAAGCCAAACAAAACCAAACAAATAAATGAATCCCAATAAGGGTTTAATTCCAGTGGCCAGACTGAAAAAGAGGCAGTGCCTGTTCTGGGAAGGATGGGGGAGGTAAATGATGGCTAATCATCAATGATGGCTATTTGAAAACCATTTTCCAGTCAGAAAAGCAATTTACAAGGCTGTGATTTGTGGTACTATTTCATCATTAGCCTCAGACCCAAGCCAGGTTTTAAGGCTTGTCCTCTTGGTTTATTTAATTTCTGATTTTCCATTATTAAGTAACATTATTTTTAACAATGAAGTTTGGAAAACGAGGCGGAACCTGCTGAACCTGCATTGCTTCCTGTTCAGGTCCTTGTTAATTTTTCCCGTGAGCTCTCAGAGATGTCGTATACACTGAGATTACTGGAACAGGATATGTTTCCAAGTTGGCTTTCCAGCTGTATCTAATTAGTGCCTATCAGCTTCTTAAATATTAGCACTTGCATTACTCATCTCAAAATAAACATTACACAAAAGGTCCACAGCCTCTCTGGAAAGCACAAAAGGGGCACCACGGGTGTGGAGAGACAGGAGGAAATTCCCTGAAGCACCAGCAGTAGGAGGATGTCCCACCAGCCAATATCATTGGGGAGGAGAAATGATACCAGTGGTGTGGCAGGAGCTGCTGCTCACTGGTCTGGTACCTCCAGAGGCTGCAGACTCCCATCCTGTTGGCTCCTCCAGTGCGGTGAGGGGTCAGTCCCTGGCACTTTGCTACAGCCTTGCTCTGTCTCCAGCACAGTTGTTGGTTTCTCACCTCTGGGCTGGTTTTGCTGCCCAGATCTGAGCCAGGTGTTGTTTGGTTTCTGCAGGAAGGAGCATGTCCTGGCCATCCTGGCGCTCCGGGGGCTGGGCCGCGCCAGGAGAGCGGCGATTTTTCGGCAAGTGCGCCCCGCACAGGAGAGCTCTGACAGAGGGGAGGGCTGCAGACTCTTCGCTGAAATTGATGTCCCAGTAATCATCAGCTGCTTCTAACACAGGACCAAAGTCAGCATCCTGCCTCCTCCTACACTGCCTCTACACACGATCCAAAATCTGCTAACCCACCTTGCTCCTCTGCAAACCCAAATTTTTCAGTGCTGTTGAGAAAGGAGTAGTTTCCTGAACTTGCTACCCCAAGTTCAGAACCCAAAGGCAACAGATGCACCAAGACACCAACCTCCTGTAAGAGCTCCTGGGCAGCAGCTCCAGTCCAGGTACAGTGTCCACCTCATGTTCCATATGGATTCTGTTCCTCATGTTCCATATGGAGGCTGCTCCACGGTTTGGTACAAGATTGAATGGATTTTCAAAGAACAGAAGAAAACCAAAAGCAGTTCACTCAGAGCTATATAAAGGCCTCAGCACTATATTAAGGCTTGGACTGTGCTCTGCATAATTATACAGCAGCAGAGCAAGAGCCTCCCTTATAATTAGTGCCCATGAGCAATCAAGGGGCAGAGCTTGGGCAGGGATGTGGTAGCACCCAAGTTTTATTTCCTCCCCCACAAACCAGCTGGCTGAGCTGGCATGACACAAGGTCATGAGGTTGTGACCTGAGGGCACAAACCACTATCTGCCTGGGGAGGAAAACACTGGTAACCAAACCCCATGGCCAGGACACACACATGGAACACTCTCCCCTCCAGGGTGGCCCCTCTGGAATTTCAGCAGATTTTCCTCAGTCAAGGGCTGCCTTGCAAAACTCCTGTTGGACTGAAGATCTGTTCAACACCCATCTGTTCAACACCCATCACATCTCCGAGTGTACAGACATGTCTGGATTGGATATGCCAAGTGGAGGGAGGCTCCAAGCTCTCCTTGACTTGGGGAAAGTGCCACCATGCCTCTAGTCTATTTTATTGTGTGTTTAAATGCATTTTAACAAATCTGTTACAATCTGACCGCAGCATGAAACCAAATGTGAGGTGGACAGACAGTGCTACAGATGAGACCCTCATCTGGTGTAAACCAGCATCATCATGTTGATGGGTATGCATCACCATAGGATGAACTCCATGAAGGATCCAAAGCATTACATCCAGCATCTGCAGGAGAGACTGAAAGAGACATTCAGTCTAAAGCTGTATAAATCTGATTTTATTTAATTCAATTTATCCTTTAGGTTGCCCTCCACAGGATTTAATCTACGACTCTACAGAGATGCATTTATGATCTATTAAAATGATAAATGTGGACACAGCATAGCCTTGAACACTATTTTTTCTGGCAGCAGAGCTTACAGCATCAGCAGTGAGTCTCTTTTGTTTCCTTTGCTTCAGGCTGCACCACTATAAATTTCAGCCTGGGTGAGCAGCAGGTGCTGGTGACAGGCCAAGGGAAATGTTCTGACGGATAAAGAAATACAGAGTGCACCTTTAATTCACAATCATCATATGAAACTTTTTCTAAGGCAGACTTGTTACTTCCACAGTCAAAATAAGGTGTTTTTCTAAAGATGGCTTTAAAATATCAGGTATAAATTGAGACCTTAAAGCAGGAAATTCTGGGAGGAATTTCTGCCCTGCATCATTCTTCAACAAATCTCATGACAATTCCCACAAACCCTCAGCTTGGTGACTCCCTGTATTTGCTATGAAGAAAGAGAAGTAAAATATTGTCTGATTCTCCCATTAGGTATGCAGAGCACATGAACATTTTGGAGCTCCCCTCCCCTTTCCTGGGGACATGGTGCAAGCAGAGAGCCCTGTTATTACACCCTCCATGGGTCTGTGAGCTACATTTCCCCTCCCAGCAGCAGGGAGGGGCATCAGTGCTGAGAGACTTATATTTATTGTTAGAAGGATTGACTGAGCAGGAGAGATACAAAGAGGATTTTGACTTTTGCATGCTAGGTCTGAGACTTGTAAAACTGCACTCCTGGAGTGCAGGATTTGAGGCACTAAAGCCTCAGCAAGAGATTTTGTGCATCAGAAATTTCCCTCTACCGCATATGCATCTCTCATCCAAGCACCTCACACAAGGCAGCTGTGGCATTTTCCCAAGTGCATTATTTAAATGTATACTGGGGTTTTCAATCTCATTATTTTACTGGTAGACCCTCCACAAAATAACTGCCTTTCCTGGGGCTCCAGCTGCCTGTCCCTGGGATTAGATAAGGTGCCTGGTTTCCATTGTCTAATAAAAGCAATCTGCTCCCCTGAAGTCACGGAGGAAAGCTGGGCACAATGGCCTGCCTTTTATCACAGCCTCTCCTGGGACACTCAGATCCTGCAGCCTGGCATCTTGTGAACGAGTGGCAGGCACACAGCCAGCTTCCTCTGGGAGCTGCTGCTCTGGTCTGCTTGTCTGCTTGCTCTTGAGCAAACCAGTTTAAGGTTAACCCCATGATGGCAAGGCCATGGTTCAGCCCTGCAAGTGCAGAGGAGGCTCCAGGATAGGAGAGGAGCAGGGCTGCCTCTGGGCAGGGGGATGCTTGGTCTGGGTGGAGAGCAGACCCTGGAGCCAGCTGAGCAAGGAAAAAAGAAGGGATGTGCTTTCCAAAATGAGCTGCTGTTGTCCATCTGTCTTCTGTGGAAGTGTTCATAACAGCCATATTTCACATTCCAAAGAAAAAGAAGAAAGGCCTCCCAGGGCTTTTAAATGTGGAATATGCGGCTCTTGTAGGAAAGAGCCAAGAAGCTCAATTATTACCCTGTTAATTCCTTCTGCTTGTTGTTTCTCTGTGAAGAAAAACACCATCATCCTTATTCCTATCCCAGCACAGAGTTACATTCCCTCCAGGACACACTTCTCACTTTTACCCCAAATGGCCCAAGCTACAACATGCAGATGCATCTCTGGTGAATAATGCTGTCTCAAAAGTGTCAAACTAAATGAAAAAGCCAAACTCTCTCCAGACTTAGCTTCTCAGGAGTGAATGTTGCATTTGGGATGTCATGGGGAGGCAGATCTGGCACAGCTGACAGTGCTGTGTAGGTGGTGAAAGATGTTTTTTTTGTTTCAGAGGTCTCTTGATGTTTCACAATACTGTTTGTTTCTGGTTTGGGATGAAAAGCAAAGGGCAGTGACAGCAGCTAGGGTGCATGAGCTGGCATTTGCCATCTGAGACCAGCCATTGAGTGCCACCATTTCACCAATTTTGCTCTGGGAAGTTGTTCTTTCCTGGAAGGAAGATATGGGAAACAGACTCACTTGAAGCAAGAAAGGAGAGTCCCAAGACATTGCAGTGAATGTCCAGGAGGCTGTCCCTCAGCTGGAGATCATAATCAATCAGTCAAAATATTCCTGAAAATAACCTTTTAGTGCAGCACCTCTATAATGTTTAGCTCTCTGTCATGTGGTACCTTTCAGAAACGATCTCTCAGTTGGTTTAAAATATTAAGGATGATCAGTAAGAAGAGGAATGATGTCTTGCATCCACTTTATAGGCTGGGTATGTGGCCTGGCACCACCCCAGCACACACAGCTGGGATGACAAGGAGTGGCAGGGCATTATTATCTCAGAGATGGTTGAAAAGTAAAGTTATATTAGTTTTATGCTTCACTGCTTTAGTAGTTATATATCACACTTCTCCAAGTATTGGTGTTTAGCAAATATTTATCTTCTGTATTTTGCATCTTTCTCCATGAAATGTTGTTCTTGTTTTGGTTGGATTTACTGCCCCAAAGCCAGTAATTTTGGTTCTTTGGTACTGGGCAGTGCTCTGCTCAGCATCACTGTGCATTTCCATCTCTTGAGGACAATTTTATGTAATACTGCTAATTGACACCATGACATTACTACTGGGATTGGCCCACCTTCCCCATAAAATCTAAGCAAGAGAGCAGTCAGGTTGCTGGAGAATTGATTTAAACTATTTGTTATCACTTCTTGTTACAGCAAGAAGACAATACTGGGAAAAGGTGAAGGCTGATGTACATTAATGGGTAGCAAAGTGGATTAACTTTTAAAAAATTACTAGAACTTTCTCTAGCCCCAGTTTCAGGACACTGAGCACATGAACTTTCCCAGCCTGCCTTCGTCCCTGTCACATAGAGCACTGCAAATAGCCTCTAATACTCTTCCAATGTAGTACTCTCAATTTGTATTTGTAAATTCATATGAAGCCATTAGAATACACTTTCCCAGAAAAGAATATGTAAGGCAGAAAAAACTCCGGAAAAGGGCTGTTGTAGTATTTCTAGCATCTTCATACTACCTGAAAGTCTTGAATTGTCAGTGTAAGGCTTTCCTGCAAGATGCACAGAGATTGTAGCTCTTGCTAAATGAGGCAGAAAGAGTGAATGGCAGATTAAAGGTGAGCACCTAAATCGCAAGATGTTTGACCAGGCATAGTTTATGTTTGGCCAAGCATTAAATTGTGCCTGGCAGCACAAGCAGGCCCATAGCCTGAGCTCCATGAGTGTGGGACTGGGGTCATGCCATGGCTTCATTAGGGGATGCAGGATTATGCCTCACTTCCCAGGACTGTGGGGAGACTGGCATCAGGCAAGACAGAACTGCTTTTGTGTGAACAGTGCTACACAAGTGCAGAAAAAGCAAACCAAGCCAGAAGGGAGACAGGGGGCTGCACTCAGCCCCTGGGATGGCAAACTGCAGCTGAGAAAGAGAGGCTGAGAATCAGAAGCAAGCCCAGAAAACAGGAATAATTTCACAAACTGCATTCATTCAACTGCAAACTTGCTTAATATTGGTTAGTGCAGAGCAGTGGCCTTCAACTTTTTTCTGTCTATGGATTAGGGAATTACTTCCATGGGAGGCACAGAACACAGATGTGAATTGTCTTTCAGTTGGTTAAAAAACGGCTGCAAAATGGAAGGAATATGCTCCTCTCCATTTTCTGTGGGGGTCAGGCATAGAGAAGCTTCTACAGCAGTAGATCCCAGTTAGCAGCAAAACCACCACTACTGCTGGCAGGGCTGGACTGCTGAGGACAGCATGTCATCCCCATCAGGGCTTTTACAGAATCACAGAATGGTTAGAGCTGGAAGGGATGTTGAAGATCAACTCATTCCAACCCACCTGCCATGAATGGGGACACTTTTCACTAGACCAGGTGGCTCATGTCCAACAGCACTTCCTGGTGAAGCACTTCATGGGTAATCCCAGAACTGAAATGAAAAGAAAATCAAACTAATCACAGAAGCCCAGCACCTTGAGCAAGGCACAAAGTGCTGGGGATCATTTCCTGAGCAAGAGAGCTCACAACTTTTTTCCAAAACTTGGGGGAAAAATATTTCCTGAAAGAACTGTGCTATGAATAGAAGCTCATTGAGTGGATAAGAGGCAATCATGGAATTAATCATCAGGGATTCATGAGGAGGCACAAGGCCAAAAGTCTGGTGGCTTTTGTCTCCAAAAGCATGTCATAGACTCGTGGACCGTCATCATAGCCCCAGCTTGAGCGCAGGAATGAATTGCTCATGCTTTCATCTTGAGACCTCTTTAAACAAATGGGCCTTGAGCCTTCAAAACACCAGCAAAAGCCCACAATGCCTCTTTCCCTCAGTGATCTCAAGGCTGAATCCACCCTGTGCCTTGCTAAGCAGCTGTTAGTCACCCTCTGAAACAAAGACCGTTCCCCAGGATGACGGGAGCGCTGTCTGCGAGCAGATGTGGAGAGAAACAACAGCCCAAAGGCCAGGCTGGATTTGCCTGTGGTAAGATGTTCTCCCAGCAAGCTCAGGAAGGAGCTGTTATTTGGAAGCACCACGTGGAATTCCACATGTGACATTTCAGAACTGCCTGTGGGGAGGAGGCTAAACCTGAACACACCATTTCCTCTGCTTTTGGCCCTCACCCTTGGGTCTGGGATTTCTCATTTCCACCAAAATGCTTTTTGCAAGTGATTAAATACTGAGACAGCTCAAGGTTGTGTCTCCTAAGTGAATTAATTAAAAAAAGAGGATTTCTTTGCCTTGCAACAGGGCAGGAATACTTGAATGAATATCTAATTTTGTTCTATTAAACATCCAAAGCCAAAGAAAATCTTGAGTTAAAAAAACTGCCTGCAGGCAGGCATGACAACTCACAGCAATATTATTCTATTTCTCAAAGTTATTCACAATCCATTGCAAACAAGAATTGCTATGTCTCCACAATCAATCGACCTTCAGCCTTGACATGTGGATTTAGATGCCATTGTTTTAGTCACAGCACGAAAAATGAATTGCATTGTTGCTGTTCCAGCTGTATTTCTGGGAAAATGCTTGCATGGGATGTACCAAACAGAACCCTCAAAGGAGTATTATTTTCCTCAGTTAAGAAACATAAAACTGCCCTTTCAACCTCTGATGAGTGAAGCAGCTTCTTCCTGATGCAGGTAGAGAGAAGTCTGAAGGAGTTAAAAGCACACACATGGGGCTTATCTTTACATACTGCATACAAATTATTGAGTTTACATAGCAGCACTGTATTTCCAATCCAGCACTCATATTTATTTACTTTAGATATTTTCCTCTTTTTTCTGAAGGTGATGTTCAAAATGATTATGACAACCCTCCAGCCACTGTGTTACTGGGAAAAATCCTGGGAGCAAAGCACCTTACCCAGCTCTGTGGTGCAGGTTGTGCCAAGGCAGGGAAAGCAAAAGAAAAGATTATTGCCCTGAAGATCCAACAAGATTCCTCAGATGTTTTGTTGAGAAAAGGAATATTTCATTGCATGATCAGTGGGAATTTCAGTCATCGTGAGAACTGTAAATCTCATCCAGAAATATGTCCCTATTTACAAAGAAATGAAGGGTTGGTCTCTACTGCTGGTAAACTTGGCAGCAACAACTCTGTTGATTTCAACAATGAAATATAAGCAATGAGCTCCTTGCTGAGTCAGAAGGCTTGACAGGCTGTCCTCATGGCTACTTGGATTTTCCCTGGAAACTTCCCTCTGTGCCACTCATCAAGCCCAAGTTTGCTTGGGCCCAAGCGTAATGCCACAGGAGAGAGGCCAGAAACAGGAAGGGGCAAACCTTGAGGACCCACAGGGAAATTCAAAACAGAAGCATTTCTTGGTGTTTCACTTTCAAGACCTCAAACAGAAGTACTGGCTTTGCAGTTTTCCTGGTGCTTTCCCCCAGTACTTTCCACCACCCTGTGATGGGGAGTTTATGGGCAGCCTTCCCTGCTGGGCAAAAAGAGAGGCCCCAAGGGAGAGAGCCCTGGGGCAGGGAAGATACCTGGGTTGGGGTAAAACAGCTGCAGTGAAAAGAGGTCATGATTAGTTCCACCAGGCCTAAACAGGATGCTGCTGCCATCATGAGGGCCAGTTCAGATTTGGTCCCATCCAGTGACCTTTCCAGTGTTGCATTCTCTGATCTAAAATTAGGCCTCTCATTCCTTGCACACAAGCCCTGTGCCAGCCCAGATACAGCCATGGGTGACAGGAGAGGATCCACCAGCTGAGCACTGGTGAAGAATGGCATGGCCCCACCCCAGCTCTTAAATATGGATGAGCAGACTCCTCCCACACCATGGGAGCTGCTGACACGGCTGCCACAGGGTAGTTTTGGCAGTTCCTGGGCTCAGCTGACCGAGCAGGTCTGTCAGGACACCCAGCCCTGTGCTGTGCAGCACAGCTGTGCTATCACATCTGGAGCACTGAGCCACATTGCAGAGAGCAGAAGTGTCCAATGCTGCTCAGGATGTGGCTCCTTGCACCATTTCTTGTAGCTTAACTGATGAGGCAGTTCCCATTTGCCTTCCCTCAGCCCATGGCTATGCTAGCCTCTGAGAAAATACAAGTAAAAAGCATTCCCAACTTAGAGACCCCTATTTAATGCAGGGGCACTGTAAGAAAAGCAACTTGCATCTTGGAAGAACACATACAGATTCTTCTGGCTTCACAGAGAGCTGGCCCTTGTGTCTTCATGCTGAACCTCAAAGGCATTAGCAAGCTGCAAACAGAGAAGCAGTGTTATAGAAAGAAACAAGAGTAAGCTGGTATAAAGAAAGGACTACAGGATGGTGGAGTACCTTAAAAATGGGGTACTAAAAATTATGCTGCTTTTCTGTCAGACGATCCCTGAATCATCTCCAAAGCAGCTATGTTTTTCAGAACATCTGTGCTACAGGCAATTGTGAATCCCCTACAATGGCCCCAGCCAAGAGCTCTTCTGGATCTGCTCTGAACCCCAAGCCTAGTGCTGTGACCCCACAACAGGCCCTCCATTTCCCAACAGGAGTGGAATAGCAGGAAGTGTGAGCTCCCACTCCTCTGGGGTGAATTGTGCTTAGATGACTGAACTTCCACACAGGAAGAACACTCACTTCTGGTTTCCTTCAGGTGAAAAGGAAAAAGCTACACCCTTCTCTCAGCACCTGTTGTTCCTACCCAAGCCATCACATGCCAGATGTTGAGCCTGCCCATCAGACTGCAAGCAGCATCAAACACAGGGACAATATCACTCTCTCCAATCCATGGGGGAGGATGACTCTTCCCAGGCTATGAAGATGCCTGGTTGAAGGTCCAGGGATAGCAAACTGGCTGCCAGGGCTGCCAGGTCAAGGGGACTTCCCTTCCAGCACATGATGTCTCCTGCCCACTGTGAGCATGTCAGGGACAGCTGCCCCCAGCCAGAAATCTCTGACATGCATCTCTCCTCCCTCTCCATGTCAGAGCAGCCACAGAAATGCACACCTCCCTTGCTCAAATGCCAGGGGAAGGTGCCAGGGCAGCCTCAGGGACTAATGCCTCCTCCACCAGAATACCATAGCAAAGTTGTCAGCAGCCTCAGCTACGACCACTCCTCAAGTAGAAATATCAGGATTGGGATGCAGACCATGCTTGAATACAAGCCCTTCCTTTAATGAAGATTTAGGACATTCCTGTCAGGTTTGAACTCCTGACTCATTACTCAGGCATGTAGGATCTCTGATGCCAGAAGAAACCAAAGTCAAGAAAGCTCTCTGTGGTTAGCTTGGCCCAGATATGACCAGAGAGGACAAAACTATCATCATGTGAGGCTGGTACCACTGGTAGAAAAGTTCCACAGAGGGGTTCACACTGCTGAAGTTATCAAATCACAGTTTTACTGTGGGTCAGACCTCCAACATAACCTCCTTCAAACAAACCTTGGAAAAAACAAGTTTTCACCATCTGAAGAGGAAGAAAACAGAGGCAGAACTATGACAAGAGGATGAAGATAAACTGCTGATGTGGATGTTTCTGCTGAACATGGCTCTGCTTGGCTTTCAAACCTGGATTCAAAAAATCATGAGCAGATCAATCTTCTCAGCATAAGGTCAGGGTTCCACCTGTGGCAATAGGGTCCATGTTGGAAAGGACAAAGTATGTTGCAGGAGGAAGGAAACTTTTTGGATCTGAGAATATTAGGTTAGGTAAATGCTTTAATACTTAAAAAAAATACTCCATATTGGTTGGCTTCAAGATTTTGGGTTTACATGTTGCTTTCAAGCAGTAAGATAATACTAGAACTGGCCAACTTGATGGTTCCCTTTAACCTCAGACTGAGCTTCCATAGGTGTGACTGAAACATCTGCTCCCCACCTGCCACAAAACATAGCCTCCACATGGAATTCTTTGGAGAAGGCCACAAGCAGGCTTCAAAGACAGCAGAGATCCATCCCTTAGTGTGCTTCTGTGATAATTTTGAAAGCCAAAGGATGTTGTACTTAAAAGCATGTAACTTAACACGTGCATAATTATCAAGGGTTGTGAAGCACAAATGAAAACAAAGTTGGGGCAGGCGAGTAGTTCATTAAATAAGAGGAAAAAATGAGAGGTTGTATCCTGTGGTCCCACAGGTGTGTCAGACTGGCTAGCAACAACACTCCTCTCAGACTGAAAGGTTTCAGGCTTGGATCTTAGGGGGTACTCTCCACTCACTTGTGGGCCCTCGGGCATCTAGAAGAAGTCCAGTTAGCTGCAGTCTGGGAGATTCTCACTTCACTGACACATACAGAAACTGGAAGAGGAAATGAAACTTCATCCTAGTATTCTGCTATTGTCTGAGAGGAGAAGTCCTGGGTAGCCAATCTTTGCCCACCACTCCTTGGTTATGTCTCTTACACAAAGCACAGCCTGTCACAGGAACTTTTTCCTAGTGGTAAGCACTGTGACACAATCTGCTGGTGAACTCAGAGCCCCATTGCCTGGGCTCTGCTCCTGTCCCTCACCACTATCCTGTTCCTATGTGGTAAGGCCAACATTTGGGTACATACACATAGCTCTTCTCAGCATGGTTGCTGACGGAGAAAAAGAAATCCTTTTTATTACTTGTAGTCATCATAAATCAGGGAGAGGAAGACACCTCAATCAGTTGGAAATAATATTGTTGCAAGCTGACCAGAGTGATCAGAGTTAAAAAGCACAACAGTCTTGAAAGCTGGATCCACCTCCTCTAGACCTCCAACCACTTCCTGGCTGCACTGCCCCAGCTGCTGAGCAGTGATGGTGCCTTTGGAGCCAGCAAGTTCCTCCACAGCTTACTGACTAGTCATATCCCTGCACTCAGGGAGAAGAGCTGGGCCCCTTCATGACCCAGCTGACATTGCTCTGGCCTGCAGAGCTGACCCAGCCTTCAGAACTCAAACTTCATAAAATTTTAGAAAGAGCCAGAGAAATGTGGCAGGTGTGATTTCTTGGTTATTTACCTCACATTCTAATGAGGACCTCAAATCCTTTTCTGCTACCCTTTTTTGCACATGACCCCACTTCTATAAAATTATTCCACAGTGAACAGAAATAAAAGAGCTGTTTCCCCACACAGGAGGATGAAAAGCTATCAGCTACAAGCAGCTCAGGTCACAGCACATGCAATCCCCACCACATGCTGCTTCATATGCCTCCCCCAGCACTGCAGAGAGGTCAGCCACCCTAGAGACATCCTTCCGTATTCCCCTCCCCAAGCTGCTGCACACCCCATCCCACATGGAAAAGCTGCTGGATATTACCTGACCCTGACTTTCCAGTCCAACCCCACACTGAGAGTATTTTCTGACTCTCCCAGGCACCAACTCAGGCACCTCTTCTTGGGCTTTGTGTGCCCCACCAGCTCCAGGAGACAGCCACATATCTCCAGCAGAAGATGACAAGGAGTGTCACCAGCTTACCCAGAAAGCTGCTGCCAGCCACCTGCACCCAGACCTGCTGCTTTCTACTCTGAAACATGCACAGCTGGAATTGCTTAGTGCAAATGAGTTCAATTCATAAAAAATCCCACAGGAAAATTACTATCTTCCCTGTCTGGTAATAAAGGTAATGAAAACAAGTTTGAACAAAAATCTCAAACACCATTCAATGAATAAGCATATTGAATTAATGGACTCCAGGAAGAACATCTTTACCCTCATGACAATCTGCTTCTTGACACACCTTTAGCTGTCAATGAGGGTAACAGCTTTTCAGCACCCTGAAAGAGGAAATTAAAACCACACTTCAAAAATAATCTCCTTATAAACGCTCCTTGTTGATAGTATCTTCGTTTTTACAGGTAGATCTCTCATTGTCTAATGCAAAGAATTCACAACTTTTTCTAATAGAGACACACACCATTTGCAGGCTCCTGCTCAGCTAAATTTGGATATTACAACTGGCAACAAAATTGACTTTGCTGCTCAGCCGAGAAGGGGGAAACAATCCTATGCAAGACATTGTTCAAATCTAAGGAAGCAGCTGCAAAATAAAGTTACAAATCTCTGAAGCACATCTTGCTTTTACATGTAAGTTTCAGGTGAGAAATATATCCTGTGTATTAGAGAAGTCAGGCGTAAACCCCTGGATTCCAGCGATAGCAGACTTCAGTTAACTTCTAAAATAGCACAAACTATAAACACAGAGTATCAATGTAGTCCTATGCAGTACACTGAGTAGTTACAGAGCACAGAAAAGTTCCTGTGCAGCACTGGAAGATGTGCAGCCTAGTTTAACTTGGTTACCCACTACCCAATATTATTAAAGTAAGTACAAGATAGCTGTCTCAGGAATCAGGTTGCACAGACAAGCAATGTCATGCTGGTGTACATTTGGTTCGGGTAAACAAGGGCAGCCAGGGGATGACATCCAACCTCTACGTTTTTAATTTATAACCTAATTACAAGATGCTGCTTGTTCCCCTCTCTGGTGGCAGAAATGTCCTGACCTTGGTGAAGTTAACTGAGATAATGATGAGGCCCAGCCACAGGTCCCATTACATTAATCTAATTTGGATCCCACATAAATCTTTCTATGCAAACATTGATTCAAGAAAACAACCCAGGATGCACACAGATCTGCAGCTACATTTGCAGCAGATGTACACCAGCTGAGCATTAGACTCCCTTGGAATTCCCTCATCCCTAACTGCAAGAGTGTCCTACAGTCAGGGCCCCCAGTGCTAAGCTGGGGATGAGATATTTGTCTGAGCCAAGTGCAAAGACCCTCTGAATATTCAGAGAGAGGTTTCAGTGGGTCTGAGATGTGTCATTGAGCCACTTCCCAATGTGGATTCCCAGCATGTCTGTGATAGACACCCCTGCATCCTCCAGGGATCACATAATTGAGGATGTGAGGAACCAGCCCCAGGTTCCCCCCGGCATCCAGAACAGCATCCTCTCCTTTCAGACAGTCACAAACACTTCCTTTCCAGCCATGCCCAGAGCTCCATGTGTGTGTGTATGCATGCATGTGTGTGTAAAAATTGGCCCACACCAGCCACCCTGGTTCCTCCCTGGAGCCATATCCCTTCACCTCCTGCATGAAAAGGTCATCAGATGCAGCATCAAGCTCACCTCCAGCTGTCCCCAAACCAGCTCTAACTGCAGATTTCAAACCTTGCCTCCTCTCCCTTTCACACTGGCATTGGAGGAGGTGATGAAATACAGAGGAAGTTTCAGCACTCCAGGGCCGAGTCTTGCACTGTTTCCAATGATTTTCAGAATCACGTGGCACCCAGGATTTCCATCCCATGACCATGGTTATTTCTGGTCACTGGCTGTCAAGGAGCAAGGGGACTCAATCCCGAGGCAATCCTAGAGGGGAACCCTCCACCCAGCACAGCCAAAGGCTGGCGTGACATGAATCAGTGTTTTCAAGAGACCGGAGATGATGGGTTTGCCCATCAGGGCGGCCCCTCTGCTCTGCTTCCTGTCTTGGCAGACATTGCTGAGGGTGAGGTTTTCCCCTGCTACCATGGACATCTTAGGAAAAGAGTGCCAGAAAGGAAAGTGGCAGTGCCAGCAGACAGGATGCCTGCCAAAAAGCACAGACCAGGAGAGGCATATGTTCTCCAGCATCGTGCCAGCACAACCAGGCACTTTCTTCCAGCACGAACCATGGCCCCACACCATGTCTGCTGCTGGGGGATGTGCCCACACAGGGCCTGAATAGCCCCTCCAAAAGTTGTATGGCCACACAGGTGCTAAGAATGGGCATCAGGAGCACCAGGTAAGCTCATCGTTCACACTCAGCTTTAAATCCCTGGACCATTTTTCACATTTTGCATTAGACCAAAGCTATCTGATGTAAACCAGAAATTGTCCCAAGCACAGTAACCAGGCACTTGGACTTACTACCTGCCCCACTCCCTGCTTCACAGCAGCTTCCCAGGAAAGGGTGAGGAGGTAGGCTCTGCAGGACCACAATATTTTGATTTTCTATCTGCAGGGCAACTGCTTCAACCCAGATCTCATCCAGATGTGTGCAGAAGATGCTTCCCATTGAAGCTATCTAAGCAACGGACAGCACAGCCCTCACAGCCTTCACAGACCCTCTGCAAAGGTCCCCCACAGCCACTGCTGTCACCCAGGCATCCCCTGGCTGCCCTCCAGCCAGCCCCTGCTGTGGCAGCATGCTTTCCCACGGAACAGACTCACCACACTCCATGACCAGGGATACTGGTGGCTAGAAATCAGGGACAGAAATAAGGAAAACAAGTCATAGAATCATGGAATAGTTTGGATTAGAGGAGACCTTTAAAGGTCATCTAGTCCGACCTTCCTGCAATGAGCGGGGACATCTTCAGATACATCAGGTTGCTCAGAGTCCTGTCCAACTTGACCTTGAATGTATCCAGGGAGGGAGCAACTCTCACCTCTCTGGGCAACCTGTTTCAATGTTTTACAACCCTCATCATAAAACATGTCTTCCATTTCTATAATCTAGATTGACCCTTCTTCAGTTTTCCAAACCATTACCGCTTGTCCTATCGCAACAGGCCCTGCTACAGCCTCTGTCCCCATCTTTCTTATAGCCCCCCTTCAAGTACTGAAAGGTTCAAGAAAGTCTCCCACTCACAAGTGGAACACAGAGTTTTGGAGACTTTGGGGTAAGGAAAGAAGCCTGTCTCTTCCAGTCTTTAGGCAGGCAATCAATCCCCACTCTGAAGGTACTGGAGGGTATTCATGTCTCCTGGGAGTGCTGTGAGCCCTCCTCTGGGAAAGGCACAATGCAGGACCCAGATACAGGTGGGATGCAGGTGGGATACAGGTGGCTGTGCTTTCAGGCATACACCTCATCCCCGACAGCCTGCTGATGGCAGTGCCCTGCTCAGAAAGCAAAGCTTTCAGGAATCATGGAACATCCTGAATGGGAAAGGACCTACAAGGATTAAGAAGTCCAACACCCGATTCTACGCTGGACAACCTCAAAAGTCACACCATGTGTCTGAGAGCATTGTCCAAATGCTTCTTGAACTCTGGCAGGCTTGATGCCATGACCAATTCCCTGGGGAGCCTGTTCCAGTGCCCAACTACCCTCAGCGTGAAGAACCTTTTCCTGATATCCAGCCTAAACCTCCCCTAAGACAGCTTCAGTCCATTCCCTTGGGTCCTGTCACTGGTGACCATCAGGAGGAGATCAGTGCCTGCCTCATCTCTTCCCCTTTGTGAGGAAGCTGTAGGCTGGGATGAGGTCCCCCTAAGTCTTGTCTTCTCCAAGCTGAACAAGTCAAATGACCTCAACTGCTCCTCATATAGCTTCCCTTCCAGACCCTCCACCATCTTTGTTGTCTTCCTATGGACACTCTCTAACAGCTTTATGTTTTTCTTATACTTTGGCACCCAAAACTGCCCCCAGCACTCCAGGTGAGGCCACCCCAGTGCAGAGCAGAGCGGGGCAATCCCCTTGCCCGGCTGTGATGCTGTGCCTGATGCACCCCCAGGACAGGGTTGGCCCCCCTGGCTGCCAGGGCACTGCTGGCTCATGTTCAACTTGCCATCGACCAGGACCCCCAGGTTCCTCTCCTCATTTCCCAGGCTGCTTGGACACCCAGAGATGACCACCCCAGGTGCAGAACATAGCATTTTTGGAGGCACCTGCTCTAACCCTGACGGTGCGTTTCCAAGCCTGAAATGGGACACATCACACAGCCAAGCCCTGGGACAGCGAGCCCAGGGTGCCGCATTCACCGATCTGTCGAGATAGGGCGCCGGGGCTCAGCTCCTCTGCTGAGGGACCGACCCTCGGGACCAGACACCGCGCTGCTGGTCGCCTTCCCCGCCGGGAGGGGATTTCTCCGTTCCCTTCGCTCGGGAGGAGGTGCTGGAGTTTCCCAGCAGTTGGGTCCCGCCCCCGCCCTCCTCCCCTTATAGCCGGGCTGCCCCCGCTCCGGTTCCAGACCCTGTGACAGTGCGACAGTGCCAGTGCCAGGGCTGCTGTCCCCCGTCCAGCCCCGCCACCCGTGCCGCCGCCCGGGAGCCGCCGCAGAGTAAGTCCGTCAATGCTCCGTGCCGCCCGCCCGGAGCTCGGCTCTTTCCCCTTCCCCGCGGGCTGGCGTCTCCCGCCTCTCCCGAGCCGCTGCCCCGCTCCGGGCTCACTTGCTGGGGAGCTCGGGGGCTCTCTGCTGAGGGTCTGAGAGTGGGGAACGAGTGGCGGATGCTGGAGGGTGGGTTGCCGGACACAGGGACAGGTTTCAGTCCCACCTTGTAATTATCTGAATGGGTAATAAATCGGACCGCTGGCAGGACAGCAGCTCCAGGCATATCCCAGGGCTGGGCACTGCAAGGATATGCGCCTGGTAATTCTTTTGTGACAGCTGGGTCTGATTTCTGCTGCTTTTCCCCTAAATTTCAGAGCACAGGCTCAAGCAGTGATGACTGTAAACCATTCCCCCTCTTCCTACCCCTCCGTCTTCCAACACCTTTCCCAAATCCAGATGTAGGTAGGTATTGGGGGCCGAAGCCAGATCTGGCACTGGGTTCCAGATCCAGTGTGGCACTTCTGCCCTCTCCTCTTTGTCTCTATTTAAAGGAAGTGGTTTTCCCCCAAAACCACAGGAAAGTAATTGGATTGTGAGTCATTCAGTTTGGCTACCCTGAAAAAACACTATTTCAGAGCCTGGACCCTGGATGGCCCTGGGCAGCCTCTGTGACTTGTGCCCTGCCAGGGTCTCTGTGCCAGCTTCTTCATTGCTATGCTTGCCCTTTTGTGACTGCTTTTTCCTAGTCAGGGATGTCCCACAGCTCCTAGGACCCGCCTTTTCCCAGAGCATTGAAAAGCCTGTAGAAATTCCCTTCTATCTTTGTGCAGCAACCCCATATCGACTGCATCAGCTCCTCAGCACAAATTGAAAAATTCAGTCCTGGGGTTAGGATCCTTGTTGTGTTCAAAGTAGAATTTCTTTTTGAGGCTGCTGCAAAGTGAGGAAAAGACTTTCTGTGACTGGAGCATATGGCTGATCTAGAAGCCACGGTGCCTCGCTTTGACACCTAAGTTCAGAGCAGAAAACCTGAAGCAACACTCATTCTCCAGAGCATCTGCTGCCTGCCCCCACCAAGGGACTTTGAGGCTTTCCAGCTCTGATAAGGCAAATCACAAGGGAGCAGAGAGCTCAGGTTTGGGTTTGCTTCATTCACTCTCTCTACTAAAGGATGCCTGGAAAGCCAAAGAATTTGAAAGTGCAGAGAGAAGCTCTCGGGGAGTTTGTTTATCTTCTCAATCATTGTTAGCTCTAGCAGTGAACTTTGCAAACTCCAGGCCTTAAAGAAGGATTTGGTTTTGGAACTGTATTATGAAAACAAAACTCTAGACAGCAGCAGCTGGTTGCTCTTTCAGCAGCAACAGTTCAAAACTATGCTGCTGAGATTGGAAGCAAGAAGAAAAAATGAGGTTATTACAGTGCATTTTCTCTGCTTTTTCCCAATAACGGTGTATATAGAGAATTTTCTCTTTCTCTGTTTGAAAGAGTCTCACTAACAACAGGAAATGATGGTTTACTGGACAGTTTTCAGGTGTGTGTCAGTAATTTAGGGAAATCAGATTCTCATTTGGAAATGACTGCTGCACTGCACAGCTGTGCATAAAACCATGCACTACACATGTTTTTATGCTGGTTTAAAGCATCTCTCACGTGCCAGGTGAGATGCCCTGGGGTCCTCTGCCTGCTCTGCCACTGCCATTCTCCTGAGTCCCTTGGGTTCCCTATCACCCCCAGCCCTATAGGGGTGCCTGGTGATGCTGAGGCTCATGGATTGAGTCCTCTGGGGAGGTTCTGTCCTGCCTTGGCTTCTTTATTGGAGACAGGTTTTGTTTTCCCTCAGCTCCCCATTAAGAGCAGAACTTGGCTGCCATCAGGATACTGCTGGACCACATATTGGGTAGTGAGTGTCTCACAGGGGTCTGCAGATAGGACTGTGGATGTGAGCAGCACAGTCAAGGGTCAAGGTGGAGCTTTGAGTGGCCCAGCTCTTCTATGGACTGTAATTTCCCAGGCAGGGCTAGGTGGGAGCCCCTGGACTCGCAGTGTCTCCATTCAGTACTTAACCCAGATAACAAAAATGGTAGGAAAAAATCCCTCACCTCCTAGGAGGGCTCCCAGTTTGCAGAGATTTGATCTGGTATCTCTGTGGACTCTTTGTTTTGTTGAATTAGCAGTTTGTTTAGGTGTCAGCACATGGTCTGAGGTACACTAAATTCAAAATGTCTGCACTGCTCTACTGCTTCAAAGCTGGCTTGGCCCAGTGCAATTTTCTTGTGTGGGCAGGGATAACCACTTTTCCACAGGGAACTGATGGGTAGAGACATGGCTGATGCAAATGCAGAGAATAAACTTTGCTAGATAACTCTGGATTTCTGAGAGGCTGTGGGAGAGTGGGAGATATCCACTAAAATGAGATATAAATCCTCATGACCTAGGATGTCAGCAGGCTGGAGAGGACCAAAAATCCAAACAAATGTTTGTTAATACTGGCAGCAGCTCAGGAAAAGAAGTCAAAAAACGTTCAGCAAAGAATTTCAGAATAGGGATAATTAATAAATCTCTTCCTCTGAGTGCTCTCTGGCACACCATGAGCTGCCCCTCACCAATGAGGTCATTCTGCATGAAAGCTGTTTTCTTTGAGAAGGAAAAGGAGAAAATGGGAAGCCACTGTGCCCAGAGTCTGGGATGGGTCCTTCTGTGTCTTGTCTATGCTCCAAGACTTTCCCTTGCCCTTGCAACCCACCCCAGAAAAGCTCCAGCTCAGAGGTAGATGCTGTGATCAGCAGAGAGCTCACTGTATCCCACTACAGTTACAGCAGTCACAGCACCACAGTCCCAGTGCTGCAGGGTGTCTGGACAGGGTGGCAGAGGATGCTCTGCGAGCTGTGCTGCTTTTCTGGTTCAAAACCAGAAGCTAAATGTGCTATGTCAGAAATAATTGGAGCTAAAGGCTCTCCTGGCACAAACCATGTTGCCACGTAACAGTAATGAGGATGATGATAACAGTAAATTAGTAATAACACTGAGTTGGGAACAATGTCAACTCTTGACCTCAAATCATTACATTTCCTAAGACTTGAATTTGAGTTCTGTGCCTGGGAAATGATTTAGCATTTCTCCTGCTAAAAAAAATAGGAGCCTGCTGGAATTTTAGCAAGCTTTGATTTGTGAGAAGAACACAGGCATAGAGGAGCAGCCTGCAGCCATCCAAGCCAGAGCCAAGCTTCTGGCATGTCCTGTCTGCTGCATTGGGCAGGAGCACATGCTGATGGAGGCAGGAGGTGCAGTGCTAGCACATCATCTCTTGCCTGTGCCCCCCAGATATAACCAGGACCACCTCCTTTTAGCTGAGTATTTCTTGTAGAAAGTGTTGGCACTTTTTTCTATAAATTTCTTAAAAGCATTTCTTACAGTAAGAGCTTGGCTATCTAACAATAACGAGAAGAGATGGATAGAGAGTGTTTGCTACCCCTTGACGTTAAGACTAGGGCTGCATTTCAAGGCAGAAGTGGGAGCTTGGGTTTACTGGTATTTCTTCCTGCAGATACAAACACAAGCCAACCAGCTGTGGCACATGACAATCACTGGGCAAGAGTTCAAGCTGGCCAAAAGTGAGGGAGCATGGCAGCTTTTGCATCGACAGCCTTACCTAGGTGCTTGAGGCTGGCTTTTTTTGAGCACTACCAGGACAAAGTTCTGACAGATGTTAAAAATTCAGCTTTTAACCAGCTTAATCATTCCCTTCTGGACTCTTGTATGTGTAGTGTCACTTTGATGCTTTTCAAAGATACAATGCATTCATCTTGGCATTGAAGAAGAACCGAAACTGTTTGAAGTCCACTTTTGTGATCATCATTCATCAAAATGAAAGACCTTAGCCCTTTGGAAAGGGAGAGGTAGTTTCTTTGGTTAGAAAACAAACAAAAAAAACCCCAATAATGCATTGTTTGAAATAATAGGAGAGAGATGAGGGACTCAGCTGAGTCTGAGTCTGTGCTTGAACAAACAGGAAGGAAGGGATTTGGCAGAATTAATCTAATACAAATCTGTTGTATTGGGAAATGCAGATTACAAAAAGAGCCCTACAAAAATTAAGAAAGTCCTAATCACTTACAGAGCATGACTGTTGCTGTGATTTTTTTTGTTTTGTTTTGTTTTGTTTTGTTTTGTTTTGTTTTGTTTTGTTTTGTTTTGTTTTGTTAGTTGGCTGTTTTTCTGGGTATTTTTGTAGTGGAAGTGTAACAAAAAAGGAGCTCTTTTCCACTGCTTTCACGATTCTAGTGGGGCATCCTGACTAGCATAGCTAGAGCGAACTGCAGGGAGTTTCCTTCTCCCTCCCCTCCTCAGTACATGTGCTAAGGGAGATGTAGGTGCACAGAGTCAGCCATGGCACAGCTGCTGGCTAACCTGGGATTAGCTCAATTATTTAAGAGTATGGTGCTAATAATGCTTTGGTTGTGGGTCCAATCCCTGTATGGGCCATTCACTTCAGAGCTGGAACTGGTGATCCTTGTGGGTCCTTTCCAGCTCAGACTATTCTGTATCTCCTGTCAGCTGAGCTCTGGTGCTCAGGCCCCCTTTGCTTGCTCATGCAAGCAGAACTCCTTCCCAAATGAGTTTTCATATTTGTTGTGTTTAGAAAGTAGTAGCATTACTAATTGTGAACATGGCCTGGCATCCAAAGCAGGGAGAAGGAAAGCTCTCAGCAAAGCCAGGCTCTCACTGCTCTCTGTACAACTCAGCTGCTACCACTAACTTGGTGCTTTTAAGCTCTCCAAGCTGCCAGGAGCCAGCAGGAGGAAACACAGTTAGAATGAAAAGCCACAGTCTTCCAACCAGTTTTCCCAGAAATAAGTATCACATTTTATATCAGCATGACCCATACACATACCAACATTATAAACTTAACAAGGATATTTGAAGATCACCACATTGTGGCCTTATAACTGAAGCCAAATTTTTTGTTTATTTAAAGTCTAATTTTTCTGCCATTACTCAGTACAAGTAAACCAAAACTTGCCTGGGAGCTCTTCATACAGATCTGCTTCAGTCTCCTAGGAAGTCACTTTAAATAAAGCATTATTAGAATAAGGATTGGAAACTATCAGTCTTTATTTATTTACATTGCATAATTATAATCATTATACAAATGGTTATAGTTATGCAAATAAATATTTTGCAATATGTTGAATTATAGAGGAACATAATTCTAGATATGAATTCTGAAAAGAAGTTGTAACAATAACAAGTTTCTGTTGTTAATTATTTGTAGTGTAGGAGTGTTGATGGTAAGGTAGGACTCTGCAGGATCATATCTGTTTAAGCAAGGCTAAAATACCCTGATCCTTGTGCCTTGTTCCCACTTACCTTGAGCACAGATCAGGAAAAGGCCCTGAGTAAGGTGGGAATTGATCCTGATGCCATGTAAGAGTATGAGAGTTTTGTGGTTGCTTTGAAGGCACAGGACACTTATCCCACACACATCATTCATGTGCCCATACATGCTCATGTCCATAGTCACACAGCATCTCATGGGGGAGCCTGACAAGCTCAAGGTCTCAAATCAGGATATCTAAATCACCCTCAAAATGGCTCTTTGGTTTTCTCTAAGTTAGACCAGAGAGATGCTTCCATTCTCTGCATTACCTGGGATAGTGTTTCTCAGGAATTCTCCTGTGATCACACCAGACATGTAGCACTCTCCATGTTGCCCACACATATGCCTTGCCACACTTTCTCCTTGGTATTTTTCTTCCTAACTGTTATAATCTGATCCTTTTCTTTTTTATTTCTCTGAAATTTACAGGCTAGAAGGAAAATGATGAAAATGTTACCTTTTTTCCAAAGTGGTCCTTTTGGAATACGCAGTGGATCAGAGGGTTGCATTGATGCAAACAGGCCATTTGAAAACACTTCAGCATCAGTAGCTGAGCAAGTCCCTGCCTGTCGTGAACCTTCTGCAGATGAAATCTGGTCCAGGGAGGAGAAGATGAGAGAAATGCCAGGGGCAGCCTGCAGAGCTTCACGTGCCTCTTCCATCACAAGCAATGAGAGTTCCATCTCTGCCGGGGACAGCCCTGAGAAGGGGAACAAAGGAATAAAGGGAATGCTTAAAAGTGCATTTAAAATAGTTAAAAAGACCAAGCCACCCAGTGGTAAGTGCTCCTCCATCCTCCTTGCACCACTTCATGGGCCATAGTTACCTCTAGAGGGGCTATCTGAGGCAGGGAATTCTCCCCTAGGGGAGACAAAGCTACCAGTGGATCAAAGTGACTTTTCCAAGAAGCCTGGGGAAAATTGGGATGAGGGAGACATGACCTCAAGTCCTGGTCCTTTAGTACCAAGGGCACAAATCTTGAGGAACTGTCAATTTGCAGGTTTTCTGTCCAAAACAAAACTTATTTCTACCTCTCATGGGGGCACAGAGAACTGTGGGTGGGTGAGAAACCAAGGTGTAACTCTCAGCTCTGTTCCTCCATCTCCTCCTACAAGGTTTCATTGTTTTAGTACAAATTATTTCATTTCCAGAAAAGCCTTTATCTGTCTAATTGGCATCTCTTTCTCCATGTGTCAAATGCTTTCCCTGACTGGTGGTTTTCCTTCTTGGCCATGAATTTGCTGCTGAAAACAGGCCTTTTATTCTTTTGTTCTTACTGCTGCATTGCCTCATCCCCAATGTATTTTTTTTTTTTTAAGCAACCAGATTTTTTAAAGCAATCAGAATTGCAGAAAATATTCCAGATGAGACGCACCAATGTGTGGTACAATATATTCCTATTTTCCCATCTCAACTGGATATTTCTCACTGAGTACATCCTGGGGTTGTAACTGACATGTTCACTATCACCTCTCAGTAGGGATTTCTAATTCTCCAGGCGTCTCTCTTCCTCCTCCATCTCAAGCTGATACACATCCAGCTTGCAGCAGAAAATCATATTTGTTGCTAAGTAACTTTTGTTCTATTGAATTTGTATCTTGTTTTGTGCCATTAAATTTCAGCCCATTTACTATTCAAGTTATCCCATTGTTCCTGTAAAATACACCAAGCCCTCAGTTTCGATCATGTCTCTGAACTTTGTGCAATCAGCAGATGCCAAAAGGGCACTCCCAGCTTTTGTGCCACAATCTCTGAGGACAAATGAAGTAAGATGAGTTTCATGAATAATGTAAGCTTTCTCCACCCAGGGTCCTCCATGCAAACATTACACACCTAACAAATCTTATTTTGGGATATAACTTTTCCATTTTAACTAATAATTTCCCAGGCTTCCATCTCAAGTGACTGACTAGTTCAGAGAAGATAGTGCAATTTTGTTTGTCTTGCTTGCTAAATGTGTCCTCCAAAACAATTTCACAGATCAGGTTGTGTCAGATCTATTTCTGGAAAACCCATGTGGTATTTCCTTTAGCACGTCTTTAGTTACATCTTTCCATCAACATTATTTCTAAAGCCATGCTTCTGACTTGAGATCATATTAATGGCAAGGGGGATGAGCAGTAACTAACTAACTCCACAAGGCTAAATTTTGGAAAAAAATTATAGGTGGCTCATGAATAGCTGTCTGTATGCAACACACTGGTGATGGTATTCAAATTTCCATTGCTCCAGTTGCAGGCAAGCTAGAAATAATCTGATCTTTAAATAAACAGATTTTCTATGTGGTGTAGGAGCCCAAGAGCTAGCATTTTGGAAGAATAAGCATTTTTTAAAAAATATTCCAGAGCCATCATTTTTTATAAAACAGAAATCTAAATCTTCACTCTTGGTTAAAGAAAGGCTGTTCTTTTTTCACCAGTCAAACAAGTCATGGATCTCCTTGGAGAGCAAAAGCTTTGTGATGCCATTCAACATCTGTTTGTCCTGGAGAAGAGCCTGTCTAGCAAAAGTGAGGAGGGACTGAACACCAGTCAGAAAGACATTGAGTCTGTCTATGAAGTTCTGAAGCACAAAGTATTCAGCACCTTGAAAGATTCTGTGCTGCTTGCACAAACAAACCCAGACCTGCTGCAGCAGGCAGTGGAGGCTCTGAAAGAGCAGGAGAAAGAAGATCAAAACTACATGTCAGAGAATCCACCTGACCAAAATATGCAATTTAGACCCAGAAAATGGAAAGAGCTTTGGATGGCTACAGTAAAGGAGTCGGTAGAGGCTCGAATGAAAGACACAAGCCGTACTCCTAGAACTGAGAACCTCTCTGCAGTTGGCCAGAACCTCCTGCACATGGGAAAGACAATGAAAGAAGATTTGACAGTGGTTGCCAAGTACATTAACAAGCTTTATCCTCCTGAGTTTAATGTGTTCAGCATATATGCAGAACTCTACCACAATTATTTTGCCTCCCAGGCAAAGAAAAATGCTGAGTCTCATCTGGAAGACAAGGATATTTACCTTCTTCTCTCATGGGTGCACAACTTTTATCCAAAGTAAGTGGGCTTTTACAAATGTTTACCCCTGGCAGTCAAAACAGGCTCATTGGCTGCAAACCCAGCCATTTGCTTGATTTATGAATTGGTATTACTGCGGTGCAGTCCAGCACCTGGCTAAATTCTGGTGTTACTGATGATGTGCTGATTTACACTCCTTGCCAGAACAGCCAGAAGGGACACACTCAGGACTGCTAGTCTGTAAATGAAGGGCTGTTACACCATTCTAGCTTCTGAGCAACAGACATACATGCAGATGTTATGGGCTTCACTTGTGGGGTAAATTGGTCCGGTTCATTGCCTTGATATCTATTCCAGTTAGACCTGGGCTCACTCTAGGAAAATTTGGAAATTTCAGCCCTTTGTACCAGAGGGCAGACAATAAATAGAACAACCTGAGATGCAATTATCCTGGGCATGGAGGATGTTGCTTAGCTGTTACCCACAGTCTATGTTTTCCTTGCCTTTAGGAGAGCCCCTGTGAGAGGACACCCTCAGCCAAGGTTTCCCATAAACCCTGTATGTTATCAAACTGAAAATACTGCTTTTTGTGGCTAATAGTACTGGGTGGCGAATTGAGGGCTTTCACTTCTTAGGTGGAAACCAGTAAAGACACCAGCAATGTTTCTTCTGTTCTAAAGTCATTCAACCTTCACCTCCACTGTTTCCTTATCATGTTTCACTGATGAATATAATGATTCAGTGTTGTTCCAGGAAGTTTTCCACAGCCAGTGTTGTGCTCTAGGTCAGGATATTCAGGCTTGAACCAGCCCATGTTTGGAAGTGAGCAGTTGTGAGGAGTAGGGCTCAGCCAGAGCAGCTCATCCCAGCACTGGAGACAGTGTTGGCCACAGCAGCAACTGCTTTGAGAGTGTTACCAGAGACCATGTCCAGGTGTCTGCTGAGGGACCACCTCCCAGCCACCAAACACCAGCTTTTCACCTGCTCACCTCCCTGTATTGATGGAGAGAAGTCATATCCAGGGGCTAGACTCCCCTGCTTGCTTCAGGTGCCCCGTCCCCACCAGCACACAGTGACTGGTACTCAGGAGTTTGACAGGCCCTGACTCCATTCCCAGGGTTGCTTGTGGTCCCACCCTCACAGGTCTCACCCCTGCCACATATTCATTCAGCTTCTCCAAGTCCTGCCTAGACTGAGAACAGTGGACATTTCCATCTGTTTTTTCACTGATACCCTCAAGAAGTGTTAGTGATTTGCATCAACAACTGTCTTGAATTACACTGCCCTTGGAAAATGCATTTGTTTGGCTTTTTTCATTCCAGAGACATGAGAAAAGATCATGCTTTAGCCATGGAGTTGGATAAAGTTAAGCTTGGAAGCCTTTTGCCTTCAAGTCTGAGCAAAGAGCTTGAAAATAAATACCTTGACAGTGAAGAGGTAAGAAAGGTTCAGTCACTCCTCTTCTTCCTTTCACTGTTCCCATATGACTCCTCAGAGAAGCTGTGACTTGTCCTGCACTTCTTGTGTGACTTGTCACACACTTCTTCACCAGTGAGCCACACACCCTTCCAGGGAGAAGCAAAGGTGTTTGTTTGTTGTTGGGGAACAGGTCTGCTAGATGGGACTTGCAGAGCAAACTTCTGCTTAATGCTGGGAGCCATGAGAAAAGAACTGCTCTGTTCCTGTAAATCATGTGGTAGGAACAGGGGGAAAATCCAACAACAGATATTTCTGGGCAGCTTTCCAATTTTCTGATAAATCTCCAGAGGGATTTATGATCCCTCTCACGGGAATCTTTGAAGGATCTTGGATTACTCCTGGTCTCTGCAGAGGTGCCAGACCTTGGATGAGTGCAAGACATGGAGATCTGGTCTTGACAAATCTCTTTCTTTGATGGAGAATTGCCTGGTCTGCAGAAAATAAAAGTTGCTCTGGTTTTTGTATCACCCTTCCCTTAATGGAAACAAGAAGCCACTTTTACAGTACTCCCATAGCTTAGTGCTTTTGGCACTTGGGGCTGGAATTCCCAGAAAATGAGAAGATGAGTTCCAAGTTTAAATGTAGTCAGTGATGGTTTGCATATGGGAGAGGTGGTGTGAGGTCTGCAAAGCGCATGAACAGGACACTGGGGCATCAGCAATATGTGCCAGACACTGCACAGACCATTTCCAAAGCTTCACTGCAGCACAGAGGGGTCAAAGCAGAGAAAACCTGGGAGCACTTTGCTTCCCTCTCCAGTGCATGTGTGGCGTCAGAAGAGCTCATGAAAAAGGATTGCAAAAGCAGATAGTCTGAGTGTGGTGCACACAGTGTGTGGTTGGGGGAATTTGGGCTCTGGCACACGTAGCTGCTGCAACCTTCCTACCCACTGCTCCCCTCCCTGCCCTCCTGATCCCCCCAATGTGGAGGTGTGATGGGATCTTCACTCATACCTTAAAATACTCAACTCACTGTTGCTTAGGTGGATATTATGAGGGGGTGGTCCTTGTGCTATGAAGTAATGGATCAAGCATCTCCTAACAAGGACCCTTTATTTCCCAGCCAGGGCTGAGGAAAAAGTCTGCTGAGCCAGGCAAAAGGTGGATGGGTGAATAAAACCTGCAGAAGGCAGGATCTTGTTGCATCCATGTTGCAGTAAATGCCATTGTTCTTCCTTCCCTAAAGGTTACTGTCAAAAATTCACTGAGCAGATGTTTAGATAAAGAAATCCAAAGATGGAAAGAAGACAAGGAACCAGAGAAGCTAAATGGGCATTTTCAGAGTGAACTACTAGGAATATTTGTTATCCAGGTAATACAGAGCTACAAAACAACTGCATCCTTTACCTACTTAGCATTTGAGACTCACTATGGTCAGTGCAGAAAAGGAGAAGGCCAAGTCACTTGTGTAGAGTGGTAGCAGCGGTGGGTGGTACAGGGAGGCTCAAAATCATGGTCTGTCTTGGGCCTGGTGTACCATGTGATGGAGGCAAATGCCTCTATGAGTAAAACAAGAAGAAAACCTTACTTCATTCTGCCTGTGTAATGTCTTCTGGATCTGCAGCAGCAGAGAGACAGGAGACAGGCTCAGTTGATTGAGAAATGGGGTGTCTGTTTCTTCCTCCCAGGGGAAGTGCCACAGGCAGAGCTGCCCCTTTCCCTCCTCTGGCTGCAGAGGATTAGTTGAGTTTATTTTTAAAAAATAAACCTCTCATATATTGAGGTTGTTGTGATTAAATTGTTTATTTAAATGCAATCTAATGACATTCAGAAAAAAAACCAACCCGCAGAAAAGAAACAAAACCATGTGTCAAATTGCCTACTTTCTCTACTGTTTTCTAGATTTTCTTCATGCTCCTTTTGAACCTCTCAGCTAAGTATAGCTGCTCTGTATGTCCCTGGCTCAGTTGCAGGGGGGGGATGCAGGAGAGCTGGGTGCAGTTACCTCAGTAAAGGATCTGCAGCCTCTTTACCCAGCAAACGTGGCCTTTTTGGAGCAGGCAGCATTTAAACTTGATCTTGCTTGTTTGATAGAGTATCTACAGCAGCCAGCAGCGAGCTGAGGACATTAGCAAGGCCGTGGGTGAGGAGCTGTCCCGTCGGCTGCTGAAGGAGCTGCCAGCCTTCCTGAGGAGGTGAGGTGGTGAGGGGCTGTGGGCAGCAGGGCTGGCCAGCACCTGGGCAACCACTCACCCACCTCTCCTCTTCCCATCTCCCCTCCAGCTACAGGGATGCCTTTGAAGACTTCAAGGAGAAAAGCAAGAAGCACACATACTACAAGCCTATACTGATTGCAAATATTAACAACTGCTGGAATTTTAGGTAAGGGTCCAAGAGAAAAGGTTTTGCTCCTTCCTCTGCAGGCAGTGTATAGAGGGGAGGTGCTCCAGAGTGAGCAGAGGTAAGTCCATCTGCCTGCAGAAGGTTTGGAGACCTCTGAATTTCTCTCTCTCTCCTCTGAGGATAGACTGTTCTGACCTGGCTGGTATTTTCTTGCAGGGAATACCTGGAGAAATACGTGGCAGAGAAGGATGACAGTAAAGCCGATATCCTGAGCACCCTCACTGATATTGAAAACAGCGGCTTTGATGTGCTGCTTCAACAGCTCTTTGCCCGGCTGAAGGTACCATATCTGTCCCCACACCCTCCTGCCCCATAGCTCAGCTGATACCAGGGCAGGGCACGTTCTCCTGCCGTGCTATCTGTTGCTTGCATCTCTGATTCAAATCAGCCAAGTTCAGAAGGGACAGGATTAGTCCTAACCCGACCTGCTGCCGGAAAAATCCCACTAAGCTCTGCTTGAGCTGGTCCTCAAGCCTGCAGGCAAAATGGGTGCAGTGACATATGCGTGACTGTGCAGGTGAACATAAAATCTGCTGGTCACATCTGAGACCACGGGTGCAGCAGGGAGAGTCTTAACCTGCAACTGTTTGCTCTCCACACTGTAGGAAGGCATCAATAATGGCATAAACCACAATTACGCAGCTTTTGGCTTCGCAGCTTTTGGCTTCCCCATAAAGGTGACCTGAAGGCCATTTTTGTACTTTTGGCTTCCTTTTTTGGGTTGGTTTTTTTATTTTTTTGATTGTTTAAATATATGTATAACACAGTCTTTTCAAGATAAGGAATTTTGGTGGAGGAAAAGGAAGCGTAGGAGTCAGGAATGTTCAGCCACAATCTCTCCTGCTTTCTCTGTGGAGTCTTTTGGAAGGCACGAGAGAACAGGGGTGCGGTTTTTTTCATATTTATTTACTGTGGCTGAGAAAAATTATGATTGAAAACATCTCATAAGGATTCATTTTTTTCCCCTGGTGGTACCATAATTCTTTAATCAGACAAGACAGTGAGAAAAAAAAAAAAAAAGCAGAAGTAATAAGAACACCTCCAATATGAACCTTTCAAGCCCTTGGTCTTCTTCACCATGAGGAACCAAGAAGGGGACACAACCCCTTGTTCCTCTGGCCCTGTAAGGCATCACCACACACCCCTGCCCAGGACTACACCCTGCTCTTGCTACATGGGATACCCTACACGTAGAAAGGACAAACATACATGTGCATAGAATTTGTTTGAGGTAACTTATCAGATTTTCCTTTTTTTCAGACAATGTTCAAGAGATTTACAGAGAATAAGTGGGACTCCAGCAGTGAAATAATGAATGAGATCATTAAAACTACCAGCAAACATATTTCAGACTTCAAGACCTTAAAGGACCCATTTTACCATGTAAGTCTGAGAGAAATATTAGAGGGATTTTGGGGTGCTGAGGCTGCATTTTCATCTCTGATCTTCTGTGGCTTGAGTTGCCTTGACCTCTGGTGGGCTGGCCTGGCATCAGGAAGCCTCTCAGGCAGGGTTTCCATCAGCATGCAGTTTACCCAGATTAGGCACATAAATCTCACCCTCCTCTGACAGAAGCAGACTGCTGCAGCTCTGCTGCACTGTTTGCAGAGCAAACCACCCCTGATGTAGAGAAAGTGCTTTAGAGACCACCCAATACATGGCTTTATTTACAGGTTTGGTTTAGCAATCTTGAAATACAGATACAGATGCAGTTGCACTGTGGTTCAGTCTCATTGCTCCTTTGATTGCCTTAGGGACTGGAGGAGGTGGATGCAACTGGTACAAATCCCAAAGAACTGAGCCAGAACCACATCCTCACTGGTGCTGGACTACATATGAAATAACATCATATAAGGCAATATTTGATTTCCTGCCTTTGCCTTTTTAGTAGCTGGGACAAATTATGATGTTTTATGTGTTAGAAAGAGGAACAGGAAGAGCAGCATGAATTCCTGTTTCTCTGGAATACTGTTACTCCTCGCACATGGAGATCTTTTCTGTGCTTTAAACTCTTTCCAGAAGGAAACAACACTTGGAAATTCCCATACTTAGAGCACAAAGAAATTCCCAGCATCTAGGATGTGGTGTAACCAGTCTTGGGAGGTTGGCAACTAGGGTTGTTCCCGCTGTGTAATCAGCAGCAGACATTGGTGGGGCATGTCTCACAGCACCCAGGATGCTTTTGTCATCCATCGACACACATGGTTTGTTCTGTCCCCAAGCAAAAGAGAGATGGATGATGATTCCCTCCTCTGCTTCCCACCAGGCTATTGTTGAGAAGATCCACGCCCGTTTGGTTAAAGAGTACATTGTGAGGCTGCTAAAGAGGAAGGTCAGCCTGAAAACTCCAGCACAGCAGCAAACTCTGGCCCAGCACATCTCCAAGAATGCTGCTGACCTGGAAGCCTTTTGCACCAGCAATGTACGTGAGTGCTCTTGCCACAAACACATCAGCACAGGGCACAGACACACTGAAAAACAGGAAAATAATTCTTGGAACTTTTGTTAACCTTTTCAACTCAGCTTAATTTCCTGAAAGGCAGAACCTTAGGCAGAAAGAGTTCTCTAAGTGTTTGTAGGCAGAAAGATTCCCCTGTCAGCAGCCTGCCCCTCCCTGCTTGGAGAGACAAAGGAGGATTTCATCTTCCTTTGTCCCATAGTAGGTTTCCTTTTGAAGGTTTATATTAATGGGGTCAGAAGACTTAGATAATCTTTTCCGGTTTCAGTACAGTGTCCGTGGTGTCTGAGTTTCCTCTCACCCTTGATTTTCCCCACACTGCAGCTTTTAGGTCAGCCAGGGGCTAAAGTAGGCAGTGTGGGGTCTGTGGTATGCAAGGAATTTATTCATGAGAGCCATAGCTGGAACACCCCTCTCTGTGCAATGAGATCATCTCCCTCCTTCCATGCCTCTAATTTTGCCTGCAAAAAAAGCTAACAGCTAAGCCAAAGCTTGCCCTCCACCACCCCATGCACGTTTCACTGGAGAAGGAACAAGTCTGAGTTTCACATGGAGTGGGTAGGAGGTCAGGCAGCTGCACCTTGGAAATTCCAATGGCCAAGAAAAAGCTCCAGTTGGGGCTTCTGCCTGATTTTGGCGATACCTGGAGATGCTAAAGGCAGGCTTGTGTTTGGAGCTGGGGCAGAGCAGCACGTGGCAGTGACTTACCTGGCCCATCAGACTTTGTACACACACCAAGCAATGCAGAAACCCCAGGAAAGGGAAGTGAGCAGAGAGAATCTCTGCTGAGGTGGATGTGGAAGTCTCAGTCTTAGGGCAAACCACACACCACTTGTGTAAGAGGATTAAAAACCATCAAAAAGCTGATCCAGTTTTTCCAGGGCTGCCTCAGGCAGAAACACCACTGAAAACAATGAGGCACCTAAAATCACTGATGTGTCCTTTCCACTTGCCAGGAAACAGCCTCAGGAGGCAGCTCCTGGGGTGGGGGGTGGTTTGCACCCCCATGATGTCCTGCTGACCACTTTCTCTTCTCACAGGGATCTCAAGCCACATGGCTGAATTCAGCACTCCCCAAAATGGCTGAAATAATCCGACTTCAGGATTTGGGTGCTATTAAAATTGAAGTTGCAACACTCGCCACAACATACCCAGATATCCGGTAAGAGATGCTGAAACAGATTTGCTGATACTCATAAGGAATTTTAATTGAGCCAGAAAACTGTCAAATACGAATATAGGAGAGGTTCATACAGCCTGAGCCTATAAACATGGGTGGGAGCTGCCTTCCAGGGTGTGGCAATCCCAGTCCTATCAGAAAGCAAAGGAAGATATGAATGAAAATCTATTGATATATTCCAAATTCTGGCCTGATTTTCTCCTTTACCTTGGAGATTCCCTTCCCTGTCTCAAACATCCCAGGACAGTGCAGGGTCTTGTGTAGGACTGCCAGATGCTGAGCTGGCACCCACAGGGGACATCAGCATGAGGCACAGGGTGGGAGCCACATCCTGGTGCAATGGCCTTGATATGTGGAGGTGTGTGGAAGGAAATAAGACCTGCTTGTTTCTTTTCCACAGGAAAAGGCACCTGGAAGCATTCCTGCACATCAAAGGCAATTTGTCACGCAGTGAAGTCAAAAGCATCCTGGGCTACTTGGCAGACAGCACAGCATCCACACAGCCCAGGGCTCCACTCTTCTCCAACATAAACGTGTCCTAGACTAAGGCATGCCTTGGCACTGCCCTGTGCTGGACTGTGGGGTGAGCTGGTGATGGAGACCTTCCTCTGGAGCGATGCACAGCACACACTGCCACCTTTTTCTGTGGAAAGTGTTTTGTCCCAGTCTGGTGCTCAGCATCTCTGTGGGAATCATCATCCTCCACGTGGGGCTGGGTGCAGGGTGCACCCATGGGAGGTGCAGTGCTCACAAGGACCAGGGCTGCTCCTCACACCAGTCATGGATTCCCCCTGAGGTCTCCTCGGTGCCACCACATTCTCTGCCTGGACACTGCCCTGGTGCTCTGAATTCCATCTACCTCTCAGGGTGCCACAAAGGCCACATCAGACCAAGGAGGCACCACCTGTGTGGCTTTTTGTCTTCTAAGAAAATTAAGGGAGACAAAAACTGGAACCAAAATTAAGAGATGTTGGAAAAGTCCCATGTGAGCATGCTTGCAATCCATCTGCCTTCCTCGGAGCTGGGCAGGGCAGCTGTGTTAGGCTGTTGGGAGAGGCATGAGGTTCATGGTGAGGAGTTGCAGCTCAGCCATGGCAGGGCTCCTGCCAGCCCCCTTGGAGCAGCTGCCTGCTCTGACCCAGGGCAGCAGCACTGCCCAGGGCCTTGGGGTTTCCAGTGGAGAACTGGCCCTGGAGAGTGTGTGCTTCCTTCACCTCTATGAGGTGAGAGCACCTGGGCCCCTGGCAGCCAGCCCCTCTGCAGTGACCCCATCCAGTGCATCTGCACAGAGAGACTCTTGCTAACAGAGGCTGAGAGCAAGCTGCCTATTGCAATGGATTGTGTGGGCTAAGCCACCATCTAGTAAGCACTTTGGATATTACTGAAGTCCTCCTTATCAAGGTGAGGATTTTCCAGACCCCATTAACAACACGGGCTTTGAATAAGGTGAGGAACTGGTCTCAGATGTCATGAATACATACTGGGCACCCTGTATGTGTCACTATTCTCTTGCTCACTCTTTCCCTTCTTGCTGTGAGATAGATAGGATGTGAAAACACAAATGGGTCTCTTGTGAAACTGTTTTGTTGCTTACAGTCCAGTTTTTTTTGGAACCTAATCACTTGCCAAAACAGCACTGTGTATATTTGGAGACCTTTCCCTTCTGTTTTCCTCTGTTTGAATTTTTGTATCAGTCTCTGGAAAGTTAGTCTGGAAGGAAGAAGCCTGATGACTGTGCAAACTATATAATGTATTTATATGTATATGCAGTATATCACCGGTGTATTTTTACACCCAATTTTATTTTTTCTCAGTTAGAGATACTAATTTGCAATGTTTATAATAAACAGTATTCAAATATGCTAGAAAAGTGACTCATTTATTCTGTCTCTGGCTGTTGTTTCCTGTGTTGCCACAGCTATGTCCTTCAAAGGGCCATTTCTCCCAGCCTGCTCTGGTGAATATCACCCACTGGTTCCAAGCAGGGGGTCTTGCTGGACTATAGACAGGACTGTAGACTATAGCAGCATTGCTGCTGCCCCTGTAAGACATTCACTGAGCACAGTGGGCTGCTCACTAGCAGTGGCCAATGGCACATGCTCAGAGGAGTCTTCCACCAGCAGGTCCTGTGGCAAAATTGTGCCCTGAGTGAAAAACAGTGCTTTGATTTTAGTCTGCTGCCTGGCCGCAGGCAGCACAAATTGCCCTCTCCTTCCTTAAGCACACTCACACAAAACTCATAGACACATGGGTTAAAAAATTATTATTTAAACGCTTGTCTCAGCTACAGTTTAAAGCCAAATGCCAAAATGATTTCTGACTGTGCTGAGCACTCATGGCAACTGTCACCTATTGGGTAACATTTTCTTTCCCAATTAGTGAAAGGTCATTTTATTGCTATAAAAATACGTATTTTGATTTAGAGATCTGTTAAAGGCCTACAGAAATGCATCATACAAATGATTGCACTGATCTTTAAAAAAAAAAAAAAATCCAGCTAAGTAAGTGCCCAAAGGGAAACAGTATCTATTTATATATCATAATTAGCACGGGTAGGAGAAAATGATTTTCATACACATTTCATAAGCCATATGGAAGTGCATTGTGTGATTCTCTTCATCCTGCTATAAAACCCCAGCTTTCATCTCTAATGAGCCCGGAAAACTAATTTATTTATCTTCCCACATGACTCGACATTTACAATGGCATTTATTTATAGGTGGTGTGTTACACGCAGCCAGGTAGTTTCAGGAGGTTGCACAAAAGTCTTCTGATAACAGTGTTAGTTCAATCTGATAAATAGCACTTCTAAAAACTAAATAAATACAGTTTTCTGAGGGCAGTGTGGCTTGAGTTTTTTATCATGCAACCTCTGCTGGTGCTGATGCCTGCCCTTCCTTGGAGGCAGAGCAGATAGCCGAGATTAAAAAAATAAGATGAATTTTACGGAACAGTTGGGAAAGCTGGTTCCTGAGCACAGCTGCTGTGGCATTGCCAGCTTTCCCTGTTTGCTATCAGCAGTGTCCCCAGCACATCAGTGCACAACAGCCCCCACACTGGGCATGGGCTGAGCTCAGACATACAGTCACACACACTCCTGGCTCCCTCCCCATCCATCCCACCTGGCACTTCCATCACTTGACAGAAGACTTGCAATTTGCAGTGCAATAGACGAAAGGACACAAACCAGAGCATAGCAGGGTGTGGCCTGAGGCATTACTACCTCCTCTGCTCCTGCAGGAGCCACCTGTGGTGTGCTAAGTCCCCAGGGACACCTGGGCAACCTCTGCCCTTTCTGCAGGGGAAGCCAAAACCTCCAGAGAGCTCACAGACTCTCCTCTAGTGTGAAAATAAAAAGCAGGAATGTTTTGTTAAAGCCTGCTGAGAAACTTTGGGAACTGCTGACCTGGAAATGAAGGGTTAAGAAGCCAGAATGCCAGCAATTCCTTCCCTTTGAGCCTGGATCATCATTCTAAAATCCACTGAGAAATGACAGCACTGGACTAAAGGCCACAGGATTTCCTGATGTGCTGATTTTAAAAGAGACACACTAGAGCAAAGTGGTTTGATAGGTGGGCTTTTCCAGGTGGACAGTCCTGGCTTCAGTGACGTGCCTGGGTGACACATTCCCCACCTACTAATTGCTGTAAAGCAGGAAATGTATGAGCAATTACATCTTCACCAAGGATGTGGCAACAATTTGCCAACATCCATTTTCAAATCCTGCATTTAGCATAGCTAATATGAACTTTATTTGAAAAAAAAACATCCAATGGGAAGAGACCTGAAGCCTGGCAATGCATGAAGCATCCCAGAGGAAAGGTGCATCTGCAATGAGTGGGACAGCAGAGCCTCCTTCCTAACAGGAATTAGGGCACACAGGCTGCAAGTCCTGCATCTTCCAGGATGGTTTCACTTGCTGCTCCATCACTTGCCTCCTGCTTGGGTCAAAAGTCAGTACTGGGGACCAAACAGGAGCACCAGGAAGGAGGGATATTTTGGGAATGAGCTAGAGGTAAGTGAGCTTAAATGTGGCTCTAGCAAAATCCTGCTTTCCCATGCTGTAGATTCAAACCCACGAGAGTAATTGTTGCCTTCCTGCATGACTTAGAAGAGGATATGGCCATACCACCACACTGATAACCCTGAGACACAAAATAGCTTTCCTGTAGCCACAATAATAGAGATGGCAGCTAATGTAGGGGGATTTCAAGAATTACTCATCAATGCAGGAAACACAGATTTCCACCCTAGCAAAGAAACAAGTCCATAGTGATGGGAAGAGAGGTGAATCCCACTTCCTAGGAAGAAATCAGAGGAAATGCAATTGAGCACACACACACATTAGGCTGTTCAGGGGCATGTTACAGAGGAAAAGTTAACTGTGTTTTTTTAAAGCAGTGTGAAGTTTTTAAAGTTACCATGAAGTGAATGTTCATACCTGCTGGGAACCATTTCTCCTTGCTACCAGGGGCTTTCTCCTCTAGAAATCAGGTTTTAAAAACCCCTTTTGAACTGACAAGCTTGGAGGCTTCCCTACAGAGACGTTTTTCATCTCTTCTCTGGGTCTTTTCCTCAGGTATTCAGTTCCTTCTTTCCCCTCTCCACAAGTCTCCTGGTATCTCCCAGCACTACCCAATGAGGCCCTGGGACCACATTCTTCAATTCTCTCAACCTTCCAGCAGATGGGACACACCAGGGCAAATTTTGTAACAGCACCCAGAAAAAGCATCATTTGAGATCGAGGAATTCAGTGCTATTTATCCAAGTGGTTTTTATCCAAATAGGACAGAGCACTTGAGCTGTAATAACTCTCATAATGGACTAATAAAAGAGGAAAACTTATTATTAAGCAGAAAAGCTGAGCTCTCAAAAGTACTCCTCTCAAAAGGGAGGAGGTTATAACAAGCCCTTAGGTAGAACAATATTGGTCCTGGAGTCTTCAAGAGGTTTTAAGCCCTATCCCAAAGGCATGAGGCCAATCCCCAAGTCCCACTGGCAAGAGCAGTGTAGCTGAGAGCTCAACCAAGTGCACAGTTTAGAGAAAATAGCAACATAAAGTTAACAGTGCTATGTCCTAGTTAGCAGAGGGCTGCTTCTGCTCTTTGGTTTCATTGCAGCCTCCTTTACACCAAGGCTGTAAGAAGTGGTGAAAACCATTTGAGCTGTGGGACAGGGAGTGTCATCTTCATGCTGCTGCACAGCAGACCCCTTGTCTCAGCCAAGGTCCCATCCCCAACTTCTCTCATTGTGATACACCCCCTTCCCAATCTGTGTGGAGCTATATAGAGCCAAAAACCTTGCCTGAAGCTACCCACTCCCCCTGTCCAACATGTGGGGAGTGCCAAAGGTATTTCCAATGCCCCAAGAGAGGCATTCAGCCCAGCAGGATCCTGGCAGCCACCCACTTGTGACAAGCTTGTGCAGGTACTCCTGGACCACACCAGTTTTGAGGCAAGTGGGTGTGAAGGAATGTCACCTGAAGAGGTGACATTGCTTTCAGAGGTGTCATTGCTGCCCTGCCTGGACATGAGTGGTTTGCAGAAAGCAGCTCTGAGCAGCACTGTGTCCCTTCTCCAGGATGCAAAAAGACCCCTCCTAAGATTTCCTGGAAAAGAGTTACTGAAATAGGGGAGAAAACTCTTGCACATGCTGTGTGAGCTAGACCTGCTGCTGGAGCAGCCTTGGCAGCTTGCAAAGATATCACAGGTAAGATCATCAGGTTAGACCTGGAGCTGGGAAAAAACCCACCATGAGTAGTAATCCAGATAACCTTAACTGTATGTCAGTAAGGGAAACACAGGAGGCTGCAGAAGGTGAGAGAGCAGCCTTGAAACATCTGCCATGCCTCTGGCCATGTTCAAAACTCTTCTGTAGCTCTTTGTTTAACTGTCCAGCTCAGCTTCCCATTAATATCCATTAAAAATATCACCAAGACTAAAGTATTACTGTGGAATGCGTGAACTGCCCAAGCTCCCATTTTTGTTTGATTTGATTTCTCTACGAAGCTTCTCTCAAAGGGCTCAGATTGCATTTACTTGGGGAATATTTTGTCAGATCAGCATGTACAGCATGAAATCAATAGCAGCTTTTGAAGAAAGACCAGATTCATGCATTGTCCAGAACAACTTCTTCAGCCAACTTTTCTTGGGTGGAAACCACATTTAAGAAAAGGACAAATTCTACCTTCCTTTGACCTACCTCAAAACCCTCCCCTCAATATTCCCTGTAGCCCACAGGGAGAGCCCCATCTCTCCATATAACATTATCATTGTATAAGAGCCTATTTCTGTACAAAATAACACTGCATCTATCCAGATATGATGTTATTCTTTCCAGTGTAATTCTCTACTATCTGACATGAACAACTCTATTCTGCAAGCTTCAGCTTATTATTCAAAATTATAAATTGCCCATTTTCATACATTTCAATATAGCTTGAATTGAAAAGCAAATTCCTGCTTTCAGTAGTACATGAGCAATGCTTCCATGTTAATGTGCAAATTATCATGAAGAGAATCAACACACAGCAGATTTCTGCAAACTGTTTACCTCTCTATACACAGAAATATCCTCTATAGGGGTGCTTTCCAGGCACAAATGGAGGCAATACAATCTGTAGGTTTTTGAGAGCAGATAAATGGAGTTGTGTTGAATAATTGTGTTAGATAATTTCTTAGTCAAAGACTCAAGCATCACAAATGCACAGAGTGCCCCCACACAGATGCTACTGCCATAACACCTGTTTTTCTTACAGACACTCTGTATCAAGCCTTTGCCCAGTTTCAGCCCTTTAAAAGAACAGTTTTCTGGAAATTCAACACTTTTCATCCACAGAAACTGGGCAAATTGGGATATTTGGTTTGGCAACTCAAACTGTGAAGTCTGGGACCCAAGAGCTGGTTGTGTGAAATCCCCTTTCTCTTCCCATGCTCTGCCACAGCGTGGGCTTAGGTCATGGGTTTTGGTCATTTCCTTCTGCTGACTTCCTCTGCAAGGAAAATATCAGAAAATTCAGGCCATAAGAGTTCACAGTGTTGTAGGAGCTTTAACATATTATGACAGAAATGCAAACAACATGCAAAAGGCTTTTCTGTCCTGTCCAGGTCCATGAGCCATCAAGAACCTCAGTGTTCCTGATGTGCAGCTCCTGCCTAATGTAAAAGATTACTCAAAACCCAGAAAACATGATATCATTTTACAGTCTCTACTATTGCTACTTCCAGTATTCAGAACTGTCAAATGAGCAGCCCTGAAATTCTTAATTCTCTGCATTCTGAAGCTTTTGCTGTACAAATACATGCAGGGTATGCCCAAAAGGACAAGGTGGATGTCAATCACTCAGAGGCTGAGGTGGCTGCTCTCTTGAGCCAGTGATGAACTATGGGGTTGGGTTTTTAGGTGTTTCACCTGTGTGTCATTGGGGCAGCTCGTTAGGTCTAGGGTAAGAGGTGCTCTTTAGGACAGGCTGAGAAGTCACCAGGGCCAAGGGCAATGTCACCTTTCCTAGCAGCAGAGCTGTTTGTCAGACAGCTGCTGCAGGAGGAAAGTCTCTGCCAATGTGTGTAAGATGGGAAACAACCAGCACTGCAATCAAGTGGTTGTCTATCTCCTTGATATGGAGGGAACAAGAAGAGTTCCCAGGAGAAATGTGATACATGTCTGAACATCCTGGGAGGATGTCAGAGGAGGATGGCTGTGCTGTGGAAGGGAAGAGTGACCTAGCACCAGCACCAGGATGGGAACCCAGAGCTGGTCTCTGAGTAAAGCTCTTTAAATACTGCCCCTGTCAGAGGTTCCTGATGGGCACAAACCACAACACAGGAGCAGAAAGAGGCAGGAAGCCTCTCTGGTGGAGCATTCCTGCAGGTTGTTGCTCTGGCAAGCCTTGTGTGCCTTCATTTCCATCTCTCATGAGTACCAGCCATGGAGTTCTCAGGTGCAAGAGCAGGTTATGAACACCTGGCTGTGCCTGTGCTCTGACTTCCACCTGGCTTGGGTGACTGCAGCATGAGGTCACTGGGTAGCAATGGGCTATCCCAACCAGACCATGGCATTCCATCTCCAAAGACACAACAAAACCACACTCAGGGGCTGAAGCACTGTAACACAGTGGCCCAGCTCCCTCATATACTCCCAGCCAAGGGCATGACACATGAGATCAGCAAAGGCATCTCCCTGGGGCCTGGGTGTGGGTCTCCAGTAGACAGCATGAGCTGGGGGCAAGTGTCTGGACACAGGCAGAGCCACAGGAGGGACATCAGAACTGTGAGTGAAAGCCAGGCAGACACAGTCTTCAAGGTCAGGTGATGACTAGCCTAGGACATGTGGGTCTATATCTGGCAGTGATGCAATCAGCTGGAAGCATATACTCATTTTCCCTTGAACCATGGGCAAGGCAACGGCTGCCAGAGCTCACATGAGCACTGTCAGTGACAGATGATATGTTGTCAATGTTCAGACCATCTGACTCTCCTGTTTCTGTTCTCTTTAATGCATTTTCTTTTCTCTTGGAAAAACACAAGTGGAGAACAGGTTGTTTCCCTCTCCCTATATAGTACCAAGCATGGCAAGAAAAGGTGTGGTGTATCCACAATGTGAGGCAGAAGCTTCTCTTTCCAGAAAGAATTTCTTCATCAACCTGCAAAACTTCAGTGCTGTCAGCCACAGCTGTGCTGCACACAGAAGCCAGTCTGAGGCTAGAATTCTATTGAGGGTGAAGATTCAGGTAACAGTGTGTGACAAGCCAAAGCTGAGCTACATAGCAGATCATGGAGCAAGGAGTGCCCTACCCTGTCCTCCACTGCCCCTCTGCCACAGGAACTACAGCCCTGCAGATACACCTTCACCAATCTGTAAGTGATCAGTCCCACAAACAGCATCTTGTCCTAAACTCAGCCCTGCCTTCAGTCACAGCATCCAGAAAACAGAGGCTCTTGTTGAGCTGCTTGGCCAGAGCTCTTTCCTAGCCCTGATTTTAGCTGCCATCTACCCACATCAAAGCACTTTCTTTAAAGCAGAGGCATGTGTTTCTCAGCATAGGACTGCTCTCCCATCTGTCCTTCATGCAGTTGAATTAAAATAGTGCTGCTAATGAAGGTCATCAAACATCACTTATCACCTCTTATAGCCAGACCAAACGGTCTAAATGCTGCACATTATGAAGATTATGAAGAGGGAGGAGCAGGAAGGAGATGACCACAGAAGCAGAGAGTATTCCCATGCACTGCACAATGCTGGGGCAGAAACGTCCCTGACTTACACCAAGCCAGAAATACGCTGTGCTGTGTCTGCTGGGGTCCCAAGGAACCACTCCCAGTGAGCATTGATCCTGCTGGCACGGGGTCAGCTGATGGACTGGAGATCATGGGGATCAGCAGCCTCCATCCCCACGGGGTCCTGACAGATATTTCTACCTTGCTCACCTCTGACAACAACCCACCTAAGTCAAGAAGGAAAGGAAAGAGAGGAATGAACTGTGTTTGTGCAATGTGGAGAGCTGGTCATGGGGAGCTCAGAGAGTGCCCTGTTGAGGTCTGGGGCTCACTGCAAGAAGAAGTGAGCACCAAACTGCCTCTTAAAGCTGATGTCAGGGACACACAGTGCTGGTTCCAGAGGGGGCCTGATAGCTCTGGAAAGCAGGAACTTTCTCATTTATCACATGGAGAAAACAGATAATTCATCAGTGGTGTGAACTTTTGAAATCCCCAAAGTGGCTGCTCAGCTGTGAAGAGAAGAAAACCTCTGCAATCGGAGCCCAGGTAGCAACTGCACATTTGGCTAAAAACTTCTCCCAAGAGCTACCTAGAGAGATCATGATGGACAAAAACAGGGACAAAAACATGGGCTCCACAGGGAGCCTATGGCAGCTGAATATCCCTCAGAGCAGCAGCTGCACAATTGCTGTCCTCAGCCTCCTTGGCATCGTGGGCGCTGTGTTTACCCTGCAGAGAACCAAGACAGATGGCAGTTTCATCAGCCCAGGAATGCACATGCCCTCTCAGCCCTTGGTGTCATGTTTTCTCTCCTCTCTCACTTTCCTTTCCTGTCCAACACACTTTTTAGCCTGTATCTCTGTGGGGAAGAGGCCATATCTGTGGGGAAGAGGCCATTTTGGTCCCCAGCCAAGCCACCTTTCTAAGCACAAGCAGAGATGTCCAGTGTCTCTTCCAAAGCAGTACACACATATATGATCGTGTCCCGGTCCAGCTGACACCACAATGTGTGTCCAACAGGTCAGCCCACACCAAGCCAAAAATAAGGACACAAGCATTATTTTTATTGGCTTTCCTCCACACAGTTGAATTGTGTTTGCTTCACTTTGAGTTTGTTTGCTTTAACTTTTCCCTCATTACAAGAAAACATTGGCAAGAGAACTTTGAGCAATCTCAAGCCTCCTTAACAATGGCTGGGAGAGATCAGATGCAAACAGCCTGCATAGTTCAGTCTAAAACCTGCAAATTGGCTCAATATAAAATACAATCCATATTTCTATACCTGTACTTGGTTTTAGCTACACAAGTGATTTTGAGTCATTTTTTTCTGCAGAGATTTTAGCTCATAGATATTCTGGGCAGGACTGGCCTTAAAATCTTTCCTACGAGGTGCTGCCTGCTTTATATCTCCAGTGCAAAGCACTTGTCTGGTACCACTGAAACATGCTTCAGCTGCCAGTGTAAATGGAGTCAAGCCAAGCCAAAATATTCAAGCAGTGGACTACACTTTTTTTCAGACCAGATGCACAGCAATAGCCCTGCAGATATCACACTCTGCTCCCACCAACTCAAACCCCACTGCTGTTTCAGTGGGAGAAGAAATGGGAGAAGTGTTTCAGTTCTTGCCCTCGTCCCTCCTTGGACCAAACATCTATTTAGATGGTCTGTTGTGCCCAGAATCAGAGCTCAGTGATGAATGCTTACTCCCTCTGTGCACTGGGAAAAGGGGCTATTTTGCATTTTAAAGAGCAGGACATGAAACACAGATGTGGCCAGCCCTAGGACATGCCGTGGTCTCACAGCTGGTTTTTGAGCCCAGGCCCAAAGACCCCTGGGCACTTTTTTGGCCATCAGACCAGCTTAAATTTTCAATCAGGCTAAGGCAAGGAGTTTGGAAATGGAGCAAACTCCCCCACCACCCTCCCTTCTGACATCTACTGTGCAACACTTGGGGCATTGTGATGCAAAAGATGCCAGCCAAGGACATGCAAGATGTGACTTGGAAAGTCCCAGCATTGCATGTTGCTGGGGCATGGACATGGCAGAGAACATCCCTGTGGGAATTCTGTGTCTCACATTCCTTCCCTGACCACCATGAATGGCTGGGTTTTGTTTGCTTTTTTCTTCAGCTGTTGCAAAACTGATGTGGCAGGGACAGCATTGAATATGAGGAATGGACAGCTCATGAATAGTGCAAACCAGTCTAATTACACTTCATGGATGGTTTCAGTTGTTCTGGACCAGACCCATTCCAGGACTCTCATCAGACAATGCTGTTACCACCCACTGCCACCATTCTTGTTCATCCCTCTCCTCCCAGCACCTCTATCATCATCCCTGACCAGAGGCATGATGGAATCTGTGTGAAAAATGAAGAGTCAACCTGGAAGAGCTGTTCCTGCTCCAGCATGATGAAACACACATCACCACCCTTGCAAAAGAACCTAGAAATAATATTTGCTTCTGCTCTTGCTGCCCCACATGCCTCTGCTGCCTACCTGGTGCCAGTCTTCACCTTTAAAAACAGTCATATCCATGGAATAACAGAAATTATGGACACAGGAATCAGAGAAGATGTAAAGATCCTGCAATGTCTTGTTGGTGCAGCAACACCACAGCTCTGCCACAACAGGTCACTTTCCCTTTTGTTCAGTGGATAACTCCAATTTTTCTCTTTGTTTCAGTTTCACTGAAGCAAGTTTCACTTGGTCCAGTTTCACTTCTCCATCTGAAAGTTTCCAACCTCAAACGAAGTCAGGGAATTCTTACCACAGGATTTAACATCAAATTTTCCATTCTCCCTGACCACGCCTGCTCATGTTCAGCTGGGATGGCTGTGGTACTCCCTGGGGTGCCAGACACAAGCTGAACCTGCATCTCAATCAACACAGGCTAACTGGCCAGAAAACGCAAGGCAACTATTTGTGCTGGGAAAAGACCAGGATATGGAAGGCAATTAGGTCCTGAAACACTGTATTTTCCTACAGAAGGTTAGCTCCAGGAAGTCAATGCTTTGAGGCAGAATTTTCTTCCCTGAGCTCCTTGGTGTACTCCAGAAAGGGGCTGGTGAAGGCTGGATGTCACAGCTCTAGAGGTTTTACTTCAATTGTAAATTAGCTTTTCAGGCTGGAACAAGCAAGTTTTTAACTCCCTTACAGAAAGGAAGGGATGTAGAAAGGTCATTGTGTCCTTGGCCAAGGAGAACAACCCTGCCAAGCCAGGCTGGAGGAAATAACCCAAATTCCACCCCATGCCCCAGGGCAGCTGGCCAGCTCTACTCCTGCCAGGCCTCAGGACCCACATAAAGAAACACTGCAGCTTTGGAATGATTTTGTTTCTGGGGGCTCCTGGAAATCTGGCATTTCAAATCACTTTCTTTTATTCAAAGTTGTCTGCATTTCACTCTGGAAGGTCTCCCTGGAACCCATGGGCTTTGCACTACTGTAAGTCAGCACCAGGGGCCAGCCCCACATGGGACACACCAAGAGAGGGTGACTGTCACATGAACAGCAGTCCCAAACAGGGGCACTCCCTCCCACTCACAAATGGGTCATTTCCCCAGCACAACAAAAATTACTGGTTTTACCATTAAGTAACCCCAGAAAATCATGTGTTTTCCTCAGCTATCATCCGTGTGTCATTTCCCCAGACAGGCTTGCTCTCTGCCACAATGTTTCCCTCACATATTGATTTCTGAATTTGAAAAAAGGCACCTACAGGATCTAAAGCTGGGGACCTTCTCTGTACTCACCACTTCAGCTTCAAAGCCTATCTGCTTGAAACTGAGTGAACAACCTCCAGGACCATCAGAAGGAAAGGAGGAATGACATTGTCATGGGTGCTGTGGGTTCTCCCCATGGGCTGTAATCCAGATGTCCCCATCTGGGACATCCCTGGTGTAAGACAGCAGCTTCACCAGAAAGTCCCCATTTGCTGCTCTGTGATTCTCATGAAACAAAATTCAAAACACTGGAGATGACAAGGAGGGAGCCATCTGCCCTGAGATGCAAAGTTCAAATGTAATGTGTGCTAGGAGAAAGAGCAGGTCTGTGATATGCTTGGACAGACAGGTGTCAACGACTCAGGAAACCTGGCAGATCCATCTCCTTTTGCAGCAGATTCAAGTGGGAAGGGCACAAACCTGTTGGGTGAGCCTTGAAGGAGCACAGAGCATCAGTATCCCCAGTGCAGTGTGGTTCCATGCCCAGGAAGTGTCCTTCACTGGAGCAGGGACCAGCAAACTCCCTCTGGATCAGGGTCTGCAGGGTGGCAGGCAGAGAGCCTGCAGCAAGGGCAGACCTTGGATACCTTCAAATAACCTGGAAGACACCCACAGAGTCTGGGCCTCTGTGTCAGGTGTCACCAGCACCTGGCAGGCACCTTTCTGGCCTGTCTCATAGTAATTCATGGGATAAGAACCAGCCCACCTTGGCACCTCAGCAACCCCCAGAGGTTCTGTGGGGGGAGCAAGGGAGCACAGGGAAGAGGCTGTAGCCTACTGAAGTTTCCAAAAAGAATTTGGAAAGTTCTTGCCATAGGCTCAGAGAGAAACTGGGAAGAAATAGGTGAGTGAGAGGTTCTCACAAGGACAAGTAACAGAGCAAAGATGGGAAATAAGGTGCAATTTTCATGTTGGAGGGCTTTTCTTCTATGCAGGGTTGTGCTGGGATGTCAGCAGAAACCTGGGCAAGGTGGACAGGCAGGTGACAGCTTTTGCAGATGACACCAAATGGCTCATGGCAGTAAAAGTGACCTTATGATGCTTAGCAAACAGGTGTTCAAGTGGCAGAGGAGATTATGTAAAGGGAAGCAAATTCTTGTTTTATATACAAAGCAGGGGAGACAAACGAGACCCTGGGCATTAGGTAACACTTCTAGCTCTGTAGAAATGTTACCTAATGCAAGGAAGAGAGAAGAAACCTCAAATTAAATGTGAGGAGTTACTAAGAGAGGGCAGAAAAGCAAACAAATCTGGAATAGAAAATCATGTCATAACAGAAACTCACGGCAGCCCCAGCTCAAAAATTTTGCCATTTGGGTCCCTCCACCTTGAAGAGGTGATAGCAGAGGAGAAGGTGCAGAGCAGAGACATGGCAGAGCTTCTGGATGAGCAGGACAGGACTCTTCAGGCTGCTGGAAATGGGCCAGCTGAGGATGTGAGTCTGCAGAATAGTGGAAGAATAAATAAGATGGAAGAAGAAAATTGTCTCTTCCCACACAAGAGGTATCAGATGAAGACAGTAGGTGCATAACCCAAAAACAGAAAGCTGAAGCTTTTTTTGCACAAGGTGTAATTAGGCTGCAGCAGCTCCTGCTGCAGGATGCTGTGGTTACTAAAAGCTCAGCTGAAAGCAGGAAACAGTCAGGGACGGAGAAGGGACAGGAGGAAGAAAACAACATTGAGGGCTCTCAAACACAGAAACTACTCTAGCTCAGGAAGCTGAAAAGTGTTGGGGTATGGGTGAGTATAAGAGGATGGATTGTGCCTCTCCCACCAGTCCAGCTATATCTGGGCATGTGTTCTTGACACTGGCATGGAGAGGATGCTGGGCTGGAGAGATGTTTGCCTTCAGCCACTCTGCCATCCTGCACCCCCTCCCAGATGCCCCAGATGTTTGAGGTTTGTGGATTGGGTCATTTGGCTCCATAATATCTGGAATCTGTGTTTATTTTAATAATTTTGGTGTAGTGCCCAGAGATTCAAGAGAAGCAGTGAGTGACGCTGTGAAAGGTCACCCTCAGACACTGCCAAACCTCATTTTCAATTCCAAAAGCAGTGTAAGAAGTCACGTTGGTAAATCAGTCTTCTGATTTTCTTCATTTTTCTTCACAAAAATCATCTTCTGTTCTCTTTTTTCTTGTCACCCAGTAGAAAAACAAAACAAAGATGATGCTATGTTAAATATGGAAAATGTCTTTATAAGACACTCTTTATAAATTCCATAAATTGCCTTTATTAATTCCAGTCAACTTTACCTCATAAAAACTCCCAAAACTTTTTGCTCTGGACTTAATGGGAGCCTGGAACTCTGCCTCACATGCTTGTGTGCAGCTGGGACATGTGTTTATTCTTCAGTCATGTCAACAAGAACAAACATCCCAAGCAAGCACCACTTCTTGGTTCAATGACTTGAGCAAGCAGGGCCTTGTGGGAAATTCCAACCTTGCCACAGCCTCTTGGGAGGCCTTGCTTCCCAGGAAGCAATACAAAAATGTAGGTCCTTTATGCCAGCATGCTTCAGACTGGGAAGGAGCATTCAGTGACACAGGGAAATTCCTGTCCTTCTATTCTGCTCTTATTATGTCCCTGGTTGGGACATTTTCTGTTCCACATGGGGTGGGGTGAAGAAAAAGACTCCTTCCTTTGAGGAGATGCAAACCCCTCTAGTCTATTATGTTCTCCCTCTCTTTGTTTGCCCTTTTTCTTAGTACAACAGGTCAATGTTACAAAATTACAGATGTGTCCTTCACCCCAGCCCTCTGCTCCATCCACCTCCCTGTTGCACATGCTTGGGAAGAAACTTGCCAAAGCCCATAGAGCCCTCAGCTCCTGTTTATTTTCAGGCAAGTGAGAAGTGATGCTCCATTACACATAGGCACTCACACAAGCTGTAAACATTTTGTCCTGGCCACAGGGCTCACAGGATGACACCACTGCTGGAAGGGGCTCTGGAGACTCCACTTCCCCTCCCCATTCAAAGCAGGACCATTGCCAATACTAGCTCAGGTCATCCTGTGGTTTTGCCTAGAGAAGTCTTGAACAACCTTTGGGCAGCAAGCCTGCCACCTCTCTGGGTTGAATCCTCTCCTAGAGAAGAAGCTTTTCCTTGATGTTGAACCTGAACTTTCTCAACTACAACCTGTGCTCATTTTCCTTTGGTGTATCACCTGCTGATAACTGAGAAAATTTTGCCTCAGCCACCATCATAACCACCTTTCATGTGAGTTGCTGTCAAATTGTCCTTTATCTTCCTTTTTGCCAGGTTAAGCAAAAACACCTTCTGCAACCTCTGTTCATGGTCTAGATCCATCTGCTGAACCCTGTACTGACCACACATCCATTACTGGGGCATGTCTCTCTTGCATGCAGGCATGGAGTGGAGACTTCAGTGGAGATCCTTCTAGCCAACAACAGTGCCTTTCCAGAACCAGTGGCTGTTAGAGGACAGGCTGCTGGCCTTGTACCCAAGGTCTAGCACAGCCCTGAGGGAGATGCTGGAGGTGTCAGCCCAGGCTGTGGAACAGCCTTTGCTCTTGGTATCAAAGTATCAGCACCTCAGTGGCACAGCACTGCTGCCCTGCCTGTGCTGGCAGAGCCTGGCAGTCCCAGGAGAACCTGGACAGCACAGGAATTGTCCTCAGCCCTCACTTATGGCCGGGAGAAGCACCCATCTGCATTCTATCTGAGGTGAAAGGGAAATTTCATCAGTGCTGAAACCATAGCAGCCCAGAATTGTGCAAAACATTTGGGGCTAACACAAACATCTCTGCTTTTATGAAAATAGAAATCAGATGGCATCTAAATGACCCCAGAGTGCTGTTTCTCCAATGCAGTGTTCTGTCATTTGTCCACAAACAGAGGAACTGGGATCTGGATTTTCCAACCAAATGACTCAGGCCATGCTCTGCCTTTGTTGGTAGCTACAGCCTTTCTCTGACACAGTGCTTAAAGCATGCTGAAATCTGAGCTTGTGTAGTGTCTGGCAGCCTGGACAGTTTCAAAATCCTTGAGACACGTGATTTACCAGAATCGCTTCTTTTCCTGCATCCTTACAGCCCTTCAGCAAAGCCCCAGAATTCTGCTGGCATTGGAGAGGGACAGCCCTAAACACACACTTTAACCCCAGGGGTTTGGCAGCTCAGACTCTGCTGAAGACCAGGACACAAATGAGCCACACACCAGCTCAGGTTTGCCTGCCAGGCTTTGCAGTGAGACAGGACAGACAAATCCCCTGCACCTTCCCACAGCAGGGACACACCTGACTAAACACGGCAGGACATGCAGCAGCAGCAGCACTGCAGCTTTAGAATGGAAACTGAGGCACAGCACTGGTGTGTGACAGCCATGCCCAGGGCCATGTGCCTTAGTGTCCCCAGGGATCCTGCAGAGTTTTCAGCCTGAAGCTCAGCTACAGAAGTGGTTTATCTGGAGTTCACCCATTCAGGGTATTTCCCATTCCCAAAACAGCCCTGTGCTGGGCAGAGCCTGTCAGCACTGGAGACACCCATATGGGTGAGGCATGGCTGCCCTCAGCCTCTGTGCTATCCTCCTCCTCAGACCTCTTATATTCCCCAGTCTGACATTTTGGAGAGACCACACTTTCCTTCCAGGGTCTCCTGTTCTGCTGTTGTCCCCACAGCTCCTTCCAGAGCTACTCAATTCAGCTGTACCTGGGGGCTGCCCTGCTTCAACACTAAGGATGCCCCTGGTGAGTCTGAGCCCCCACAGATGGCCTGGGACGTGCTCCTCACCCCTGCACTGAGCACACAGGGCTCAGTACTGCTTTTCTGATCCCCTCTTCATGGGTGGAAGAAAGGATCCAGCTCTGTGCAGAGGAAAACAGGACCAGGCACGGGATGACCAGAGAAATTTCAATTCTCAGGACAGAAAGAACTGAAAAAATTAAGTAAATTAGGGCAGATTACAGATGCAGATAAAACAGGGAAGACGCTGGGGCAGGTTGGTCTAAGAGGAAAGAGGAATTTAGAGGAGGCAGCTTCTCAGGACATAATATTAAAGGCATGAAGAAGCCTCCCAGTGGAGGAGGATGTGTAGCAGGTTAGAAATTCAGCTGAATCATAAATTCCTTAATCCCTTGAAGTTTGAGCAGAAATTACATAAAGAAAACAATTAATTCAAATTCCAGGATATGGATGTAAAACCTTGGCACAGGCATCTGGGGAGAAACTGGAAAACTGAAGCATAGATGCTGGTACTGAGGCATGAGAAACACCACGGGAACACAATTTTAAGTGCTCAGAGGCTCATCTGCTCCAGCAGCTCCAGCCTTGGCTTAAGCAACCTCTGTCATTCCCCTCGCCACTTGCCCAGCCCCCAAGAGCTGCACTAGCACAGGGGAGGTCACACATGCAGAAGGGGCTATTTATGCCAATGATGCTGCCAAAAAGTAAGAGAAATAAGATAATGCTAACAAACTGTGCACCCATTGCAGCCTAAATAAACCAGAGGCTTCCAGGGGTGGATTTCATCCACCCAACTTGTCCCAGCACAGCATATTTGGAAAAGCCCTCCTTTAGCCATCCACCTCAATGGCCAAGAGGGAGGTGGCTCCCTGGGCAAGAGCAAGCAGTGCTGATCTTAAAAGACATTTCCTAGAAAAATATAAGTAGAATTAAAGAGTTTTCAGCATGAGAATGATACCATGACAATACACCAAGACTGTTTTAAATCAAATTTATTCTAATTCTATTTGCTTTCCTTCCAGGGCAGCAGTTTCACTTCCCTGAAAGCAGAGCAGTTGTGGATTGCAGAGTCATGAAATGGGTCATGTTGGAAGGCACCATGAAGATCATCCAGCCCAATCTGCCTGCTCAAGCAGGGTCCCCTGGACCACATTACTCAGGACTGTGTCCAAGCTCCTTTTGAAAATCAATGCTTAGTCACCCTTACAGTAAAGAAGTTCTTGTTCATGGTCAGGTGGGATGGTTGGGACTGTTGACTTTAACAAGGTTTTTAACACTGTCACAAGTACCATTCATGTAAATAAGTGAGGGCTGACTGTGGCTTGGCACAGGTCTGGGAAGCACCACACCTCTGGGCATACAGACCTTTGGCTGGGGCTCTGCTCTTGCAAAGCTTCTGGGAAGCAGACACAAAACTGGATAGAGATCCATGATAAGAGCAAAACTGCAGGGGGTATTGAGTGCAAGTCCACAGGAGCCTCCTCTGAGCCAGACTAATTAATGATTTGAATGCTGAAATGAAGAGAATGCTTACAAGAGATCCAAGAACTGTAAGCACGGTGACCAGAAATAGGGGACAGAATATGATCTCAGAATTAACCAGAAAAAATTAAAAAAAAATAGGATGCAGTTCAAACACCACAAGAACAGCATACAGCAATGCAACAGAAGTAAGCAACTGTACAAACACAGGGAGGAAATTGCCCATTCAGTAATAATCGCAAAAATTCAAACACTCCAGAGCAATGACAGGTCATGGATGGGCTGTGTCAGCACATTGCTGTGAAAAAGGAAGCCTCCAGCTGGGACAAGCAAAAAGGAGTGACAGGACAGCATGGAAAGAAACTCCCCTACTCCAGCTGTTATTGCCAGATCCTGGCTACTGTGCAGTGTCCACTCTTGGCATTCCAGAGACCAAAAGGCAAAAGGGAGAATGACTGACACACCAGAAATGTCATGTCTGAGAAAGCACTGAAGGAACCAACACAGTTTAATTTAGAAAAGGAAGTAGGCCTAGATGAGATATTGGCCCTCAAAGAAGTAAAAATTGCTTCTAAAAAGAAATGCAGTAGTGGGAAGGGAAGGCAAAGCAGGGCAGGCAAAGCAGGGAAGGCAAATCAGTCTTCAGGGAAATTCAGCCCCACAATGGTTTTGATACCAGGGGCTGGTCATGTGATTGCAGTTCTTCCCCTCATCAGTCTCAGGAAACCACCCACTCAACTCTTCCTCATATGATGAGAATGCTCAAGGTTCGTGACCACTCTACATTCCTCCAGGGTCCTAGTTTCTAGGTAAGCTGTAGGCAAGATGATGCCACAGCTCTTCTTCTTGAGCCTCAATCTGCCCCACAGGACGTGGGCACTTGACTCCTGCAGTCACTGCCACTTCTCCCTCCCTGCAACAACTGTTGGGTATGCAGAGACATTTCCCACCGTGCCCACAGTAATCCCTGCCCATGTGGCTTGGGGAAAACATTTCAGGCATGACTATTTTCAATTATGATCTTGTGGCCTGAGCTCCACCAGCCTGGGCTTGTTTGGTTTAAGAAGGAGCCAAGAAAGTGCTGCTGACAGGGCGGTTATCAATGACCATGCAGGACATGAAACAGCAGGAGGCTCATCACCACTAGCCCACGACAACCTTTTTATAAAGAAACCACCACAGGTTTGAGCTATGACACAGTGCACCCTGTTGCTCATGGCATTCTCCCCTTGCAGCACAAACTCCTGCCACAGGACTCCCCAGGACACCTGCTGTGCCCTGGGCACGGGGCTGAGCCAGGGACAGCCAGGACAGCTGCAGCAGCCCCGGGGTGAGCAAACCCCACTGAGGCAGGGGACCTTGGCTGCAGGGCTCTCCCCATGGTAGGGACGGAGGCAAAGCAAGGATGGGCACAGCACTCTGGCCAGGGCTGACATCGCAGGGAGGAAAGACAAGTAAGTTGGAGGGATTTTATGGGAGACCTAAGTGCAAACACAACAGGAGGAGGAAGCCCCCCCAGGCTGAGGGACCAGGGAGCCGCCTCAGGTCCAGCTGGGTGTTAGGACAGGACTCACGACGATCCGAAGACGAGGCAGGTTTTTCTCCACAAGTGAGCCCTGAGTTTTTAAGCTGAAAGTCGGTGGGACAGGGCTCAGGAACATCAGCTACCGCTTGCCAATGGGCGACAGTCGGCACTGGCGCTGGGCCCGTGTCTGGAAGGAGAAACCCTCCGGTGCCAACCCTGAGGGGCATCGCCCGCTCCGCGGCCCCACGCGTGGGCTCGGCTGTTCCCGCAGGTTTTACTCCCATCTAGTGGCGGATCCCGGCTCCACACGTGTGCTCGGCAGCCGGGAGAAGGCATCCCGGGGGTCCGCGGCTTGGCTCGGGCCGGCGCAGTCAGACCCCCTCGCTGCCGAGGGGACGAGGTGACACAGGCCGGGCAGGGGCTGGGGCTGCCCTCAGCGAGGGCCTCTGCCCGGGGACCTGCACGGCTGAGGGGTCATCCCTTAATCCTGAGCTCTGAAGGGTTCTCCCCGCTCTCCCACAGAGCTCTCAGTGAAAATCTCACGTCTAACATCTACCCCAGCTTCTTCCCGAGCCGCAACACCTCACTTTGGGCTTATCCTTCCCCTTCCCAGATCCTCCTCTCTCTCCAAAGTTTGGATCATGCTGAATGAGACCCCAGGAAACTTGGGCAAAATAGGCCATGGACCCTGTGGCACCATCAGCAGGAGCTGCAGCAAGCATCTGAGAATGAAAATTTTTATCTTTCTCAGCACTGGGCAGCCTGGAAGGGAATAAAATTACATCATTCCTTGTAGCACAAGCCCATTTTGTTAGGCACAAAAGATCAGTGTGGAGAAGTTCAGAGGGTAGAATCCAGTGAAGAAAAAAGAACTAATACTCATCTGTGAGCCAAGGTTGGCTTTACAATTTTTCCAAAACCCTGAAAGGGTATATGATATAACAAACAGCTCCAGACAGTCTGTCTTTCAAGTACTTTGTCCCAGCCCTGAAACACAAGGGTTTTCTCAGCAGCTGCTTTAAACTCAGTCCATTTTTTTAAACTGCTGGCAGACTAGCACCCCTTTTAGCAAAGCCCATTGGGGCAATGGTCCCATACAGGCTGTGTGAGCCAAGTTGGACAGGCAACCACAGCCCCTGGAGAGTGCAAGGGGGCAGCTCGGGGGGACAGCTGGGACCAGGCTAAAAACCAGGATAGCAATAGGAGACAGGAGAGTTAGTGGGCGTGAAGGGGGGTAGCTGAACCTTGGAGAGATGGAACCAGTGCTCCCGAAAAGCAAACAGAAGAGGCAAACACATGCAGGATTATTTATTTTGGCTGCTAATTTGCTGTCAGCAGAGCCATATGATGAGGTGGAGGAGAGGCACCCAGGGGTGAGGGCAGAAACCCATCTTCAGGTGTCCATATGGCCTTATGTCAGATTAAGCCATCTAAAACCTTTTCCTAAAGCCCTTTACTGCAGCAGGAAGCCCAGCTGCTATGGAGTGGGAAGAAATCAGGTCCTTGGGTGCTGGCTCTGCAACACTGCCTCTCAACCTCTCCTCTCCACACTAACAAGCTCCAGCTCTTTCTGTACAGCACAGGACACATCCCGCCTATCCTGCTCACCACTGCCTTTCGCAATCTTCCCATAAACCTTCTGGTTATTTGGCAGGCAGACGTATCTAAATGTTCTTTACATCCTACTTTACAGCAGAGTTGAGTTCCCAGCGTTTTGTTGTCCTGCAAGTCTCACACTCTGGTAAGGGGCAACTCACACCCACACAATTGATACGTCACGTCGGTATATTTCCCTGTAACCCCCATAATAACGCAAATAATAAACATAAAAGAGCCACGTCCCTTTCCATGTCCCAGTGCCACTAGATGGCACCAGGAGTGTACCCTTCCTAGCCCGGGTGTTCCCGGAGCCGCTGGGGGAAACGGGGGGAATCCAGCCCAGCCCTTCCTTGCTGCAGAACCAGAGACCTCTTAGCAGACGCCAGTGCCTCCTCCTCGCCTTTTCTTCATGGACCGTGGGGTGCTGCGGTAAAGGCAGGCATTTCAGCCTTAAAATCCAACCTTCAGTGATGTCCTGGGGGGAATAGCCTGTTGTGGCTTTTGCCATGTTGCCTGTCACACACACACCCCTTTCCCCAGCCGTGGACCAGGCATCACTCCCAGCTGTGTGCTGGAGAGGAAAGCCTCAAAGGTGGGGTGCAAGTTATTCTGATTAATGTTGGGATTAATGTATGAGTTTCCCATCACTGACAGGCTCCTCTTGGGAGGGACGAGAATAAAACACAATTCACTATATAATTTTGCAATCAGAAGGTTTGCCTTCTCTGAGGTCTCATTGTTTTAGGGATTGATTCTCCTCATGCACATTTGATATCCAACAGAGCTCAGCATGTCCCAGAGTATTACCTGTGTTTTTCACTATCGAGCCCTCTGTTCCCTGTCACATCCTTGACAAAGCCACTAAATAAACCAGAGAAGCACAGGGAGCGCCTCAGCAAACGTCAGGTCTTTCCTCAGACCTCACAGCATAATTAAGGAGCATCTGCTTTCCACTGCCCTCAGCATCAAGCCCTGAAGGTGACCCTCAGAGACAGCAGCTCAAATGAGGGGACAGGGTGGTGAGGCCCTGTAGCAGCACTTCAAAGCAGCCAGGCAAACCCCTGCTCCAGGCAGTGTGGGGGACTCAGGTGACAAATCATTGCTCATCACACAACCCTTCTGCCCAGAGCAGAGCTGCAGAGGTGATGGAGCACAGCTTCCAAAAGAGCCAGAGCAGCTTGTCACTCCTTCCTGCCCACATCACAAGCCTGGTGTGTCTGGGTGATGGGTGAGCATGGCAGCAGCACAACCCTTGTGCCAGAGGGATCCCAGTGAAACCTTGGGTGCAAAGGAAGTGGGAAAGGGACTTTGTGCAGGGAGCCTCTGAGTGATCCTGTCCTGCTCACAGAGGTGGAGTCACTGGAAGAAAGGCCAAATGGGAGATGCATAGCACAGCTCCATGGTGGTGCTGGCAGGCTGGTGGCAATGACAGAGCTGTCCCTGCTCACATCCCAAGGCCACAAGGTAATCCTGCAGGAGGATCCTCAGTGTGACCCTGCTCCCCAGCCCTCTGCAGAAAGTGGCACAAATCCCAGACAAGCGCTTTAACCCCAGGTTAGGGTGAAAGCTAGAAAGGAGGAGGCTGGATCACTTGGGAAGTTCAGGTCACACAACAGAGTGGGTTAAAATCCCTCATCTATTCCATCAAAGAAGGAAAATCCCTCATCCTCCTTCCTTGTAGCCTCTCCTCTCATCCCTGATTACCTCAGTCAGTCCTAGGGAGTGACCCAGAACTCCCTTACCACTGCCTCCCCTCCCAGGGAGCTGCCAGGAGCCTCCCCACACACCATCTGCTCTCTGGAGGTGACTTGTGGATGCCCAAGGACATGCCTCCCACACCATCTTCCTCCACACCAGGCTGCCTCTCCCCATCACCCCCAGACAACATCCCTGGGCCCTCTGGCTCTGGAAAACATCATTAAACGTCATGGAAAACTCAAGTCTTTATTTGGTCTCTCCATGAGTGGATGCTTCATACATGGTGCAAAAACAAAACCTCATTGATCTGCACACAGGAATGGCAAGCCTGGTGTCCCTCAGGGCTCCCAGCTCCTGATTCCAAGCAGAACACACCCTTGTCTGGCTGCAGATGTCAAACAGCACAGGCACACGTAGACATCAACGTGTGCATGGCCAGAGCTGTCCACATGCTGAAGGATTATTTTTAGCCCGACAGTGATGGAAATGTCAGAGAAGGTTTTATTTATTTTCTCTGGAAGGCTTGTTGTTTGAAATCCCCATTGGCAGAGGCTGACTCTGACCCTGCTGTCACAATAGAGTCTGTCATCCAGGTCTGACATCCCTTCCTCCCCTTGAAAAAATGTGCAATTCAGCAGGAGAGGGGGATGACTGGCCCAAAGTGCCTGGCAGAGCTGGCAACCTTCAGAAGGCAGGTGCTTGTCCAGCCCTGCAGCCCAACCCATGCCCACCCAGCCAGGTTGCATCTCCCCCAGATTCCCCAGTCTTCCAGGGAAGGTCTCACTGAAGTCACAACAGACTGCTATGAAATGTTTGGGGATACCAGCATTGGCCTTTTGAGCAGCTGTGTAGTCAGGAAGGGCCTGCAGGCCATGGGATGCTCTCATTGCTCTTCACTGACATGAGGGTTGAAGTGTAACAGTGCCAAGGTCTCCTGGTGCCTTGAAAGCACACAGAGGACTCCCTGGAGATGGAACAACCTGTTTCTTCCTTCTCCTCTGACACTTACCCCACTCTCAGCTAGAATTCCTTTGTTCCTAGCTGCACCAGGAACAAAGCTAATGGCAATTACAAACCTGCCCTGGCTCCTTTCCAGCTCACAGGACCCCATCTGCATGCAGGGCTCTGGGATGGGGCACCAGTGTCCCTGGGGTGATGGCACAGCACAGCAGAATGTGGCAGTGCCCAGCTGGGTCTGCATTTCTCAGGGTACCAGGGCATGACATGTCGGCTGCTACACATATTGACAGGTTATGCACAAATTTTCCCTCTTCTTTTTAGGGAAGCAGACTCGAGGGGGAATGGCTGGTCAAAAAAGCACTGGCACATCTGAGGTAGAGTTTTTTGCTTGGTTATGGTGTCAGAGAGGAACAGTGATGGCCTATATTCACAATATAGCAAAGGAGGGCCTTGAACCACATCCAGCTTGGGGGCTGTGACCAGTTCATAGATAACCAGGAAGAAAAGTCAGGTTTTTTCCTTTGGAACTGCCTATTTACATCTGAAAACTAGCAGAGACCTTGCCCAGAGGCTGAAACAAGCAGCTCATTTTACTGCCTGCTTCCCATGAGATTTTCCCCTCCCTCTCCAAGAGGAAATTTCCAGTAACTGAGGTATTAATGCAAAATTAATGCAAGACTATGCTCCTGAGCCAGCTGTAAAACTCATACAGGAAGAGCTCCCCATCCCACACCTCACCATGGAAGGCTGCCCCCAAAGCAGGTCACAGTCTTCATGAGAGAGGGAAAAGGCAGCTCTGTCTGCACCCTCTTAGTGCAGGTTAGGCTTTGGGGAGTAAACTGAGGTGCCCAGACCTGCAGGCATTGCCAGCACAATCAGCCAGGCAATATTCCCCTAACACAGGTCTTGGATCCCTCAGGAGGTTGCAATGCTGGGACTCCACGTGGTGCAGCTGTCCCTGGTTTCATTAGGGATTTCATGGAACAAGGGATGGAAACAGAGAGGAATTAGATGAGGGAAAGCCTTCTTCCTCCACACTTGCCACATCCTGGAAATAACCACCAGGACTCAGCTGAATGGCAATCTCTAGGAAATTTTGAAGAAATGTCTTTTTACCATATCCCATTCATTTTCCTCCTGGACTTTACGTATAAGATTAGGATTTGAGCCACATGGTTTTCCTGCAAAAGTGCAGGAATTTTGTCTTCCATGGCTGACAGTCTTCTCCATGCATCCAGCTGCATGTGAAGCTTTCAAGGAGCTGTGGCTGCAGATGCTGGCACAGGGGAGCAAGGCCTCATGTATCTCCCAGCAGGCCTGAGGGAAGGCAAGAAAAAAGCTGGATAATTAAAAAGCACTCATCAGAACATGTGCAAGAGTCAAACAGCAGAAACATCCCTCCTGTGCACAGTTTCATGAAGCTCTATTGACACTTACCTGCTGAAATCCTCCACTTCCTGGGCTAAGCAATCCATGGGCCCACAGCCACGGGCAGCACCCCTGCTGCTGCCTGCCCTCCCCAGCCAAACCTTCTTAATTCTCTTCTGGTAGGACATTTTCTGCTAACATGAAACAACCAAAACCAGTGCTTTTCCAAAGTCCTGCACCTCCATATACAGGAGGGAGAAATGTGTTCCTGGCTAGGAGGAAGCAGCTAATTCCCAGAGAGACTACAGGTCACATCCTGGAGCATGGCAGCAAAATCACAGGGCTGGGATGGACGGAGGAAGATGGCACATCCCATAACTGATTTCATCTTTACTGATACCCCTGAACTCAGGTGAGGCCACCAAACAGTGCTAGGCATGTGTGTCCACCACACTGCAGATTCAGCTGGGTCTGCTGGGATTTGGGAGCCTATTTGCCCAGGGGATTTCAGCAAATAGGAGATTAAGCGACTTACAATGCTTTAAAAACATGTTCCTCGATATCTTGACTAAAGCAGAGGTGACACTGAGTGTAATTTCTTTAAAGCAGGATATAAACATGGGTGGCTGACAGCCAGTTCATTATATCAGAATCAGTTTTCATTAGGAGGGGAAGCTTTGTGTTTATTAATTGTTTCTCTAATTGCTTTGTCTCCCTGCTACCAGGGCAGCCTGCTGTCTGCCTGTGCCTGGAGGGCAGAGTCCTGCATACCTCATCCCTGATCTGCTAACATGGGTAACTATAAATAAATGGTGACACCTGGGAGTGGAGGAGGAAAGGGACTGTGCTTCTCAGCCTCAGTCTAGTCAGCTTATGCAACAGAAGGTAACTGCTGGCAATCTGTATTTATTAACTGAGAGGGACCATTTCTGATAGCTGAGGACTCTGACCTGGCCAGCATAAAACAAAATTCTCCACCTCTGAGCTGGAGCTGGATAATTTTGGACTAACAAGAAGTTGCCAATTATTTAAAGTGAAGGAAATAGCTGCATGTTCTCCACTAAGCAGTATTTTAAAACCATGAGGAACTGCTTGACTTCGAAATCTGCTGCAACTTAGCCCCCCCCAAAAAATAAAAATGCCCATTCATGACTATGAAGGAGTCCCTTGGGAGACTGAAAGGTGATTGCAAGTGCTCCAAATGAGCCTTGTCAATTCTCACCATTGGATTTAACTCCTTACAGTGACAGTCATCCCTTTGATTTTAACCCTTCTCCCTTCTGACATCAGCTGCTGCTGCTGCCAGCACAGGCTGGGCACCTTTGCCTCTGGTTCTCATAGCACAGCACAGTCACCTAAACGGGGCCAAGCCTAGTTTAATTAATGCAGCTGTCATAGAGGGGGCAGTGGTGGAGCTCACATATCCCTCCCCTTGGCACCAGGGATGCAGAAGGATCAATGAGAGGATCTTTCTTGGCTTGTCCTGCTAGGAGGCAACAGCACTTGCCTGGGACACCATGCTCATGGAGAGGGTAAGAGCTGGCAGAAGGGAATGCTGCAGAGAGACCTTGCTGCAGGGACACACAGACAGGAGTGAAAGATGGGGAGGAAGAGCCCTGTCTTCTCCTTTGTCCCTGCTGTAACCTGAATCACTCATCTAAGCAGTCAGCACCCTGCACTGTCTACAACACGATCCTCCAGGGTGTGGAAGTCTGCAGGTAGAGAGAGGGAAGTAAAGCCAGTGTATAGAGCAATGAAGACCTTGTGGAGGTGAAGCTACAGCTCCACCTCCCTGCAAGAAGTGTGCCTACCTGTGCAGGTGCACATTACACACAAGCACACTCACACACACCCACCTTTGCTAACAGCAGAGGCAGCCACAGAGTCCATATTTCCGAGGTTTTACTTCTATATCTGCAAAAAGCAAGTTTGCTTCTGTTTCCAATTCCCCACAATTATCGTGAAATGTCCTCAAGAGAGCAGCTCTGTCTTCTCTGCTGAGTGAATCTTTGATGTCCAGCATTGCACTCAGATGTTCCTTCCTTTCCAAAATGACAAGGGGACAGATAAGTAAATGAGTCAAGGAAAAAAAAAAAGAAAAGAAAGCAGCTTGTTTCCTATCCCTCAGTTTTGCTGGACTGGACCAAAGACTGGAAGCTGCTCTGGCTACCTGAGGAGGAGGCCATATCCCAAGAGCTGTGTGGGATAGGGCTGAGATCACAGGTTCCAAGCCCAGGGCACACAGCATCCCTGTAAATTATTGAAAATGTTCAGCTCAGGTTATTCCTAGAAAAAGACCTGTATCTATCATAATATGTTTCAGATAATTCTCCATTTGACCATTTGGAAGTATTTTTGATATCTTTTCTCCCCTCATATGGGGCTAATTCTTGTTCATCTGGAATGTACAGGATTTGTGTTCTACAGAGCACTGTTCTACTGAGTGGGGAAATGCCCTATTGGATACAAGGCAAATGTATCCAACCCAAACAGTTTGAAACAGAGAAATCTGTTGTAATCAAGAACAGTGCATCCACTCACACCAGGATGACCTCCTCTGAGATCTGGGTCTTCTGACAACCTCCTATGCCCACTTCCTCTACTATATATACATATACATATATCATTGCTATGCTGCATCAGAAAAGCAGCTTTTTAGTTCAATAACACCTTAAAAAAGTAAAAAGAAGAAACTAGATGAAGCATAGCATAATCTCTTTCTCTTTCTTTTTATTATTTTTTTTTCCCTACATCAGTCCTTCCTACAGAAGTCTAGAGAATTCCCTTGCTGCAGGTTTACATCATGACTGTCATGTTGAATAAGCACTGAAGTAATTATCTACCAGAAATTGTCTGCTCCACATTTGAAGGTATTCACACTTTTGGCCTTCACAGCATCCTGTGGCAGAGAACTCTCCACTACAGTCATGTTAAGTTGGAAAAACACAGACACAGCACATCAAAACAAAAGATAGATGCAGTAAACCACAAGCTTTGGAAAAAATGCAGTTAGCTAAGATCACTCCTTCCCAGTAAAAGCTATATTTCAATTCTGTTAAGTTTCCTGTAAGAAATGTAAATGTATATTCTTGCTGAATGAACCTAGAAATTTGTGAAAATAGTTATACAAGGTTTGGTGAAGTGTTGAAGACAAAAGCCAAGTGTTTGAAAGTTAAACAGCTCAAGTTAAGGATGTTCTTGAAATCTACATTTGACACATATGTGCCTGTAAATTCTGCATTAAGATAGTACTTTTCCACAGCATTTCTGCCTTGTTTACAGCAATTTCATCCATCCTCCACCTTTACAGAAGGACATCTCAACTTCACCAGTTCACATGTGGCAAAGATATAAACCAGGCACCAGCAAGTACATTAAAAGGGTCACTGTGCCTGGCCCAACACACTGCAAAATACCACAGGACTAATATTGCTTTAGGTCTTCTGGTGTCAAGTAATTATGTAAGAAAGTACAGAAATCAAACCAATCAAAAGACATTACCTGAGGTCAGGAAAATCTTTTAGAATGGGCAGAAGTGCTATTTTCATCCCCTCAGGATCAGAAGTTTGAATAAGTTCTAAAATTGCTTTTATGGGATCCTTGAGAGAACCAGCTGCAGGTCCCTGGGGAGAGAAGCAATGTTGTGTTCAGGGCAGGGGAAACAGCACAGCACATTAAGAGCTGGACTCATGTCAGACTGAGGATCTCTCTGTGTGGGCTAGGAGCTTTGCAGGAGTGTCTGTGCATGTGTAGAAATCTGATTTTCCCCCAGGGTAGCAGAAGAGAGCCTGGGGAGTAGTCACAGACTGCTTCCAGGGTGGCTGGGCAACCATCTTCAGCAGTGCAGAATCCCCTCCTGCACTTCCTTTGGCAAAGTTGGCAATTTTTCCCTAAATTTGGCAATTTTCCCTAAATTGCCTGTACTTTCAGGGCCATTTCACCCTCTGGGAAATGGTTTGCTTCTGGAGGTAAGCACAGCCCTGTGCTTGACCTGTGTGAAAACAAGGTTTGTCGGCCAAACATGCTGGCATTTCTGGTGCCTCAAAGCAAGCCCAGGGACAGAAAAGCAGCCTTAGGGAGAGGATGAGGGGACAGAGACCCTCCAATAGAAAAAAAAAGTGGAAAACAGGGCTGGACAATGAAAAAAACATTACATGGTTAGTAGATGTCGCATATGATCAGCTCCTTCCAATCTGCAGCACACAGAAGAAAAAGTCTCATCAAAAAACACACAGCATTTTTAGCAGAGCAGGAGAAGCAGAATGCAGATGAACCACCAAGAGAGAGCTTCAGGTCTTGCTCACATTTTTCATCAGTGCAGTAATGCACTTAAATTGCTTCCCTGAATTATTGATGCCACCACGTCAACAGAGACTCTGTGACAAAGCAAACCTGGAGAACTGGCTGCCAAACTGGGGCAGGAGAAGCCCAGGTTCCCCTGATCTCCAGGGGGCATTAGAAACAGCATGTCACATTCCCCATGCAGCACCTCTGCATTGAACATAAATTAAAAATAATAATAATATTTGAAGACAGCCTTCCCCCTCTCCCCCTGCACTGCAGGCACACAGCATGTCTAACTCTGCTCAGTGCACAAGCTGTACTCAGCTCCTGAGGCACTGGTACTGTACAGCTTCATCCTTGGCAAGCTCACTATTACAAAATGCTAATTAATTTGAAGGCGTCAGATTTAGTTAAGCAGTACATAGGCAGGCAAGGTCAGAGGTAAACAGTCTGCAGTCTAAAGAAAAAAAAAAAAAAAGGTGTTTTGTCAGCAGTGTTTAAGTGCCTTTGACATGTACTGCTCTTAGAAGAGAAACAAGGTATTTCCTAATGAGTTTTGAGAAGGGAGGGGAAGGAAAAGCCCAAAGAGAGAGCAGAGCAGGGAGCAGGTGCAGCCTGTGCAGCAACTGCATGATAAATTCAGTCTGCAGCAGACTGTTCACATGCATAACTGTGAGCCTCATCACTAAGAAGCAGGCTGTCCCCTGCAAATCACTTGTGCATTTCACCTCCAAGGCTTTCAGTGCTCTCACATCAAGTAAGAAAGCACACCTATGGAGGACACTGGGGAAACCATTGTAACCAGATGAAGCCCTTTTTCACCCAAGCTTAATGTAGGGTTTTAATAGATAATTAGATTTCCTGTATCTCCTTTGCACTGTTCCATGCACATTACATCCAAAGCTGATGCTGAGCACAGCCTTACTGGTAAACTTCAAAGTCAAGATTAGAGAACCTTCCTACAATTCCCCATGTCTCAATTGCTGAAAGCATTAATTCATCTGTGATTGATCCTTCCAAGAGAGGTGGATCTTCAGCTAAAAGCAGCTGGCAGCCTCCAGCTTTCCACCATGAAACTAATGCATTAATTATAATGGGTCTGAGAGGATTTTAGGGAAGCCTACAGATAATCATTTTTATTTCATTTTATTCATTGGGCAAGGTAAGAATTGCTGACCTATGGCTTGCAAGGGACCCATCTGTGGGAAAATAGATTTTCAGTCCCTTAAATTGCACTTAAATAGGCAAGTTGTGAGAATGACTCAGCATTTGTGAAATTATTAAAACCAGTGTAGCCAAGGGGGTTTATATGCTGTCACATTTGAATCCTGTTACCAGAATGACTTTGCAACCACTTCGGTGCTGCTCAGCCCAGCCCCTTATGAAGCACCATGGCTGAGCACTCTCAGCCTGCAGCTGCTAATGAGCCATGCCAGGGATATTGCACGGCAGTGATTCTCCAACTGGACCAGCTGAAGGAGGGGACACTGCTGCCAGTGCAGTCCTTGCCCTTGGGTAATCAAGGGACTCATGTGACAGCCTGGTGGCACCCTCAGATGCTGTGTGCAACACTGCCAATTACACCAGATTATGAGGTGAGGCTTTTTAAAGCTTCTGAAGTTGTTTCTGCAGATCAGAACCAGCACTTCTGCACAAGTTTTCGTCAGAGGTGTGGCTCTGCTTTTACACCCAACCTTCTGCAATGTGCCTTCACCTCCTAATGGTGTGAGGTGTTTACCCCTGCAGGAAGACTCGTTCCTCCCCACAACCGTCAGCAACCACAACAGCATCAGCATGTTTTTGCCATGAGGAAACTCCACAGTGCAGGGAAATGGCTCAGGCAGCCATCATCCCAGCTCTGAGGGGCTGGGAAGGGCCTGTGGGGAGGGAGGAGGCTGGACTGAGGGGTAGCAATGCACACCCCATGTCCAGGGAGGAGCAGCCTTACAGGGTAATCCACAGAGCAGGTGGAAATGTGGAGCAGCCTGTTTGGTTCATCACTCCAGAGGCTGAAGAGAAAGCACTGCCACCCCATGCCATGTACCAGCAGCCTGGTGGGGGGAGCTGGCAGCTTTGGAGCTGTCTTCACCAGCTCAGAGGAGCACACCTCATTCTTGTGTCAGTGGCAGCAGTGCAAAATTTGCCTCCTCCAGTCACACATTTCAAAACCGTGAACTAACAGCTTCTGACAGATCAGAAAGGGATGTCAGCACATCTGACTGTCATTTCAGTGAAGCTTGATACCCCTGTGGTAAAAAGTCTTAAAGCTTTTTTGTAGCTTTCAGAGTCTTCCTCTGCTGGTATTGTTCTTGATGACAGAGAGCAAAACTGTAACCATATCAAAGACTTACTAAGCACTCTTTAAAGATGGTTTGCATCATCCTATGATCTTCTTCTATCTTGTTGACAATCCTCCTCCTCTGCATAGCAGATGGTTTCCTGGGAGTGGTCAGGAGGGCCTGCATGTATTCAGTAGTGATCATGGCATTGACAGCCTTGACGAGGGCCTGTTCCAGAGCAAAAATACCCAGATTAACTTCCCTGCACTGAGCAAGGTTCAGACCACACCTGTACCAGGGCAGACAGCAGTTATTCTGCCCATGCAGATGGATGTCCCATTTCTGTGCTTAAGTATTAATTTAAAATGCTTGATCTAACACTTGGACTATCTCCAAGCTGCATGTGGATGACATAAACCTTGATGATAAGTGTGGAGACATCAAATCAAAAGCAATGAGACCAGTTAGCTGAGCCAGAGGTCATTCACACTCCAGAGCTGCAGTGACTCTTGGCTAACATATACATCACCTGGGGAGAGCTTGGGCTACAGACAAAGGCAGATGTGGCCTCCCTGGAGCATCCACACTTGACACAGGGCCCTTGGGCACACAGTTGTGGCTGGGCACAGAGAAGCCACCAGGGCAACTCCCTTTTAGCTCCCAATATTTGCTGAGGAACCCCAGTGCAGAGGCCATACAGTGCCCGACAGGGACAGGGAATATTTCTGATGGGGGGTGGGCTGCTGCACAGGAACCACATTTTGTTAGCAATTGAAATCAAAGCAAGGTTAGGCTGCAGTCCAAAGGTACAGGAAATCCCCAGCCCTGTCCAAAACAGACAAAGCAAGAGACAGAGAGCTCTGGCACAGTGCTTCACCACTGAGCTGCTGCTTGCCCCAGCACTAATGTGACATAATGTCCAATGACAGGCTTTGAACAACAGCAGAATAGAGCCTATTTTTTTCTCTTCCATTACCTTTTTCCATATTGCAAAATGTTAATTAAAATAATCACTGACAGACTGCAGACCTGGGAGTCCTGTGCTTAGGAGGACATGTGGCACATGTAGCAGTAGCAAATCCAGCCTGCACAAAAGAGAGGGTTCCCCAGGTACCAACCTCATTGCTGAAGTGATAGACTCAAGGGTGTTGTAAGATCCTAGACAAGTTGTTTAGGCTACTGTAAAGGTGAAAAAACTTGGGTACTTTGTAAGGTTGTTTGCCAATGTCCTGCATGAGACGCTGTGCCCTTTTACAAACTGGACTTTTCACCCCTCTGTGTCCACTCTACATCAAAGGCATCAATAATCCTTACAAATAAGGTTGAAGCACATTAGAAGCTGAGAAGATTTCCAATCTAATGGTATTGGGGCTATGGTAGGAGAGGAGGGAGCCCAACATTCCCCTCTGTATTTAGGAGGTACATTCAGTTTTCACATTTCTTCACTTGTTGGTTTCTCTACTGAAATTACAGAAAGGTCCCAGCTGTCACTACCCAACCCTGGTGGATAGAGGTACATTGAGACCACTAGATATTTAAAAGTCCAATTTGACAACAGAGAAAACTGAAGTTTGGATCGATGTTCTAACACTGTGCCATCCAACGGTTCAATTACTAATTTTATTGATTTCACAGAATAGAATGGTTTGGGTTGGAAGAGATCTTAAAGATCATCTAGCTCAAACTCCCCTGCCATGGGTAGGGACACCTTCCACCAGAACAAGTTGATCAGTACCCCATCCAACATGGCCTTGAACACTTCCAGAGGTTCTCTGGGCAACTTCTTCCAGTGTCCCACCACTCCCACAGCAAAGAACTTCCTCCTAAAAACTAATCTAAACCTGCTCTCTTTTAGTTTGAATCCATTCTCCCTTGTCCTGTCACTATATGCCGTTGGAAAAAATCCCTCTCCACCTTTCTTGTAAGATGATTTCCTGAGTAACATCTTGCTCTCACTTTCTTATTTATTTCTTACCTCATATATATCTGTCTTTTTCTTTCCAAAGGTCAAAAAGCTTTGCTTTAAGGATTCAAGGATGTGGTCAAAACCACTGTCACACTTTTTGAAGTGGTCCTTCAGTGTTCCCTGAGGAAAAGAAACAGACAAAGAGTGCTCATGTAGAGACACTACACAAATAACAGACAGAGATTATTGTGCCTTTGCTCTTTCTGCTCTTGGAAACAGACTTCTCCACAAACTGCAGCATCCTGTGCCTTTGTTTCAAAGAAAATCAAAACATGAAAGAAAGAAACAATTCCAGCTCAGGAAGGATGTACTAAGTTCTTAAGCCCAAATCAAGACTGAAAACCTGAGCCCTAGGCCTCCTGTTCCCCCCCAGGGTTGCCTGTGCTCCATCAGAAGCACCCCCAGTTCCCATGCAGATGTGTGGGCCTATGGGACAGGCTGGCAATGAGCTCTGGAGACCAAAACTGCACAATGTAGTCAGAGTTTCTCTTGTCATTTTCCTTTTGCTGCCTCCAGCATGCCCGAGGGAGCCTGTGCAATGAGGCTGAAGATGCTCAGGGGAGCTTCCCAGGGAAATACACAGGATCAGACACTGTTAGGAGCCTGGAATTCTGTATTTTCCAGACACAAGGGTGAAGGGTGTCTGGGCTAATAGGCTAATATTAGAAAGTGTGAAGGGAGGGGACCTTATCTCAAGGGAGGGACACATTTCTGGTCAGCCTTCTCTACATCCTGACTACCCAGCACAGCCCTGGGCTGTGTGAGTTATCACTGTCCTGGGAAGATGCCCAGCTGCTGGGAATGAATAGGTACCAGGTGAAATTCAGCTTTGGGAGTCTGGGCAGCACAAAAGCAAACACTACAAACAGTGAAACTGAGGTCTCAAAGCTGGAAAAGTTGAAACTGTCCATATACAGATGCTGACAAGGCAGAGGAGAGCACTAGGTTTGAAGGCCAGACTATGGCTTCGCCTTTTCCAAATCAGGACATGAGAAAGGGAAGAGCATACCAGCCATATGGTCTGCAAATAGTCAGAATTAAAATGGGTCTTCCATACCTTGACTTTAGAACTGATGGTCTGCAGAAAATGCTCTATAATGTCATCTTCTATCCTGTGTAGAAATCCATTTACCTTAAAATTCTGATCAGTGCTGACACTGTAAATATATGTTAGCTTATGCCAGACAGTTCTGTTAAAAAAAATAAATATGGAAAGTATTGATCAGATCAAATCATGCTATTCTCTCAGATCAAAACTCTTTCTACTGTAACCAACACAGCTGCCTGGGTAATTGAATGGACACACGCTCAGGTCCAAAGCTAGCTCAGTGACCCACATTTGTGCACTTGTTAAGACACTGCCACAAGGGCATGAAAACTCAGTGCATGCAGATGCCACTTGTACCCATCACTAGTGAGATCAGATCAGTAAAACATTCTAGTATTTTCAAAATTGAGCAAGCATGAGGCAGCCTTGACAGACAGAGCCAAGGTGAGCATCCTGTGTGCCTTTGACAACCTACAAATACAAGACAAACAATTATCCTCCACCAGAACAGTCTTCCAGTCAGCAAATCCTGGTTAAAATTATCACCAGCTTGAAACCAGACATTTTACATTCTGGAAAGGCTCAGTGTACAACTTCATTCTCAGTAAAGCTGTAAAGGATTACATAAAAGAGACTCATAAGTATTCAGTCTAGTATCCAGCATCAGCAACATGCAAATACAACAAACGAAGCAGCTACCTAGGCTGTGATGTCAAGTAATCACTGTGCATATGTTGGATTTTGGCATTTTGCTGACTCCAGAGATTCCCGGATAACTTTACATAGGAAGAAGAGAAGCAACCTTGTTTTCTCTGTTGCTGCAAGTGCTTCTGAAATTAGCTCCTAGGTGCAAACATCCTCCTCCACCCTTCTGTGTTTTGTTGCTTCCCTCCTTCGTAGCAACCCCAGGGAGAGCCTGGCATATTCCATGGGGTTTCACTCAGCAAAGCACTTAAGATTGCACCTACCAAGTGCACTAATATACACATCTCAGCATAACCTTTATGAGGCTTTCCTGCTGGAGGACAATCAGGCCAGGGAAAAGAGCTGACACCACAACCCACAGCGGGGTTAGCCAGCATAGTGTCCCCACACATGACACAGCACTGCTGCCTGCCTCCTGATCAGTGCAAGAAGGGGGACATGGCCACAGCCCCTGCACCTGCAGGGCCTGGGAGCAGGCAAAAAGTGGCAGCACAGCTCTGTGGCCCTGGCCTCAGTCACAGTCCCCATACAAGCCTCCCTCTTGCTGGGGCAGCCAGGGCAGCTCTGAAGGGGTCCTGCTGACAGCAGCTGGCTTCCCCCATGCTTAAAGGCTGGTGTGCACAGGGTTGGATGACCATATCCAGCTGGAGGCAAGGTTGACCTCACAGCAGAGTCAGAAGGAGATCAGACCCGCAGAAAACTCGTTTCACTCCCCATGTCATGAAGCTCTGTTTTCTAACCTGAGAAGGCAGCAATTCTCTAGGATTCGTAAGCTGCTCCAGATCTGCGGGCAGCCATCAAGCTGGAGAAAGCTTCTTACTTCATCTTCATAGCTAAATTAAAACAGGAAGAAGTACCTTTAATGTGGCATGCTCCATAATACATCTAACAGCAATAGCAAACTGAAGAAATATCCTGTGATTATTTGTCTTTTTATCTCATGGTTTCAATCCCCCAGGTGGCATCTACAGCATGGAAAAGACAGTCTCTGTCCTGCCCAGCTGGTGAGGAAGTAAAACACAGGAACAGCAGGGAGAGCCCTTGAGCTGCCTGGGTACCTCTGCCAGGGACCAAGAGGCAGGAGATTGATTTGCAGCACTTCCTTCTGGGAAGCAACTCAGGCTTTGCCGACAAGGCTGTAGAACAAAGTCTCAGTGTATATGAATAACCCACAAGGTCTCTGAACTGCTTCGTCAGTCTCAGTCTCACAAAGGGCTTCTGGACAACTCCATTTTACAGGAATTTCCTTTCTCTCATCATGGAGAAAGGGTCAAGGGAGGGTGGAGGGACAAGGATCTTAAATCTAATCTCCATCTGAAATACTACCTACAGCCAGCACTCCTGGCATTTTCTGCTGCAAGGGATACACGGGGAGAGAAATACCCAAGAACAAAAAGCAGATGTAGGGAGTCAGAGGAAGTGGTGAGAGGCCAGATGAGAAGATATTCATTCTCCTATGAGAACCAGGACAGAGCAGGGCTCCCCACCCTCCCACAGAGCCAGCAGAAAGCACTGTGTGTGGGATGCACAGCCAAGGTAGGAAGGGCCAGGCCTGGGCACCGGACACACAACTGCCCCTCTTCCCAGGTGGGTTTGAAGTCTGAGCCTCTCCAGAACTCCCCCCAAGGCTTTATCCTGTCCCAGCTACTCCAGATGCATTTTTTCCCCTAATCTTTAGTCCAATGACAATAGTGAGCATACAAACAGCAGTGTAGTGCTGTCTCTCCAGTAACAGCTTGATGGGAAACAGCCATCAAAATCCAGGTGAACACAGCATCGGCAGCTGCTTCATCAGGATTTCTTTCTTTTGAGCATTAAGAATGTTACCAAAGAGTAAAACAACATCCTTCCTACCTCTCCAGGAACCTCAGGAACTCTTCCAGGCATTCAGCTTCCACCTTCTCACCCAGGCTCTCACTGACTCGCCTGGCAGCCTCTGTCATCTCTGTTAGTATCTGTGGATTTCAATGTGTGAGAGAAGAAGTGGCCAAAGTCATTTGTTCCCTATGCAGTGAACAGGAATATATCCCACTGCTCACCCTGCAGCAAATCCCTCTGTCCTCTAGACACCAATTTCTCCCTCAGTTTTGAGAGTCCTCATGGAAATAAATGTATTTTTCATCAGCCTGGTTGTAATGCCTGACCCTACACCTTTGCTACCACTGTTTTTGTTGTGGTCAGCAGGCCTCTGCTTGGGTAAAAGCCTGTCCCTGCAGATGTTCTCTACAGGCCACGTTCAGCCTGGCAGCTCAACTTATACATAGACCATCTGCAGGAGCACCTGTGCTTCTACCTGACTCACCCTCACAGATAAATTTGGGTGCAGCCACTAAAAAGAAAGTTATACAAACCTAACTGTGTGCCCTGCACCTCCCTCAGGGTCTCTACATGAGATGCCCGAAGAGGGCAGGTGACACCTTCTTCCCAGGCACCACCACTCACACCCAACACAGCTCTGTGTGTTAAACCCTACAGCAAATGTCCTGCTTCACTGACCCCAGCTGGGTGGCCCAGGTGTCTGCGGGAGGTGGGCTGTGCCAGACAGCTCAAAATTCACCCCATATCAGGCAGGCTTGAGCAGGTGGCAACTTAATACTAGCCATTCATTGCTTTGTGGAAACAAAAACTTGCAAGGGGAGGAAAGCCAGATGGATAAAAGGAGACAGATGGACCCATATGCTGTGCCCTCACAGTGCTCGTCAGCCAGAGACAAAGGGTGACTCACATCATGAATGGGTTTTTCCACTGCTCATAACACATGTAAGAGCTCACCCAAAGGGACAGGATAAAATATGCCACCCCAAAGTGTCAGAAAACCACAGCTGATGAGTTTCCATGACACCTTATTCATTTTCTATCTGAAGTTTAAGTGTCAGCCTGAGAAAATTGAGGAGGTGGTAATTTCATAAGGCTTTCCTATTAATCCAGGCTCTTCCATCACCCACCCCAGAGCATTCAAACCTGTCAGCTCCATACACAACAGAGTGAATCCACTCATGCTGAAGCATGGCCAGATGTTACAGATATCGGGACTATGAGATTCGAATCATGCTTTGTCCTAGTTCCTGTTAGAAAACTTTTCACTGTGAACCAAGAGCAGGAAAAATCATCTTGGTAGCTAAAAGCCACCCTAGCAAAGGTACATCACTGGGCACATCACTGCCCCATTGCTCCAGCAGGTACAGGGCAAGGCAAGGGACAAACAGCCTCTGTTGTGAGCTCTGCATTTGGTGCCTGGGTCTGAGATGGGCCAGAAAAGCCAGTGCTTGTCAGCTAAAGCTGTATCCTCACAAGGAAAACCAGCTGCTGTTGATCTGCAATGCTTCCAATGCCTGAAGTTGTCTGCCATCCCAAAGGACCATGGAGCTACTTGCCTCTCTCATGACCTGAAACAGAACTGCCACTGGGGTGGTGGAAGTGGGGACAGCCCACAACCTGCCCCTGATCTCCAGCATCACTTGAGCCCAAGTATAAACTCCAGGATTTATTTTAATCCTTCTGCAGGTCTTGATCTCAACACCCTCTGCCCACAGTACGTACATGCTGCTCACAAATCAGCAGAGTGTGCTCCTGCAATGCCCTTGGAGCACCCGCCTTTCCTGTGCTCCTGCACTGCCTGACCCAGCAGGGCAGCAGTCTCAGCAGGGACAAGCAGGGAGCCGCCTGCCTGCATTTTGCACTGCCAGACATGGGGCCCTGCCACAGCTCAGCAGCTCTCCCTGCTTTTATAAGAGTGCTCTGCAGAGCTCACACAGAACAGACTGGGTAACAAAAAAAAACAACTTTCCAAAAGGTTATGTAAAGATCCAGGAGCATGAAAATGCAGCTTCAGCTTGAATCAGCTCAGGCTTATCCTTAGTTTAGTGAGAGGTTTTATTCTTTATGTATGCCCAGGACAAAAACAGGTTTGGGAGCAAACAGACACAGCTTAAGTATGGCAGCCAGCTTGCAGGATTTTAACACATTGAGCTTAGACTGAGACATGCAAAGCTGGGTCTTGCCAAATACCCACATACTTGTGTGCAAAACCACGACTGCCCCAAAGTATGGAAGTTTTCAGTTCCCCCCCCGCAGTTTACCTCAACGGCTGCAGCATCTGCACAAGGGGGTTTTCCAATATCAAAGGCTTCTTTCAGTGCTTTCCCTACTTCCTTCTAAATGATAAAAGAAAATTTAAAAGTAGAGTTAAGATACAATGGCATTCATAATGAGTTAGGTTTCCCAGCCTCTCATTATCCATTTGGACTAGATGAATTTCTGCCTCCATTTTTTTGGCTGTCTCATTTAACCCAAAGCCTGGATATTTTCCAGCTGACCTAATAACATTGTCCTGTTTTGTTCTACATTGTTTGTTTGAGTTTAAATGATTTGCAGCTTTCTTTCATCCCAGTGTCAGCTTGGGTTATCTACAGTCTTCCCTAGTTAGCTTAGCTGAAATGAAGGTGCCAACACAGCAAAACAATGCTTAGACACATCTCCATGCTGCCAGCTACTGTAGCTGAGATTTTCCACCCTTCCTCTCTCCAACCAGCACCCGCAGAAACCAGCCAGCATTAATTAAAACCATTCCTTTGCTTGAGCCAGGGACTTGTGAGTGCAAAGAGGAGCTGGGTTAATGTTTAGAGCTACTGTCATGGTGAGATGGGCCCCATGAGGCTGCATGATGGGAAATTTCCCAAGACTTGGCTGGCTTGTGCTAGTTTGAATGGCTGTAAAAACAAAACTAGCTCTGCAGAGAAAGGGCTTGTTGCTTAAAACATGATCTGACCTTTATAGAAGCTTTAAACACAAAAATCTGGCTTGCTTATTTATTCTTTCATTTCTGAATCTTCCTCCAAGGAATATAAAGTCTGATCTCCCATTTCGGTCTTTGTTCTTTTCTGGCTGATGAATTAAGAAATTTGTGGCTGTCAGCTGAAGAATTTCATCAAAAGTATATTCAAAACAACTGCTCTCTCATATTCACTGCAAAGTGTTAATCAAAGACAAATAAGCAGTTGTAAACAACCCAGAAAAATTTCTTTCCTCACAAGTGCCATCACCTGACTGTGAGCAAATGTGTAAACACGATATGCTGAGATAGCACATCCCAGCTGAGCTGTACAAACACTTCAAGCCTGCCCCCCACAATGGGACAAAGCATGGCTTAGTGTGGAACTGCAAGGCAATTAATAACTTGTTGAGGACAGCACTTAGTTGTTTTGGATCAGATGATGTGTCTGAATTAGAAACAGCTTGCTTCTTTGTAGCTCTTGTAGTGACACCAGCAAGTCAGGCACCAAAACTCCAATGTGGAGAGGACCAAAACTTCCACTGTAATAAACAGGCCCAGTTTACTTTTTGTTTCTTCCTCTCTGACTAAAATGTTGCAAGGCTTCAGATCCATGGATGGTCAGTGTACCTCTGCTGACTGCAGAACACAAACTTCTCAGTCCTCCTTTTGTCAATTTGAAAAAATAGAGGGATGGCGGGGAGAAGGCACAGACCCAAGTGATCCTTTGCAGGTCAGTGTAAATGAGTGTGAGAATGAGCCCTGGCATCATGCTGGAAGGTCTGCCTTGCACTCTTGTCAAATTCCCCAGTACAGCAAGGGTGGAGGTGACAAACTGGCAACCCAATCAATGGCATCAGCATTTTCAGTTCGCCACTTTTGTAACCTCAAAGGCACAAAGCTTCCTTGCCCCAGGTGTGTCCAGACTCAGAATGCTGCCTGAATGCAGAGCTGACCGAGTTCCCCACACTGAGTTTTGAAGTGGTTTTGAACCCTGTATGGCATCTGGGCTCTCAGCACCTTCAGATATGCCCACAGTTCTCTCCACTCATTTCTGTCTAAAGTGCTTTTAGTTTGCACAGATATCAGGCTGCCACACCCAACGATAAGCCAGATATTCATAAGCAAAGCAGATCATGGCTCATTCTGGTCAGGTTCTTCTTATTCTGAAAAATGTAGTCACCCATTGATGTGGCAAAACACACACCACATGATCTAGTCACAATAATATATGACAATTGTTAAGAGATAACAACAGGATATTTGCTCAATAACAACTTCCTGTATATTAGCATAATGAAGGGCTGAATTGCCCTAGAAGCAGAAATAGAGGGATAAAAGCAGATTTCATAAGCTGTGCCACTGGGCTGAAGAGACAGCCATAATTTTTCCATATGGAGTCAGCTTATGTCCACTTAAGCTCATTAGCTTGAATCTGGAGCTGCTCCCAAGCTGGCCAGATTTGAAGAGAGCTGGGCAATGCTGTGCTACACTGTCCAGCACTTGCAGCTCTGTTCTTTCTGCACAACTCAGCACCACACAGAGCTGTGATGCTTCAGTATCCAAGGTGGCATGAAAACTCAGGACAGCAAGGCACAAAAGCTCATAACCTCTGCCAGATTGAGGTGAGCCTGCTCAGCACACGGTGTATCAGGAAAACAGAAAGCCCATGGTTAAGCAAAAGCATTCTTCAGCCATTACATTAGAGGGAACTAAAAAAAAAAATAAATTTCCCATCACTGTTGGTCAACATCTTTGAGGCCTTCTCAATGACTCAGTGATTTGCTCTAGGATAACCTCAGTGGCACTGCCCTGAATTAAGTCACTTCCTTCATTGAAACAAATGTTTAAAAAAGAGCTTAAGAACACATGGTCTTCCCCAGGGTGATGACTAAAAACAGCCCATAAAGATACTTAAACACTGAAACCAGTAGGCTTTAAGCATATTGTCACCAGCTGGCACTTCTACTCCCATATTTGTGACTACCTTAGTGTTCTCCTTCAGGAAATAATTCTTGAGGAAATTCTCTACAATTTAGAGTACTTTCCCTGGGATGATTCAGCAGTTTGCCATGGAATTTCCCCTCCTCTGCCCCCCCTCTGGCTGATGGAAATGGAAAGCAAGAGAGCTGAGTGTGGTAACTCCTGCTGTTGCATTTCAGCTTTAGCTGAATAAAAGAGGCCCTGCTGAGTTTTCCAAATAACGTGGTTTCCTCTGGAACTCCCCGTTGCTACAACACATCTTCCCTGCTTCATTTGTATTCTGCATGTCTCAACAAAATTCTTCAAAGGGGGAGCTTTGGTGAGAAAAGAAAGAGATGCTGCAGCCGCAGGGCTGGGGTCACCTGTGGTATCACAAGGCAGGATTCTCTGTGGAGGGCTGCTGGGTGGGCACCAGCTGCACATTTTCTTGTGCTCAGCTCTGGAAATAATCTTTGCTCTAACATCAGCAGTGTCAGTCCAACAAGCTGGAGAGGACTCTGAGGGGTCCACACACAGACAAACTTAGCAGCCTCAATATCCTGCACATCTGAGGCAAAGGGGCTGTAAAAAAACCACAACTCTTGCACACGGTGGGATCGTTGACAGACGGAGAGAAGATAAACAGCATTTTGGAATGGCCCTCAATAAGGAAGTGGGTTTCACCCATAGTCTCCCTTTCATCCAGATAAATGGGCTTCTGAGCAGAGCAGATTACAGCTCTCTGACTATACAGCAATGGGATGAAGAGAGATTTGCAAATGTCCCAGCATTTCCTTGCTAAGGAGCAAAGACAGGGCAGCCTCCCTTCGGCAGCAGACAATCATAGATCTTCACATCTGGGCTCTGCAATGAAACTCAGTCAAGATGGAGACCTTGGGACTCACACATGGCTGAGCAGAGCTGGCTATTTAACAAGGGCGCTCCTTAATTTAAAACCGTGGGAATAAAACAGGCAGATTGGGGTAAAACTCCTGAGTTCTTACCCGTGTGATTGCAAGTAACTTTTCTTCAGTCCTCAAAAGAATCCACACGAGGCACTGTGCACCAAGGGAAAGGCTGTGCTGGGGCATGTCCCCGGGTCTCACACATGCCCGGCTGCCACTGTACACAGAAACAAGAGCTCAGCCAGAGGGGCAGCTTCCCGCGGGTCCGCAGCGTCGCCTGCCCGGCACCCCCTGCTCAGCACCGCAGCCTCACACTGAGCAAACAGGGTGCCCTGCAAGAGCCCCGCAGTGTTAGCCATGCTTGGGCAGCCACAGCACAGTAAATGATCTTTACAATGGCCTTTTGCCAGCTTTACTTTTGTGCTGTTTCTTTTCCTTCTTCCTACATTTGCTGCCCAAGTTAAGGTTTTGCTTGTTGTTCCCCTCTCCCCTTCCATCACTGCTGCTGCTCAATTTCTTCTTAAGCCTGGGGACAGTCTTCCAAGCTCACTTGCATGAATGCACAATTTTGCAAGTGTCGCATATTCTTTCTGAATGGAATAAGAAGCAGCTATATACCAAGACAACTGCATCTATGCATGAGCTTCCATAGAGGTTGTAACTGTATTAAGAGAGGAAAAATCAGATGCTGAAGTCTGGCATCACTGCTCTTCTCATTTCCACTTTTTTCACTACCATCTGAGTAATACAATTACTGCTCTTACTTGTTTGGGTTTTTTTTTTCTTGAAGGAATTCTGCATTTATATAATACTTGTTTTCCTATATTTGACTCTTCTTTATGTAATTAAATTACACAATTTTTCACCTCCAATTCTTTTGAAGTTTTCAATATTTCATCAATCCATTACTCCAAAGTTTTACCATTTTAAAAGCAGCAGTAAAAGGAATGCCTCCTGACCACATTTACCATGTGCCCAATGATGGCCAGTGTGCACCCATCACACTGCTTCCCTCCTCCAGGGGCTGGCTGGGGGAAGAGCCCACCTGATGAGCTGCTTATGAGCTAATCAAGCATTTATAAATGTAATTAATACAAGGAACAGAGAAGTTATAGGCTTGGATGAAAGAAATCAAATAATCCAAAAAAAGCTGAGAATTATTAGGGCATGAGTAGTTTGGAGTTGCCAAGTAGCAATTAAATCATGGACACAGATAATCAAATGCCTCACCCACCACAGAAAAAGAAATCACAAGAAAGTTTCAGGCTTTGATGACACACACAGGCTTTGAATTCACATTGGGCCGAAGGGTCCCAGATGTGCCACTCTTCAGAGGGAAAGCCATTTCTGTTTCCCCAAGCTTTGGCAGGAATTTAATGATCTCTTATATGCTTTTCCTGTGATCTGAACACTAATGAAGGAAATACAGAAACAACTGGGAAAACTACAGGCCAGATAAAGCAGCGGGAGAACCAAGGGCAGAACAAGAGAAATTCATAGAGCACCATGCTGACATAAAGGCCAAGGAAAATTACTCTGGGGTAATTGGAGTATTATGGACCTTGTTAAAAAAGGCTTGATGCCAGGAAAGAAATTGTTCAATAAAGCAGAAAATTGTGCAAGTCCAACAGGAGTCCAGCAGAAAAATACCTGTCTGCCTCAGGTAAACCCCTGAATCTGGTATTAAGAATTTAGAAAGAGGCAGTATTGCAATGAAAAAAGACTCTGGTTCTGAGAGCATAGAAGATAAAAGAGGCAGTGGGCGAACCTAAACTCAGCAAGAATCCTGATCATCACTGTGTTATGAGGAAGTGGGGACTGTTCTCAGAAACAAAAAATAGAGATATAGAAAAATGTAGGAAAAACGTCCCTCAGACATACCTTTTGTACATTTTAATGCTCCATTCATAAATTAAAAGACTTTGGCTGAAGCTGAAACAGTTACTGTCAATAAGTGTGGCAAGGTGAGAACACAAAGAGGCATGACAGCAGTGGGTGTAGGTGACAAGCAATCCTGCCTCCTTGAAGACATCACTTCTGTGCTCCAGGCTGGGGAGAAATGTCATTTCCAGGTGACTCAGGTGCTGTTTTAGTGCAGTCTCATCTGTGTTAGTAGAGGAGCCAAACAGGGGAATCTGGGCAGTCATGTACTGCATTAGCTTTTCCTCCAGATCTTTTCTCCAGAAGTTTGGGCTCCAGGTGGAAACAGACTCCGTATCTAGGCCGTTGCGAAGCTGCTCTGTTTCCTTCTGCTTCTCCCACTTCAGTGATTCCCCCACTGACTGCAATGGCTCCAGGAGCATCCTGTCACTTCCACTGACTGCCTCTCCCACTACAGTCCACATTCGTTCAGCCAGCAGTGCATAGAGTGATTCAGACTTTCCCATATCATCATTTCCAGAATGCTCCAGATTATAAATTTGATCACAGGCTTCCAAGAATTTTCCTTGCTCAATGAATCTGCAGACGGTTTCTTCTGCAAGAGAATAAGAACACAGATTGCTGTTTGTTCACTTGTCTATAGGACCATCACTTTAATAACCAAGTTATGAAGTATCTAGGTTATATGTATTCCAAAATTCCTCAGGATCTACTCAGGATCAGCCCACTTAAGGTCTAGCACTAGCATCTCTCCATTTCCTCAGGGCAGGCACTTTTTTGTTTCTAAATTTCTTTCATCCTTTCTCCTCCAGGTTAACCAAACCTGCAGATTAGTCTGCAGATTTCTGTCATCATTCCAGAGACCTCCTTATGTGAGCAATGAAGGTTCATTAATTACAATCTATCCTTGTAAGATACGTGCCTTCTGTCCAGATGAAAATCATTAAAGAAAGGACATCTTCTAAACAAGCCAACAGCTGAAAGTCAAGTCTGGAAGGAATTTCCTGCCTCCTCTACAGAAAGCCTGGCACGACCAAAGTGCTGCAAGCTTCCTTGGAAGGAAGATTTTCAGTGCTGCCTGTTTCCAGTATATCTTACCTAGCGCATCCAGCCAACCAACAAGAGTTAAATGTACTCTCACAACAGATTCACAGAGCTGCAGGGTTTTATCCATGTTTTTTATAGATCACAAGGTTGAGCAACGAAGGGTTAAAGTGTGTCCAAAGGTATCTGGAGCAGAGCCCAGAGGACAAATCAAACTTGATGAGAATGCAGGGAAAGTTAAATAAAGCCAGAAGCAGCGGGACTTCAATAATTCAAGATACATCTTCGGATGTAGAGTGAAGAATGAAAGGATTATGAACTTGCACTATGTTTTGTCTATATCCTTCCTACCTTCCCTCTATGAAAACATCTCACATGTGAAGTAAGAATTAAATTGAACAGGGCTGGAGGGAGGAACATGACATGAAATGGAGAAGGGTTGATGTAAGGATGTTCAGCAAAGCAATTGGCAAGTTATTGCTGCACCCATCTTGCCTCAATACCTGCAACACATGGGAAATGTTTAATTGGCACAACCAGCCTGTGTGCAGCCCACCTCCCCCTCCCATCTGTGGAGGAACAGCACAGTCACACGGATGGGGTGTCAGTCACACGTACATCATCTTTCTCACAAGACACATCAGGAGTCTTTGCAGAGATAAAAATAAGAACAGTAAAGGGAAATATTTGTGAGGCAAATGAAAAGTGAAATACAGAACTGTCCAGAGTTGCAAGTGTAGGGTTCAGAAGGGACAAGAATCCAGGTGAAGGATGGAGAGGAGGAGAGTGGAAAGCACCTAATCCAGAAGCTTATGAAAAACAAGAGCCTGCAGGATGGGAGGGGCAGAGAAGATACAGGCCTGGATCCAGAGATAACTTCTAGGTTACCTGCAGGCATCCCTCTCTCCATTCCTTTCTTACTGGTTGGACTCTTCAGCAAATTCCCTGCCACATCCTCAGCACTAGCCCTCTCCACCGTCTCCTTCCCACCAACCACAGTCTTCAGCAATTTGCCTGCCAAGGTTTTCAATTTCCCTTTCCTCTTCGCCTCCTGCTTCTTTCTCTCCTCATGTGTGGCCTTGGGCAGTATTCTTTCATCTTCCCCAGCCATTTTCTCCCCCTTCTTGTTGCCTCCTCCCACACAGGCTGCCCAGGAATGCTTTGTCTTCCTCATGATCCAAACAGATTTAGGTGCTTTCTGTCCAACTGGGAATACTATCAGAAGAAAACATGAGAAACAGTTGTATGCAAAGTAATCTTAGTGTCTATCTCCTAGGGAAGTTCTCTCTTCTTCTATTTTTTTTCTGTGCAGCTACAGGCCTCAGCTGCCTTTGAAAAAGTCTAACCTGGTTCTTGTCTGTGCCAAGTGAGGACACTTTTATAGGCTTCCAGCCTCTTATGTAATCCTTCCCTCTTCTGGGTAAACAATGTCAAAAACCTCATACATAATCTAACCACAATCACTGGGGGAAAACCAGGGGGATTTTTGGCATTTTCTAAACTATTAAAATATCCCTGCACTGCCAGCTATCTTGATGACAAAGCTATCAGTTTAAGGGAGTTGATTAGTTATACTTTCTATGAAGCACATATCCTTTTCCACCCACCCCACATGCCCAGGATTCACCTGAGTTTTTCTTTGGCAGGGAGATCACATCTGGGTTTGAAGCCAAGTTTTCCCTCACCTCCCAGCAAGCCTAGTGCTAGGCACCAGGGATGGAAAGGCCCAGAGAATGGGTGTTGGTTTCCATGTTTTAATAACACCATTCAGAGGAGATAAGAGTGATCTCAGCCTTCTGGAATGTGCAATATTCCAGCAACTATGTACTCTATTATGTATTATTTTAAAATTAAGTACACACACATGGATATAAATGACATAACATTGCAGCAATCCAGCCTATATATGTGTGTATGTGTGTCCATACATGTATGCACACATATGGATCAGTTCACCAGCCAATATCCACCAGTGAAGGAAAAGGAGGTGTGTGTCTGCTTAACATGAGGTTCATATTGGGCTGCTAAAGGTTCTGACCACAAACCACAGAAAAATTCCTCCACAGAAAGAATTCTTTAAATCCAAGAGCTTGCATTTAAAATAGATTTTTTTTAAAGTCCCTACACTGCTGTGAGAACTTGGAGAAGGAGTTGAAATGCTGTCCTTACCATACCCTTGTTGCAAGAGAAATTACAAGTTGGGTTTAATTCTCCATTCCATTATAATAAAGATTAAATCAAAAACTTGGGGATTTTCATCAGCTGAGGACAGTTTGCATTAATCATTACAAGCTGTATTGATTCAAAACCATATACTATGTAACAATGATATTGGGGTTATGAATTTAAGGGATGATTTTTCCACACATCATCTAGACTGTTTCAAATATGTTAATTCATATTTCTGGGTTTAATGCCTGCATTTTCTTTCAAGATTTTCTACATTTTCATGATAGTAAAATTCCACTAGTTTCCTACTTGGAAACTAAGTAAATGTTGTGTTGTTCTGGCTCTTTTATCGGTGCTTAATTCCACCAGCATGTTATCACAAAGCTGTTTGATTCATCAGTAACAATAGGGAGGAGGAAATAAATCCTTTTCATTTGGAAAGAGAAACAGAAATTCCAGCAGTGGTCACACATTTGAGCTGCTGCCAGTAGGAAATACTGAGGTTGCAAAATACAGTGTTTTCCCAGCTTGTGAATAAAGTTGAAAATTGAGAGGCTTTATACACATTCCATTTTCACCTTAATTTTTAATCAGCTGAAGTTAAAATGTTTCATTTGGAATGTTATAGCTGCACAGTATATGAATACAAGATGGAGTAAGAGGGTCAGTACTGAGAGAAGCATTCCAGGTGTGCTGAAAGCCTCCAGCAATACTTTCCCACAAAAATTCTGACACAATGTGTTTATGTTTCACTTCATCAGCATTTTTCCGACAAGCCTGTCTCTAACAAAAAACATTTCCTTAGATTTCTCTGTGGAAAGAAATTAGATGTCAAAGTGCCAGTCCTGAAGGCAAGACTCTCTGCAGTACACAGATTCTGAACACACTTAAAATTGCAGATCGTGCCCTAAACTGTGGCAGCATGATGTGTGGGAATTGTTGTGTTTTCCCAGAAAGCTTCTTTCAAGGGAATACAATACAAGCCTGTGGAAAGCAGGGAGCAACTGCAGAGATGATCTGTCATCCTGAGGCTAGGACCAACTCTTACTCCATGGACCACTTGACCCATTCAATCAAGGGAATGTCAGACACTCCCCAAGATGTAGGTGCCCTCAGGGCACAGTCCACCCCAGCTCTGCAGCACCAACAACCCACATGGCTCCTCTGTCCTGCCTTCCCCTCAGCCATAGGCAGGGCAGGTCATGGCCTCTGGCAGCAGGTAGCCAGGAGCCCCTTGCTAAGGGACAGCAGGATGGGGATGGTCAGTCTGACCAAGGGTGCTGAGCCCAGCAGCAGCAGGGAGTGATGCCCCAGCAATCCATTGTCACCCACCCTGCATCCCCTGCCCACAATTGCTTTGGGTTGAAGGATGTTGTCTCTGAGGGGAACGCACTCTTGCAGGAGGGGACGTGCCACAAAGGAGCTGCCCAGAGGCCACCAGCAGCCTGCTTCTCCGGGCCTGTGTGCCTTAACAGCACATGCAGGGTGCACATGTCTCTCCCCTCTGTCTCTAATGCTATGTCACTGCTCAGGCTAAAATTCTGCAGCTAAAACATGGGGATGATTTGAGTCTCTAGGAACATCATCTACCACAGTGCTCCCATGGATGGTGTCGTGCCAAGACAGGCAAAGCTCACAGGGAAGCTACACTTTTACATAAAAGTATTGAGACCAAACTAGAGCAGAGGTTTTTCATGAAGAGTTTACATAATGCACAGGGGGTTGTTTGCTGTCCAAAACCATTTTTTTGAGGAAAGGAACTGGGGCACAGCCACGTTTTATCTGCTCCTTCCATGGGCTCCTGAGCTGCTCACCCAAGGGGAGCCATTCCAAGGAAAGGGCAATAGGAAACCACAAGGACACAGGACCAAGAACAAGGACAGTTCTGCTTCTGAACAAACTCCTTTGTCAGGTGTACCAAATAACTTTCTTCTTCCTCCAAAGCCACTTCTTGGAAGGCAGCCCTCTCCTTCTTCCTGGTGTTTCAATGCCTCCATTTATCCACAGTGGGATGTTCTCTAGCAGGGTCATTCTCTCTGCCATGACCCTTGCTTTGTTTACTGTGAAAGAGAAGCAATTTGTCTCCTAGGAACATCCCCAGCATTCAGGAGTTTCCCTCGTTTCCTGGAGCTCCTGGAAAAGTCCACAGCGTCCCCACATCACTCAGACTGTGTCTTCCTATCTCAGAAAAACTATAACTCCTTTGTCTTTGGGACTTTCCATTAAACAAGTGAATATCTTGGATAAAATTTTATAATGTTGTCTTAACTCTTTATCTTGCTATTTCCCCATTATTCTGCCTATATAGATAAAATCTATTCATAACAAGTGGATAGTGTGCCTGACTTGAACAATAGCTATTTGGCATTGATGCTAATCGGATGAAGTCAGACTATTAGCAGTACAAATTAAATGACTTTGCAAGAGTTCAATTGCATTAATATTGCAATTCCAGCAATGCAGTGATGCCCCTGCTTGCTTTGCAGGGACACTACATGAACACAGTCAGGCATAGACAATGGAAACTTTGTGTTCAGTAACATCTGTTGTATGAAATGCACTTGGTCCTAACAGGCAGGAGGATTGCAGCATCTGGAGAGAGAGGTTTTTCACCTCTTTCTTTTGTTTCCAGAACATGCTGGTACTTTCCACCAGTTTGAACCAAAGGTATGAAAAGTGGCAGAAATGAATATTAATTATGATGATAAAACATGCAGAGTACAGCACAGAAAGATGTTGGTTTCTTAGGATATTAATCCGTGCAAAACCACTCTGTGAAGCTATGCAGCAGTCTGACAATGTGCTCCTCCACTCACACACAGCACCTTTGATTTCATCAGCAATCAAAGAAGAGCGAGTCTCCATTCCAAGCAAGGTAGGTGTTTTTTGGAGAGAGAGAAAACAAACAAACCAACAAAGAAACAAAACAAAAGCATCTTCCCTCACATTTGGCATTGCAGCTGGCATTGCCATCACAGTCATATGCAAGAGGTGACTTTGCCTATTCTGCAGTCAAATGTTTATCATCCTGTGGAAAGCATGTATTAATTCTTATTTCCTAAGGACAACTCCATTTCCTAAGGAAACAAGACAACACAGCCAGAGGCTGCATGTATCTCTATTCATGTGATCCTCTGCCTTAATGAATAAGAGTGAATTTTAAGTCAGTTTTAACCAATTTTAAAGCCAGTTTTAACCAAACTGACAGAAGGTGGCTCACACAATACAAAATAGTACATCCTTACAAACTTCATAAACATACACATCTGAGTAGAGGCTAGACCTTCACTGCCTCTGCTAAGGAAGAGAACACAGCATGAACTCAGCCTTTATTTCACACCAGAGACTTCACCCAGCAGCTCAGTCTGAAGGTACACAAACATGGTTTCCTTGCTTCTCTTGCTCACCAAATCCCCTGTACTCTGCAGATAACCTGTGTGTGTGTGCAAGAGCAAATAAAGCAGCACAAATATTTAATATAGGCAGCCTCTCCTATAGCAACAGATAAAAAATAGTTGCTTCCCTGCAGGGACTCCTGGCCCCAGGCTGCAACCTCTCACCTCCTGAGATCTGCACTGCCACAGATATTGGAGCAAAAGGGAAAGAAGAAAGCTTCTTCCTTTCTCTTCCTGAGTGTGTTTGCTTGAGTAGCTTTTCTCTGCTCAGCCACTGATTTTTATCCTATTTTGAAAGAGTTAATCTGAGACTTCTATTCTTCTCTGGATTTGTCTGAAACTGGAGGAATTTTGTTTACAAGGGGAGGACAGACAGATGGATTGACAGAGCTGCTGCATGGTCCCAGAACTTTCAGTAACCACACTTAAGTTCTAAGGACAAGTTCCCCAAAGAACTGGATACTGCTCCTTCCCCTGCCCTGAACACTGAAACAAAACATTGGAATGTGATATAAAATTTCACACAGCCTCTGTTTTCCTTCTGATTGTGAGGACCCCATTTCAAACTGACCTCAATTTTCACTTAATTAGTAACCTACTTTGCTGTTCTTTTAGAACATTTTTAGCTAATTCCTGGGGATTTTGCCTAATTCTGTTTTTTCTTTTCAGAATGAAACAAGCATTACTCTAAGGAAGATGCTTCCCCTTTTGACAAAAACGGCATAGTAGTAGTAATAATAAATAAAATACACAATACCCAAAATTTTGAAGATGAACAGTAGAGAGTCAAGCAATAGAGTGTTTGAAGTGGCCCTATAAATCCTTGCATTGAGCATATCTTAATCCATATAGTAAGAGAAGACTGAAGCAACACTTTTCAGAGTAGCAACTTAGTCTTCAGCAAAGTTTTCTACCACATAAAACATCACAGCACTGCAGGCTGCCAGTAAAGTCAAGGAACACTCACCCAACGGCTTGGTTCTTAATCTTATTAGTTATCTGAAGTTATCCAAGGAAGGCTCCAAGGGCAGTTTTGTCAGAGGAAATCTACAATTTAAATGCTGCTTGGTCTCCTAGGAATGGGATGAGCTTTTTAAAAAAATCATGGATATTGTTTCCTAGTGTGTTGAAGAATGCATTACCTCAACCACTACCACATCTCATTTCAAGATGATCCATGATTTTATCCAGAGGGGTTTTTTTTGGGAAAGTTTGTATTATGAATATTCCATCTACATTTGGACAGACAAACCTAAAATTTTGAGTCTCTTCATTTGCCTCAGCTCAACAGGATTCCTCTGTGCATTTTTACGTCAATTCTTTCCAGCAGTAAAAACTTTAGGTTCAACTTCAGAGGAAACTTCCTACACACATCTGTACCCACAGCCCTACATACAGCAGCATATTGCAGAGATTTGGGACTGAAAATCCACATGACATCATTGACATGCTTCTTCTGCAGAAGAGGCCAGTGATCGTGTAAATTCCAGTCTTCAGTGCACTGACATGGCTCCACATCTGCCAGACACCATCTGGAGGCTAAAAATCACAGCTACAGGTCAGCTGCCAGGACACCCCGAGACCTCTGACAGGAGCCAGGCACATTTCAATATTGACAAAATGTAAAACTCAACTATTTCTCCCCTCAACATTCAGTGCCAGTGTGTCTGGCTACAAACTAAGGCAGGAATGCTCCATGCACTTGCACTGCCAAAGGAGCTATTGGATAGGGCATATTGATACATAAATATATTTAAATAAAGACCTATTCTTATATTACCACATTGACATTTCTTATGTAATGTATTAATATATCAATATATTAATACATTTATTAGTATGGGATGAGGTATATTAACAACACTACTCAGGGCCCTCACCCTCATGGCTGAACAGGTTGTTTACAAGAGGAGGTAGAAGCAAAGAGATCAGCTTTTAATCTTCAGAAATGCTCAGCACCAAGTGTCTCCTGTTGTCACTTCTGGACAACCTGAGCAAGAACTCCATTCCCACCGCACTGTGAGCAGCAACCTGGTTTAGCCACTAGCCCTGGTAAAGCTCAGGATATCCAAGATGCCAAATCACACTGTTTAAAGGTTCATTTTGAAAGATTTTTGCAATCTTAGCACTGGATCTTGCTGGCATGTGAGGGACTTGCTACAGTAAGAGGCACCCAAAAGGCTCCTAGGAGAAAGCCAATCATCCTCCGAAACTACTTCAGAAAAATACCCTAGGGAGGAACTCTTCATGAGCACAAAGAGAAGCACAAAGAGAAGCATTAAATTTTTATTAGCATCAGTTCAGGCTGAATAAAGCAGGCTTTCCAAATACATGGTGATAAAACATTTACACTACATCACTGGGTTTTCTTCCAAAACCAGAAAAGCATTTAGAAGAGAAATGGCACTAGAAAATTCAGCACTGTTTCATGATGTAGAAGCTGCCTGAAAGTCTTCAACATTTTCAGACCCATTCCTGTCTTACAGGAATGAAAGAAATACCAAGAAAATAAGAAATGGGCAAAACCTGGGGAGGGAGGCATCAGGAACAGGCAAGGTAAAGGAAAGGGAAGAATATTTGTAATGCATGCAACTGCTGTCAGTATCAGGATGTATCTTGTCTTTTCTTCACTTCCCACGTCTCAGCAGAGTGAAGGGAGTGCTATATAAAGATCCAGAGACGTTACCCCAGCTCCTGAGAGCTGCACAGCACCAACTGCCAGCACACTGGCACTGTTCCCCAGCCGCCTCCTTCACAGCCACTCTGCCGCCTTCATCGCTCACAGAAAGATTCTCCCTGCAAAGGAGGAAGATGTGGTCCTCGAGGAACCAAAATTAGGTGACTTGTAAGGATGTTTCTAAATTGTCAAGCAAATTAAAAAAGGAATCACTGTTTTTTTTCCCATCGTGAACAAGCGCATTATCTGCACAGCTACGAACTTTGATCTCCTGCACGTATTATTTACTGGCTGTCAAGAGCCAAGACTCTTGAAAATAAATTTTAAAAGGAGCACTAAGGCCACATTGCAACAACAGATTTAAGTAACTGACAATTTCCTTTTGTTTCAAGGAGGATATTCAGCCTCTTAACTGTGCACATCTGTTTAGTGAGCAGGAAGTAGTGGTGCAGTGGTGCTTGTACGCTCCATGACAACAAATGCCTTGGAGTCAATAACCTCTGAAAATCACACAAACTGCAAACCAAGTTAACACAGCTGAGCTTGACACAGCACAGAATCGCTGGATTTTCAGGCAGCTGCCTTGGAGCTTGTCTGTTTAAATAAATGGGTCAATAATGGTATTTTCTGCGCAGGGTTTTAATGTGGAGCTTCCAAGCCCAATAATGGTTGTGTGTTCACTGAGTTCTCCTTGGCTGTTACCCCACTCTTCACAGTTCAATGTACCTTACACATGTGGGCAAAACATGTAAAATGGCAGCAAAAATATAAGCTTTCTTGCTCAAAACTTGTTTTACATCAGGAAAAAGATGACTGCACTTATTTTGTTGATGAGGATAAGAAGATGAGCTGAGCACTCCCTATCCCTGGTTCCTATTAACCTTACCATGGGCAGCAATTTAGTCCACACAAAAACAAGGCCGAAGAGCTGCCAGATAACTTCTGGATAAAAAATGTCTATGGATCACACTTCGTACTAGTGGGACCTGAGTCTTTCATGTCTGCAACTGCCTTCCTCCACCCTCTGCATACATAAATAAAATGGAGAAAAAGCATATTAACATTTTCTTTCCTTTTCCTTCCCAGTCTCAAGGAGTCATCACACCCAGATAAATCAGGAACTCCAAGCTGGACTGTAATTTTATATAAAATATAGAATACAACAGATCTGTGGTGCAACTAGCTCCAAGAAGAAGCAGATGCACCTTGTGGTTATTAATTTATTCTAACATTTTTGAAAGGAAGAGATATGGAGAGATATTGATATGTATGGTAGGTACTGACTAATATTTAAAACTTTCGGCATTATCATATGTTCTTGGAAATAACTGCCAATGCTATTAGTTGCTGTCATTGATGACAGCATGTAAGTGACTGTCTAATCTGCATATACAATTAAATAATTAGATGCCATATGTAAGAGCAGTTATTTATAGGTGTGAAATCAGAGAAAAAGTTCAAACTCCATTTTTATAATATATGTTCTCGCAAATCAGATCCTCTTCACCATAGATACAGATCTTCAATACTAAGTGCCCTATCTTAGGTTTAAAAAAAAAATAAAATCACAATTAATACCTCATAGTATTGATTTTCCCCTGTGATGCACTGATTCAGTAATGCCTGCACCAAGCCTGCTGGCAGGATGTTATAGCTTCTGTCCACAAAATGCCTGTCAACTTCTAGAGCTCACTAAGAACAAAAAGAGCCAGGGAAAAACCCATCCCACTGAAGGTCTGTCCACTGCATTCAATGAAGGCTTGATCTATTCTTATGAGCAGCTGACCTAGATTCTCTGCTTGAATGAGAGCATTTCCCAGCATCAAGGCTGCTCAGAGTCAGAAATTCATGTATCGCTTATCATGAGAGATGGGAAAAATAAGAAAGAGGATATAATCTTAAGGGAAAGTGATGGCATCCATTTGCCATGAAAACTTTATCCATATCCCCACAGAGCACTCCTCGACACACTTCTGCTCTCATTTCGGAGTCTGGAAAGGGCTACAGCCCTGCTTACAGCACACGTGACAGGCCAGGGAACCAGAGCTCCGTGGAGCGGCTGAGATGTGCCAAAGCTGCGGAGGGCACAGCCGCACAGCAGGGCGGCCGGCTTGAGCTCCGGAGCCACCTGCAGCTTCCGGCGGCTCCGAGCAGCTCCTGCCGGCAGCGAGGCTGTGCTGGAGCAGGGGCTGCTGCTTCACGTCATGCCAAGAGGAAATGAGCCAGCGAGGGCTGCTGAGCCCTACACTGCTGTGGTGCTGCAGGGATTGCACTCACTGCCGGGTCGTGGTGGGCTCCAGCTGCAGACTCAGCACATCCATCACCCCTGGGAAGCGAGGGAGGCCTCAATGAGGCAATGCCATGTCCTACTGGTGAGCCGTGCAGGACACTTTTCCTTCTGCCAGTTCCCCAAGGCATGGGAAGCACATCCTGTGGTACTCAATAATGTAAAGATAGTGGTAAGCTCAGGGGGGCTGAAAGATGGGTCAGCCCTGGGGAAAGGATCTTTTCATTCAGCCTCTGCTGCTGATCCACTTTGCCCTCATCTCCCTGACATCCTATCAATCCCCCCCCGCACATGCCCATCTCAGTAATCTTGCATATTAACCAATAATACTCAAAAGATCAGTGATCTCCAAGGGTGAGTTCCAGGAAATCCGAGAGTTTCCATCACTGTGAGGGACACTACCTTGATACCACCCTCTTGATGGCAGCTGTCACTGTTGTCACTGATGCTGAGCTGCCCACAGAGAACAGTTGCAGGTCCAGGCCAGGACCTGAACAATATCCACTCAGAAAGGACAAGAAAGAGCTGACACACAGGGATGATCCTCTCATACGCCCCAAGTTACAATTTCTGCCCTAGGGCTATGCTGCAGCCCTGGCCACAGGGACAAGGACAGGAGCACAGACTGAGTCCATGGGGTGGGCAGGAGCTGGGCAGTCAAGGGTCATTTCCTTCAGCACCAAAATGTTTCAATCTGTGCCACAGACGAAGACAGAAAGCCAAACTCACAGAAACAAATTCAGGTTCACAGATCACAGAGATATCCTGCCCATTCTCCAGACATGAACATCCCAGACTGAGGCTGCAGAAGGGGATTTCTGCTCATGTGGACCCTCACTTGACTCTACCATATGGGTGCAGCTTACACATCCAGCCCACACAAAAGGCAAGTGATTATTGTGGGCCATGCTGCCAGTGACCATTTCCCCAGCCCCTCTCCTCTGAAACCTCCAGAGGGGCCACGAAGAATCACAGAATAGTAGAATATGCTGAGTCGGAAGGGACCCAAAAGGATCATCCTCCAAGGAGCCCAGCTCCTGGCCCTGCAGAGGACATCCCCAAGAGTCACAGCATGTGCCCGAGGGTATTGTCCAAAGAAGGCAATATAAGATCTGTTTGACCACCTCTCAATTCAGATCTGCTTCAGCAAATGCAAATACCCTGTCAGGCAGTGGATTTTCCTCACCAACTTTTTTTTTTTTTTTGGCATGTGGGCAACATGCAAACTAGGTCAGTATTATTCCTACCAAAACACTTGCTATGGGTGTTATTTTTAGAAAAGCATGTGATTGTCTGACTTTTATTTATGAGCACAGAGAAAGATCCACTGTATATTTTCCTGTCTGTCTTGTTTGGGGTGGTTTGTTTTTATACTTCTTTGGGTAAGTTGCTGAGATCTTGGGCCTCTTTTTAAAAGGCAAATTCAGACTATTGAGAGACCTTGCAGATTGGATGCCTTGGCAGTCATTGAAACAAAGCACAGGCAGTGAGCAAATGAAACCAGACAAGTGCACAGAGAGAATATGAAAAAGCAAGGTAGTGACACAGGTAACAAGGGATGAGGATATGGGGAAGAAAAAATGCTGTAGGTCATGGGAGATGGGGAATCAGGCAGAGCTGGATGGATAATAGAAAACACATATCTTCACAACTTCTGAAAGTGTATACCCAAAACCTCAGCAATCAGGCAAAAGTCAGCAGGAGACCCCAGTTCAGTGAACAGAAAACTTGTCCAGAGATTCAAGTTTATGTCATGAGAGCCCTTCTTATCTCCTTGGCACAAACAAAACTAGTCAAAAACAAAATCCTGCACCAGCTTTTCATTCAGCATGTTTGTGGTCACAACCCTGACAGATATCCATCAGACAAACAAGCCAGGGGAGAGGGCCCCTATAGCCAGGACCTTCTGTGTCCAGATCTCTACTTGCTTGGCTTTCACTTGGCCTATCTGGGTAGTCCAGAGGTTTCCCCAGTTCTTAAGTCATCAAACTATCCAAGCTCGGAGGAGGTGAGTCCTTCCACTAAATGCATGGCCAGTGTGAAGAAGTGTACATCTTTGTGGATAATCCAGATTGCCTCTATAAGCAGAAAAAAGACACAGCAGTAGGCAGTGTCCTTCCTCTCAAGTGAATGAAAATATCTAAAACAGGCCTGTCAAGCAGCACACCAGCACTGGCTCATTCTCTTCATCAGCAGCAGAAAGAATTTAGAATGAGTAGCTCAGGCACTGATATGTATATGTCAAAACAGATGAACCACAGCCTGAATTTCCAGAAATTGACCACAACAAAGAATGTCAGGAACCCATCTCCAGGCCCACAAGTCTTCTGACTTTCTACTCACACAAAAAAAACAGATGTATATGATCTGTGAGGGCACGGGGTCAGCTGTATGACTGGTGATTCCCAGTCATGATGGGCTGTAGATTGTGCAATGAAACTGGCAAAAGTTGCTTGCTAGGGTGAGTCACCTCAGCAGGAGGGAAGTTCCACACAGAATCTTCTTTGCCCACCTCCCCAGAACAGCACCAGCAGCCCAGAGCTTCTGTGCAGCTGGGAAACACCTCTGGTTCTTGGTTTCAAAGCTGCACAAGGAACATTGGAATGTGCTGCTGAGAGGATGAGAGCATGGGGACAATCTTCTGCCACAGAAAAAGGGAAGAGGTTGAGCTGGCTGGGAGAGTCTGGTGTTTGCTGAGACCTTTTTTGCCTCTGTCTCTTGCTCAAGACCTGCTGTCTCAGAATAAGGGCCCTTTTGGGGTCTCAAGTGCCTCCTTGGCAATCCACCAACACATCGCAGACACTAAAATTCATTGAAGTTGCTTTCATCTGTCCTTTGACATTGATCTCAAGCCCTGAAGCTCCCATCCCAAGCATCCTGCCTTCCTTAGGTAATAGCTGGTACCATCCAGGTAACCGCAAAAGGAAACAAGAACTTCAAAAGAAGCAACACAGGCAAGGACAAAGACAACTGGAGCAGATGCAACTCACCTTCCAAACCCTAAGTAACATTTCTTTCTCCAGCAAGATCATTCTGCCACAGAGCATCAGGTACAGCCTGCAGATGGAGTTACACAAACTACATCTTCCATGCAGAGCAGGTAACAGCAGGTTCTCCTGCAAACAGAAGCAGCACAAATGAATGGGGAAAGGACATGCCCTGTTACACATGGCATAACATGGGAACTCAACTCCATGTCTAAGGCACAGAGAGGAAGAATAATACTCAGGCATGCCCAGGGGTGTTTTAAGAACATGGGACATACTCTGAAAGCTGGAATGGCCTAGATGATACAAGCTGGCTGGAGGCTTAGCCATGCTTCATTACCTTGTCATGTAACATTGATACGCCACATGTTTCTAATATTGGTCCCAGGGAAACCACTGGTTTGGGACAAAAATTATGAAGATAGCTTCTTATACCCCAAATTTTCCAAGTTTTTTTTCCATGCGTCATATAATACTCACACACAGATCACTTCTCCTATTTATAACCTGCAACAGCTCACATGTGATGTACTGAATTTTCTGTAACCATATTCTGGGGAGAGAATCAGTTAATCCACATATACTTAATCAGTCACTTACACATGCGTTCTCTATCTTATTGTCTAAACCAGCAAGCTAATACTGCCTTGAAAAAGAACTGAAAGCAGCAATTATTCACTGCACTCATTAGCAGTAAAAACAGATTGATTTCCAGCCATTTCAGTTACACTCCTGAAATTACGCAGTTAGTGGTTGGTGCCAGAGTCCCATTTAGCTCAAGAGCCTTTTGTAACAACAACAAACAATAGCTTCTTCTTCATTTATCTGGCTTCCCTTAAGAGGAAGAACTCCTGTTACAAAGGAAGGGCTACATAATCGTGTTTTACTAGCTCAAGGTACACAGGACTTTCACAAGGCCCTTAGAAATTTCGGTATTCACAACACCCATGAAAGTTATGAGTAGCCCAAAGGAAAACAGTCTGATCTTGGTAACAGAAGAAGTACTAATGAGTGCAGGACAATAGGAACAGGCCAACAAAAAGCAGAAGGAAAGGTGTAATGGGAGCTGGGTTATCAGCTGTGCTGTAATAGGAGAGCTGGTGCAGGCCTGCTCTGCATCCCACCAGCACCATGCATGATGCCTTTGAAGGTCACAGAGCCACCCCAGAAGCTGAAGGTGTTGCAGAGGTGAGAAATGCAACTCCTCTATTCCTGCTAAACAGAAAACACCAGTCTTCTCCTCTCACCAAAGTGATGTTCTCCTCACTGCTCCCTTTCCTTGTGGGAATGTTAATGTATCATTCCAGTACAAAGCTGCTGCGAGAGCAAGTTCAAAATTACATCAGATTCATTCTTTAAATATCCCTCTTTTCTTTCTTTTTTCTTTTTTTACAAGCATGAAATGAAGACATTGTGTCTTCTTCAGCGAGGCTAATTATTTATTAAAAATGGCCTGCCAACACCATGAATTTTACATGACAGAAGCTCGATCCCACAACATATTTAAACCTCTCCTCGTTAGTCCTCAGAGCTCTGATCCTTCAGTCAGAAGATGTGGCACATCCCACCAGGAGTCCTGGCGCAGGGTCTGACTAATATTGTTCACAGGCCTATCCCTTCCCCCTACTGACCACTCCTGACAAACAGACTGTCCTGAAGCACTGCCTTGGAGGAGATAGATCTGCTACATCAGCTCCTGCCTGCAATGTGTCCCACTGAAATGCCCCCCCACACAGGCTGTTTGGAACACACAGATGTGAACAGAGATTTGGCAGGCCTAGCAGAGCATCCTATCTGCTGCAAGGCCTCTGGAGGTCACAGATAATCAAACCCAGGCAAGGGCAATGCTGGGGGCATAGATATGCAAGCAAAACAAGACAGGCAGCAGATCTGACATGTCTTTCCACGATTCTGCATCTAGTGCAGAACTCAGTTGATGATGGTGGATTTATACTTGGTAATGAGTGTTCAGAAAGCCCAGATTTTACAGTAAACAAAATATATTCAATTCTCAATTAGCTATGGAAGATTAGCTGGGTTGGGGATTAACCAGACACTCCCTCCCCATAGCAACCACAGCTACCACACCATGGCACCACGCATGGAACACGAGCCCCTGGGCTGTGCCTCACTCTTACCCCAACAGGTTAAAGCTGTCCCCACTCAGAACAGAAACTGGCAGATTTCCTACAATCCTTTCACCTGTAGAAGACCTGAGTAAGTTCTTATCCCCTAAATACCACATAGCCTGTACAAGCCAGGATCTGTTTTATCTAGGTTACCCCATCCCACATTTCCTTCAATGGCTGAAAGCTGATGATATTTACATGAACCAGCCAACACTAAAACAAGAACACACCACATAGCCTGCAAAAGCTGTCCCAAGCAATAGGCAGCTGGTGTGCTGACACGGTTGCCTATGTGCTGAGTAACGATGTCTCACTATTTCTTTGTGCTCCCTTACCCATCCCTTTCCATCTGTTTTTCCTTGGCATCCATTTGGATCATATGCTGCTCAAAGCAGGGCTCTCTGTTAGCACCTAGGAGATAATCTGTGACAGGGCACTGCAAAAATCAGTCTGATTGATTCATGTGAGTAATTAGTGAACTGAAGTCGACGCTGTACAAGGACATGTATGAATGGGTTAAGCACGCTGTGTCTGGATGGAAAATGTGACTCATAAGTGTTACTAACATTATTCTTTCTCGTGTCCATAAACCTAAGCAAGAAATAGGAGAAATGGAGTGGGTAGGAAAAGACAGCAGCCTGGCAGGCAAGAATCTCTCAAATACAACTGCACTGAATTACGCGTACATAGATCAGATGCTGAGAAGAGCAGAGCATTTGCTACTCCTACACACAGCTCCATTTCTTCTCTTACAGCTATTAACTTCTCATGCTCCTCTGTTTTGTTTTTGCTTCATCTTTCACATGCATAGCCCATGATTTGGATCTTATCTTCACGTATTCCAGTGACTTCCTGGCATGTCGTATGCATGCACAACTACACCCACACATTGAGGCATCTCTTTCTGTGCCTTCTGTACATGATGATAGTGCAACTACACTGGTCACCAGGACAACAGCCACAGCCTGTCAAACCGATAAGAAGTTGGTTGGTTGGGTTCATGCTCTGAAAGAGAGCAAGACAGGGGCAATAAATGTAATACACAGCAGTGAACTGCAAATGACATTTGGTTTTCCCCTTAGGGAGCTGAAACGAGAACGAACATGAGAGTAACAAAGAAAGAAGAGAGTCTGAAGAGGCTTGCTGTTTAACTTTTAAAGCTCCTTAGTTAATGGGCAGTGGGAATTTTCCTGTGTAAGACACAGGATTGGGGCTCAAATGTGGGGCTTATCTCAGCCTTCTCATGAAAAGGCAGAGGTTTTGAATCCATATAGTCCCAAATTTCCAAAAGTGACCAAAGCTACTGTCACGCCAATGGGCTCAGAGGTTGTCACTATGAGACACCAAAGTAGGGGACAGCTAAGAGAAATAAACATTTACTTTGCTAGAATTGCCTTTCACTAGCAGCAGCTAGGACTGCTGTAGGACTGTTACCTCAGGCCAGCACCCAACATGTCTCTTGGCTGGATCTGAACCCACTGCAGGAGCAGGAAGCTATCTCTTCCTGCAAAACTGCCTCACCAAACAGTGCCAAGCTGCATACAGATCTGGGACGTGCCATTCAAGAAAATTATTTTGCCAAACAGGCATTTAGTAGTTATGGAAGTCAAGATGTACATCCAAACTTCTGAATGCTGTCAAAGCTCAGGGAAGCACAGAACTGGTATCTCTCACATTCAGTCTTACAACTTCTAGGTCCAGTCTCACCATTCTGTCAGTGCAGAAATAGATATGAAAGACAGTCTGAAAAGAAAACCAGTTGTAACTCGAAGTCAAGTCTATTTTATCATGTTATCTATAACCTATGGCAGGAGTAATTTATCAATGTGGTAAAGCCTTGTCACAACAAAAAGGATCTGCACATATCCAGGTGAAGTACAAGAACTTTGGTAAGATTATCCCTCTAAAACAGATAAGAAACAGTCTCCGGTCTCTTTGAGAGATTCTCATGGACACAGCAGGGCTTGTGGTCTGAGACAAAGCAAGACTTGCATTAGCTGTGTTCAAAATAAGGTCTGAAAATGCACATCACACTGGTCAAGCTGTAATCTAAGTGGGAAGAGGGAAGCAATATAAATACTGGCAGACAACAGCTGGTGATGAAGGGGTAGGTGATGGTTAAATATCTCCTCCCCACCTTTGCTCCTCACTCCTTCCTAAACACAGATGAAGAACTCGAGTATCTGTATTCTGTCTCTCAGCTGGTGCCCCAGAATTCAGACACCCTCTCCATCCCCTAGACTGGATATAAGAGAGAAGGGAACTTCAATCCAGCTGCACAAATATCTCTGTTTTGCCTGGCCATGAGATACACACTGTGGTCCAACACATTCAAGACCTTTCTAAGCGCAACAAACCAATGCCAAGAAACAGAAGAATGTCATCAAGGACATATAGTTTGTTTTCTTGCATTTGTTTTGCATCTCACCCAAAATAGGCAGGCATAATGCAGGGAGACAAAGAGGCCTTTCTCAGCAAGCAAGGTGGCGTGCACTCCTGGGTCACCTCAGGCGGCTGTCTGTCTGCCCAGTAACCTTTATCCTGTTTAGATAGTAGCTGTATCCTTTTAGTATCAAGATGTGGATACTTAATGCACGCTCACCTTTGCCCCCAGCCACACACAGTTTCTGCTTAGCTAATGCTTTTCTTGGCAGGCTCAGCCAGGCAAGTCAGAGTTCAGCTTGCACCCCGATCAGCTGAAGCACAGATGACTGGCTCTGGGAAATGCTGCAGAGGCACGGCCAAAACGAACTGAAGTCACTTACAAGGAGCTGCAAATTACCCTGTGTTGGTAGCCAGCCAGTTTGATTCTGGCCCATGACTGGGCATCCAGCCACAGCCAAAGGACAAATCAAAATAAACAAACCAGAAGTTTCTTCCAGGGCCATAATATGAAGAGATTTTCAAAGCCGGATTTAAGAGCAGAATACTGTCTGTCTGTGCCTTAGCAGCACAGACAGCACAATGACAGACTCTCTAAAGAGCTTTAAGTGCAGTCAGTGCCAGTGGGAAATGGGCAAGATAAAAGACACAGAACACAAGTTAAGACATATATGGCTTTTCACAGCTTTGGCACAGCTCTCCCATGCAGGCAATACATGCCAAGTTTTCAAAAACGGTCAGAGCAAATGGCTGAAGTTTAGCTGGTCCTGAGTACAGGCTTAAGACTCTGACTTTGTTTTATCTGATATTTATATGCATTTGTTGAGAAGCAGTCATTAGTTATCAGTTATGAAAGAGACCGCTGTGGGAAACCCATGACTACTAACTCTCCTTTGCTTCATGCATTCTCATTAGCAGGACTTTGGAAGAATATATTGCACAGCTTTTTGTGCAATATCCCTGTGCAGAGTCCACAGATGTAGAGAGACAAATCTCCCCAACACTCATCATGTCTCCCAGAGATCTCTCAGGAGGTATACTGAATATGTTAGAATCAGGAGACACAACACTATTTTTAGATCAGGAGCATGATAGATAAACAGGCAAAAATCAGGTGAACCTGCCAGAACCCAAAGTCAGCTACAGTGCTGCCTTTATAACCTTTGCTAGGGTAAGAGAAGATCTGAGTGAAGAGAGAAGACCTCACTCTATAGCAAGTTTGTGCTGACTCTCAGGCAAGCTGGCCAGCAGGCTGGGACTTGGCAGCCCACCACTACTTTGCCTGATTCCCTGCTGCTCCAGGATGTGAGTGAGCTGAGAGCAATCTGCCTGCACACATCCCAGCATATGCCTCCTGAGCACCAGAGTTAGCACAGAGCTGGGCAAGGTGCAGGGGACAAGCTGTTCACCCTCCTGCCCACTCAAATATTTTTCAGGGTGCAGAACTCAGTAGCTCAGGACTCTCTGCAAAGAAACTCAGTGGGGCTCCATCACATCTGTGAGAGAAAAAATTTGAGGCATCAACTGTATGACTCAGCTGTTTACTGTAAGTCTCTGTGGGAGCAGCAGAGGCACTGAGATTCACAATTCATTATCTATAAAATAAAAAGAAGTTTTGTCAAATGTCTGCTAGTAAACATCCTTCAGAGCACAGACCCACACAGAGACTTACCCTCAAGGCAGATAGACTAAACTATCAAAATCCCTTGTCACAGTACTTCTTGTCCCTGTGCACCAGGGGGAAAAAAAAGGCAAGCAGGGAAAGTAAAGGCTTTCTTTAGCCACATTAAGTGCAACCAATCAAAAGAACTGGATATCTACTTACAAAAAATAGCCATTTTTAAGCATATGTCTTTGAAGACAGAAGTATTATACCTATAATCGGGGATATGTGGACAAAGCCAATACTAGGAAAGATGTATCAGAAGTAAAGTCTTGAATTAAACCAGCACATTATCCACTGGTATAAAATGCTGCATCTCCACAGACCTGAATGAAGTCACATGTATCTACACGTGACCTTCGAGATCCCATGTGCACCCATACAGCCTTCATAGCTTCATGTAGAACAGACTATTCATCCATCATCTGGTCATCCATTAATCTGCCAAATGTCTGGGCTGGTTTCAGCTTGGGTAGAGTTAATTTTCTTCACAAGGGCTAGGACAAGGATAGGTTTTAGATGTGCAAACAATCAGAAATGAGAGGAGCTGTGTATTTATTACACATTTCTGAATAAGTCATGCCAAATATCTAGGACAAACAATACATTAAGCCCTAAAGAACCCTTTGAAAGCTTTTTGTGTGCTGGAGGCAACAATGAAAAAGTAACATGATAGAAAGGGAACAGTAAATCATTTATGAGAATGATTAAAAACTAACTGTGGGTGAGATGCAGCAAACAACACTGAAAACAGCCAGCATATTTGTTGAGTATCTCATCTTTTAGAGGTTGAAGTGATTGTGAGGAACTTTAGGAAGTCCTACTTTGTGTCATTTATTGCAAAGAAGACATAGAAGATACAAAATCCATGGAGAACGGTACAACAACAGGTTGTAGCTTATTCAGATGTTTCATCAGGCACTGAAGTAAAAATGCTACTGTGCTTGAAACTGCTTGTGCAAATAAGGCTTAAGAAAAAGGCATCGTAAGGACACTGGTGAAACAAGTATAAATTAGACTAAGTGCCAAATAATGCTTTATACATGTGATCTCACTTACATGCACACAATCATTTTGGAATCCTAAAATCAAGTTTGGAAAGAATGACAGTGTCAAAATGTTCACAGCTACCATGTAATGTAATTCAGTTGTGGATGTCACAGCTTCCCAGATGAGCGTGGTAGCCACAAATCATGTTACTATTAGCATTTAATTTAGATCCCTTCAACTCTATGAAAAGGCCTGTTTCAGGAAAGCTTGTATCCTAAGACTATCCCAAGTAAAAAGCTCAAAAACAACCAGTGTGGATAAGATTTTCTTTTCTTCAAATAACATTCTCGAGATTCAAGGGAAAATTTACCCTACACTATGCCTTTGAGCCTTCACTGGCCCAACTGTGTGTCTTAAGACTTTTGAAAAATTGATTTTGGAAACAACCCAAGGCAGTAAAATCCTAGTAAAAAAGTTTTCCTTTCAGTGTCTCCTGGGTCATTCTCAAAACCAAAAGTCTACATTAGGTCAATAAAATCATGCTAGACTTTACAGTCAACTCCATGTTTGACCAGATTCATATTCAAGGATACTTTTTGGCCTCATTTCTTAAACAAACAAGATTTATGCAATGGTAGTGAGTGTGTTTGTTTGTGAGTATGCACTTGCCTGTGTCTTCAGCACCATTTCCTTGTTCCTGAACTCCCTGTGTAATTCCAAGCATAGTGACATTCACAGTTGAGTGAGACATTATTAGTGCTTCGAGTCAGCTTTTATTAGGTGTCAAAGAATCCCCACCAGCCAAAAGCAGACTTAATTTATTACACCACTCTTGGAAACCATGTGTGTTATTAGCTGTTTAATATTGCTACTAGTCTGTGTAATACCCTAAGCATACATAACACTTGGCATATGCAAACCATAGGACAAAATTTCTGCCTATATTTTCCTATTTAAGGACCACTCCTCCTGCTTTGTTTTGCAGTTTGGCAAATAATTTACTTTAGTAATATAAACATTTGAGCTGCAAACCACCAGAGCATTCAAAGCCTTTGGCACTGCATGGCAGTCATGTATTATTTGCTTCATTACAAAAGGTAATCCCTGTGTTTTTATTAAGAAGCTGGCACCAGCTGTACTCAAGCTGCTGGTTCAACACACCAAACAAGCAGCAAATTCTCAACCATGACGTACAAATTCAACATTATCCTCTAGGACCTGTAGTTTCCTGTAAAATACTTTCAACGTTGCAAGAGAGGCAACTCTTAGGGATTTAAAATCAGATTTAGGAGAAAAAAATATTTTCCATGATGTGTCTGTCTGTTTCCAAATGCACAGCACTGCCCTACCAGCCAAGCAGCACCTTCAAAGGTTTTGAAGAATATAATATTTTCCTTTGCCTTCAAAACTGGCCTTTCCTTTCCTTTCAGCACAAGCATCGAAGATCCCTTATCCTCTTCCTAGATCTGCCAGCAGAAGCACAAACTTAATCCCTATGTGGGCCTCAATACTGCCTCCAAATCTCAGCTCTCCCAGCAATGCCCTTCTACTGTTCTGCAGCAAAGAAAGTCCTCCATGCTCAAATGGGCAGAGCAGATGAGCAGAACTTGCTGCACCCAGCAGTGCAGACCCCTAGAAACAAGATCAGCAGCCACATTTTGGCTCACAGGAGAAGGGCTGTGAGGGCACTTAAGATCTCCAGGGTGTCCCCAGACTGGGAAGAGGTTTGGAAATAGGCTTTCTATACCAGGGGCTATCACACCTTTCCCTTAGGAAAAGTAGAAAACCAAAAGGTAACTCTAAGTACTCATTACTATTTTTTACTACTTAGAATTAGCATCTACTGGGAAATCTGTACTGATAATCACAATACTGGTTGCCAGACCATCAGAAGCCAAAGAAAAAGGATGAAGGAGGATTAACCTGTGGAAGGGTTGGCAAAGCACAACAGCTGCAGAGAGCCTGAGCAATTCTTTTTACAAAACGGAAATGCAAATTGCTAAAATGGTTCTGGAAGAGAGATTTAACTTGGTCACAGGCAGATCTTGATGTCTGAAGCTTGACTATGACAAGAAGCAGGGAAATGTAAATACAGTGGTTACTAATGGGCATAATGAACAGGCAGGTAGCTTTGGCAGCATGTTCTCAGCTGGAAGCTGTATTCCCAGGGACTCCTTATCTTCCACACCCATTTCTTTCAGCAACCTTATAAATGTAGAAGGCAGATTTGCCAACCACAGGCATGTAACTGCTGGATAATGGTAGTGGTTGCCAGTTAGGCCCGTAGCCAAAGCTGAACCTGGACAAACTGAGAAAACCTGGTTTCCCTGATTCCTATCACCAGCATTTCCACTTACTGCTGAGACATGGAAAGAAAAGATAGGTCTCCAAGGCAGTGACTTCACTGCTATCAAACACTGGTTTATATTGGGCAGAGAAGCTGTTTTCCTCTCCTTGCTGAGGTGATTCCCTTGTATAGGCAGACATACTTTGGAAGAGAAAGAGGGATTATACAGGGAACCTCACTGGTGACAAGATCAGATCTGAGGCAGAGCTCATACTGTCAGCTGACACTGAGCCCTTTCAGGGCTGGGAGATTTTAGCATTTCTGCATAATAATAGAAGCAACAAAAATAACTACCATAAATAATGGCTATATGTGTGTCTAACATCATACACTTGCTCTCATGTTTTTCTCTGTTTACTAATTCCTGGACTACTAATAATAGCTGCAGGAATGAGGGTGCTACAGAGCATGGAAAGAAAAGCACTTCACAAAGTGAACCTCTCCAAGACGGCCAGTGAGACACTGGACAGAAGTGACTACGAAGGTCCTGAACAGTAAAACCAGAATTAACCTCTGCCCTTGTGACTGATCAATGCCTAGTGTCAATCCTGATGGATTTCGGACCCACACTTCCCTAAAGGTTACCTATTCCAACATGACATGTAAATAATTAAACTTTCCCTACACATTGCCAAGATATGAAGAAAGGCTATTGCTATTCCACACAACTATAGATAAGCTTGGGCCTCCTTTCATCTCCTGAAATTACAGCTGAAGCCCTGAAGACGGCACGAGGAGGAATCCCTTACTCAGGTGCTGATGTTCCTGCCTACACTGGAGGAAATAAGAGCTCTGACTCAGCCACCCGGAGATAACACACACAGCAGAGACAAAACATTCTTCAAGGCCAAGGTTACCAACAGGGCATTGAATTAGGGTTATGTTTGCAGCCAGCTGCGCAACTGACAGAGGACAAACTCGCTGAATAAACCACAGAAGGACATCAAGTTGCCAATCAGGAATTAAAATGGCACATTGTAACTGTTCAGATTACAAACCAAATTGTGAAGATTTTAAATATGTTAAGAATTTCAACAGAGTTTTGATTTTGCTGCATTGTCACAGTCATTGATTCTTGGTTATTTCTAAGAAAAACCAGCTAAGGCAACATAGAGCAAATCTGTTTTGTTCAAGGCTGAACTCAGCAATAATAAAGCATTTCTGTGATAAGGAAATGCACCGTAAATTCAAGTGTGGAAAATTTCCTATTCTTAGACATGAAACCATTTGCAAATCCTGACTTATTAATGTAATTTAAAATGCTGTATCTACAAAAGCATATATAACACCTGCATAGTTTCTGTCAATAAAATGCAAAGTACACAAGCAGTCTGTATTTTGGAGGTCACACAAGCAAAGTGAACTATGACCTTCAGGATTCATGAAATAGTGACATTTTAAAGTGGGAGGAGAGAAAATATTTTTCTTTCTTGTCCATACCACAAAATATTAAAATGAACAAACTGTAAATATGAAGATTCAGTAAAAATACTTGGGATCCAACATTTAACAGTAATGAATTTTCTGCTGAGGAAAAAATCAACAACTAGACACCGTGAAGTCAATAATCCACAATTTTAGTCTGATTTGCATGATACAGGAGAATGTCACGTGACTTCACCTAGATGAGACATGCTTTTTGCAGAAGAAACACCATCTTAAAAGCTACTTCTTTAACTTTTGACAATTTATATACTATATTTACAAATTATCTTTCTTTATGCTATTAATCATAAGGGTTCAGGTTCCTATTGTCAATATTCCTAAGGTCAAATAGTACCAAATCCAGGGTCTCTTTCCCAGCAGCTTGCTGGTAATTTATTAACCCCCTAGGTGTTGTAACACTGAGCTAAAGCCACAGACAGGAGGTATTTAGTGAGTTACATGTGCCACATAGTTTCACAGCGAAGGATTTCCTCCTGTGCTTTTCTTGCCTCCCACTTTTTTATGGCTTTTTTCCCCTGGTGGTAACTGCCAAGCCACACATACTTTGGAAATGCTTCCTTATTTTGCAGTAACACTCTCTCATTTCACAAAGTGTTACTGTGCATTTATCAAGGAGACATTTAACACATTCTGAAGAATTTTTACCCTTTTCAAATGCTGATAGTGAAGTCCAAGACAAACTTACATGATGGACCCTCCATCCCTGGAAGTGTCCAAGGCCAGATTGGATGTGGCAGGTCTGGTGGAAGGTGTCCCTGCCATGGTGAGGGGTTAGAACTAGATGATCTTTAAGGCCCCTTCCAACACAAACCATTCTGTAGCCCTGGTTCCTTCCTGAGATATTTTGGTTTTCTGAAATTCCTTTCCCAGAGAATTTTCTGTGAACAAGAGACATATTTTTGTAATGGCAAATTTGTTTACATTCTTTCCCTAGGAGGGACTTCTTCTTGATGTCCCTCTGGTCTGACCAATGTGATTGAAGGGGTTTGTCTTTGTTTCACCAATGGAATTGGTTTGTGTAGAATAGTACGTAAGGGAGACATATCCCAAGAATAAAGGAGTCATTTTCAGCCTTCTGAAGTTGGAGTCTTTGTGTCATTGTGGTGTAAAACAGCGTCACCATTCCATGATGCTTTACAGGACAGTGTCCTGGCTAGGAAAACCAGCTATTCCATATACTGAAAGGAGACATGTAGCAAGGACAACCGCCACAATGAGGGTTTTGATGGAAAGCACCAAGATGTGCACATTTATCTCTGGTTGGTCCTACTGAGGAAACAAAATTTTTTATTGTTGTTGTGTGCTACTGGAAGTGGCAGTAGCCTTGCTTTTGTGACTTCTAAGAAAACCTCATTTATCAGCCACCTTCCTGGGTGCAGTTCTACATATCAGACCAAAAATGTTCAATATGTACTTCAAGGTTTAACAGGAGGGACATCTCCTTTGACCATATTAATGTGATATCAAAGTCAGCCAGGAAAACCACGTGTCAAAACTAACTTCAGGCAGGAAGAGATTTGGAGTATGTAACAGTATTTAATGTCACTACTAGTTTTATTGTCGCTGCCTCTCTTTTCCTCTGTACTCCCACAGAGCCATCAAGAAGCTTTACAACATTACTCAGTAAGACAGTGACAAGAACTGAGGAGCATTGCTCTGCTGGGGAGTGTTTATGGGGTAAGAGAGCTGGTTACCCACTCAATTCATAAAGTCAGATAAAAACTCCTTGCCACTTGAACATTATTGACACTCTAAAATACCCAAAACATAATTCCTGTGATACTGGAGGAGTGTAGATGGAAGAAGATGGGAAAGAACGAGTAACAGGGAAGAAAGGATGCAAGTTTTCTGCTTTTTACGTGAAAATAAATCCAGACATGCATTTCATTCAGGGTCCCAATTCAGCTACATAGGGCTGGCAACATTTTCCACTAAGAACAGAGTATATGCATATGACACTTGTGTCATCCTTTGTAAGGCAGCCCAGGCACCCAGAGCCGCCCGACGCTGAGCCTTTATGACACTGGAGTTAAATAGCAGGCTCTTTCCCACACCCGGAAAGCCGGCTGTGCAGGAAAAACACAACTTATTCAGCAACTTAATTGCTTAAAATTATTTGTATTATTACTTGTAACATAGTTGCTGAGATGTTAAGCACTGGGTCACTGGCCTCCGGGGAGTAGCTTGCCCCGCTGGGGCAGTGTCCGGGCACACCGGGCAGGACGGAGGGGCCGGAGGAAACCGGGAGCGCCCTCATGCCCCTCAGGCCCCGCCGGTCCCTCACACCCGGCCCCGCCGCACCCGCCCGCCCCGGCCGGGCCCACGCGGCCCCGGCCCCCCCCGCCCCGCGCTCTCTCGCGAGACTCGGTCGCTGTAGACGCGATGTCCTTTGGGGCACAGGCGGGGGGAAGGCACGGGGGAGGGAGGCAAAGCCTTGATTGATAGTGGCTTTCACCAATAGGCGAGAGGAGCGGCAAGGCTTTAGCCAATAGTTTTGCTGCGATGTGAGCGGTGAGCCAATGGCGATGGTGGGGGGCGGGGCGCGCCGCTGGCTGATTGATCCCAGCTCTGGCGTTGTTCAGTCGGAGCGAGAACATTCTAGAGGTGAGTACGGGGCAGCCATTGCCGGGTCCCGTCCACCGGCCCCTCCTGCCTCAGCTGCGCGCCTCTCGCCGCTTCTCCCTCCCCCCTTCCCTCCTCTCCCCCTTCCTTCTCCTCCCTCTCCCTCACAGGTGCCGCCGCTAACGATGCTCCTGATTGTGTCTTGTCCGCAGATTGCCCGGCACCGCTCTCCCTGGTGATACCGCCCGCCCCAGGACGCCGGGACCCGGAGGCTGCGGCGTCCGCCTCCGCCTCCCTCTCCGTCTGGATATAAGCGCCCCCTCGGCCCTGTTCTCCTCTCACAATCGGCTTCGTCGCAGCCCGGGGCGAGCAGCGTTGGGTTTATGTCTTTATTGGACGAAAACGGTGAGTGTTAGTAGTGGGCTGGGGCGGATAAGGGTAGCGAGGTGAGGGTGGCGAGGAGGGCGGGCGGGTGGTTTGCGCCGGGGCCTCGCGCTGTCGGTGAACGGTGGATATTTGCAGAGGTTTTGTGTAACGAAACGTCCGGGACTTGGACGGGGAGGGAAGAGAGGCAGTGCAGGGGGGAGGGAAACGAACAACATAAAAAGGCGCAATAATTCAACTCTAAGAGCCGTAGATCTTCAACTGTGGGGTTATTGTTTGTGTTTTGGGTGGTGGGAGGCTTTCTTTTATTTTTCAAATTAATTATTTATATTCGTTTCGCCGCCGCCATGCGACGAGACAAGATGGCGGCGGCGGGGCCGTGCCTCCCGCGCTGTGGCCGGGGGGGGGGAACGGCCCAGTTGAAGATCTACGGCTCTTAGAGTTGAATTATTGCGCCTTTTTATGTTGTTCGTTTCCCTCCCCCCTGCATTGCCTCTCTTCCCTCCCCGTCCAAGTCCCGGACGTTTCGTTACACAAAACCTCTGCAAATATCCACCGTTCACCGACAGCGCGAGGCCCCGGCGCAAACCACCCGCCCGCCC
>JANPWX010000286.1:3500823-3514151 GCA_024734555.1 Trochalopteron elliotii | reverse complement strand
GGGGGGGGGCGGTGGAGCTCCCCCGTCCCGCGGTGCGGCGCATGCGCGGCCGGGGGTGACTCCCCCGTGGCTCCCCGCGCTGACTCAGTGCTTAATTGCTGCATTTATGACTCACTGCGAGCGGGGCGGGGACGCGGCGCTGTGCGGCAGGGGAGTCGCTCTGCCGTCCCGCTCTCTCCTGCGTGCACGGCGTATTAGGGGGATGGTGCTTGGGATGAGGTGTCGTAGGGACCAGGAGAGGGAGCTTCAGCCTGCAGCAGACAAATGCTGCGCTCTGGAAGGAGGGAAGAACGGTGCGCGCCTTCTGGGAGCTCGGTCACTGGGAGAGCTGCTTCCTCAGCACTTCTGCAAACGCGTGGTCAGGTTACGTGGTGGCTCTTTTTAGACATCCTGGGGAAGGGGAAGGAAATGGTGTGTTTTAAACAGAGTCCACGCTGTGCTTTTTGCTGAGGAAGGGTAAAATTGTATCAGCGCTAATGTAGAACACAAGGCGTGTAAAGTCTGTGTTCTTATTGTGTAAAGAAGTTATAAACCTGACAGAAAGACTTGGATCATGTTGCACCATAGGCACGCTCTTACGCATAAATACTAAGAAGGCTTTTTTAATGTGTCAACGCTTCTGTCATTAACGATAACAACATGATGACGTGTCAGAATAGCCGTGCTCTGTAGTCAGGGCTGACTGTGTAGTCAACCAGTTGTGGCTTAAGTACTCTTAGATCTGATTATAGAGGCACGTGTTAATTTAAATATGTAAATACTGCTCAAGGCAACGTTAATAATAGGATTCATCCTCCTTCCCCTTCCTCCCCCTCCTCCCTTCCCCCAAGAAAAAAATCAACTGGAAGAGCTGCTGCACTGCTCTGTACCTCTGCATTGCTAGGCTTTCTACAGTGAAGCAACTTCTGTCAGACTTTATCAGGCTTATTGTTAAGTCAGAACTCAACAGAAGCTGCTATGAGAATCCATAAGTGAGAGAGAATTACGTTATTTTCAACTCTTTTCTACTCCGATCCAAAAACTGGTAAGCCATGTAAAAACTATGTTGGGCTACAGATTGTTGCTGCTTCATCTTACTTATATTTCTCAACATTATGGCAGACTTCAGTTTCTGTAATAGGCTCATGATATGATGTGGAGTTTGAAATGGATTTCCAAATCTTTCTCCTGATTTCCTGTGCCCTTCAACCTGAAACCCTACCACATGACTCTTATGGTGCAAGTTACTGGTCTGCATAATAAGTCAAGGAGTGTGCCCTTCCTTAGTGATCCCAGAACTCCTGCTGGAGCCAGTTGTATAAAAAACTAGTTGTAAGCTGTTCAGTGGTTTTAGGGTAGTAACAGAGGGTGGAAAGCTTTGTGGTGCAGTTAAGGAAAAGTTCTTTGCAGTACAAGCCAAGGCTGGATTTCAGTTCCGTAGGTTGAAGAAAGCCATAACATAACAAATGTACTTTTCCCTTTTTCTCACTGTGGATATAATAATCCTTTCTATAGCTTTGTAGCAGGAGTGGGTTGATGTACATTAAGCTAAACTTAATTTTTTTTCTGTTTTTTAACACTTGCAGAGCTGTTGCGCAGCCACTGGTACCTGTATTGGGGAAACATAGCGTACAAGCAAGAACCTTACAGCCTCAGTGGCGAAAATTTTTTCATGTCAGAGACCGAGAACTCTTGCAGTCGTTTATGTCATCCCGTCTTCTCCAGACAGAAGATACCAAAAAACTGCAATCAAAGATCTCTTCATCTTATTGATAAAGCTACTAATAAGGCAAAATGTCTGTCAACGTCAACCGCAGTGTTTCAGATCAGTTCTATCGCTACAAAATGCCCCGTCTGATTGCCAAGGTAACTTCTTAAGCAGCTGTAAGCAGGGAGTGTTCTCCCATATCTGGGTCTCCCAGGAGGGGAAGGAGAGGTCATGATAATGCTTGGCCACTCAGCAGGGAGGGGGTCCAATGCACTAAGTGTACGTTGGTCTTGGAAGGAGATTCCCTTCAAAGGAGAATTTTGGTGTGGTTAAATGGGAAATGCACACTGGGTTTGGCTGTTGGAAGCCTTTAACCTTAAAACGTTGTTTGTTTTCTTTAGGTGGAGGGCAAAGGAAATGGAATAAAGACGGTTATAGTCAACATGGTTGACGTTGCAAAGGCGCTTAATCGGCCTCCAACGTGTAAGTAGTAGTGTGGAATGACACAGCGTTTTTTAATGCTTTTGTGTTTGAAGTGGTACTGTTAATTAGCTAATAAAGCATTAATATTGTTTCCTAAAGATTTGTGAGAAAGAAATGTGATTATCTCAGGATTAAATAATGGACAGAAAGAAACAGTAACCTTTTATTTGCTGTTTAAGAATCACAACAAAGTTACGAATGTGGTGTAAGCTGTAATTCTTCCTTTACAGATCCTACCAAATTTTTTGGTTGTGAGCTGGGAGCACAGACCCAGTTTGATGTTAAGAATGACCGTTACATTGTCAATGGATCTCATGAGGCGAATAAGCTGCAAGACATGTTGGATGGATTCATTAAAAAATTTGTTCTCTGTCCTGAGTGTGAGAATCCTGAAACTGATCTGGTGAGTGTTCTTTGTCTGCATTAACAGTGACGCTATGGAAACACTGTGTGAGGTGTTTGTGGAAGTGATGCAAAGTTAAAAGCAGACTTGAGTGTCTGAACAGAAAATGAGGTACACATTCTTAGATGCTTTGGAAAGGTTTTACATTTCCAGCAGTTGGTGACTTCTGGGATAAATTGGTGCATCTAAACTTTAGAGGGTGATACAAAGTAATTAAGCCTCTGCTTTTGTAATTTGGAGATGGTAATGTAGACATCAGGTTTAGGCTTTGAGCTATTTTGTATGTGGTAAATTAACTGGAGGTTGTTCTCTCTTAACAGCATGTCAATCCTAAGAAACAAACTATAGGTAACTCTTGCAAAGCCTGTGGCTATCGAGGCATGCTTGACACAAACCATAAACTCTGCACGTTCATTCTCAAAAACCCACCTGGTAAGTGCCTTTCCTTACTTTTGGGGTTAAAGAGAACTCTTCTGTATTAGTGGTGTTATGGAAGTAGGAAAACAAATAGTTCACATCTAATTAAAGTGTAAAAAGACACCAGCATACTCCTAGAGTATGTATGGGGGTCAAGATGAAGGAGCTGTGCCAGTAGTGTCTTTTCTTCTTGCAGTGTGTCCTTCCAAGTAGAGCTATTTGTTAAAAGCTGGATTTGCTTGTGCAGGACAAAACTTAGAAGGAAGGAAGGTAGTTAGCAGTAGCTCATAGCAGTTGTTCCTTTAGGTCAGAATGAAGTGTGAGAATAGGAAGTGAAAACTATAGTAAACATCAACTGTTATCTGTGCAAGCAACACTCTGTAGTAAGCATCTAGTTGCCTGCTGCAATTTAAGCTTGCTAGAATAGAAAAGTCTAACCTATTCCAGGGGTCTCTGCTTTGTGAGGTCACCTGTTATATAGACTTGGACAATCTTGGTGACAAACAAGACTTTGACTGCAGCTGGGGGTTTGCCCACCAAATGCACATCTTCCCTGAGTGTTTTTGGGGATGGGTACTACCCATAACTTGCAGCTAATGAAAGCATCCAAACCCACTTGGGGATTTGGCAGAGGTGCAGGGACTTCTTAGTTTGCTCTAGTTCATAGAACAAAACATTAAAATTCACTTGCAGAAAGTGGTGACACTGGTACAGGAAAGAAAGAAAAGGAGAAGAAGAACAGAAAAGGCAAGGACAAAGAGAATGGTTCTGTGTCCAGCAATGAGACACTTCCACCCCCACCACCAGAGGAGATTACTCCTCCACAGGTTGTGGTAAGTAGAAGGGAAAGTGGGGAGATAAGGGTGTGTGGTGTGTTGCTCAGATTTAAACCTTTGAAATCACTGGCATTGCTTGCTGGTCAACATTGCACCTAAAGGTCTTACTGTATCCAGAACCTGATACTGGAATAGAAGGGTCCCTGGATTTTCCTCTATAGCAGCTTTATCAGCTCATCAGTACCAGCATTTGTGCTCCTTGCTAAGTGAAAGCTGCCTGTCCTTTATCACTTCTTTTCAGGCACCTGGGTTGTCTCCTGAGTACTAGGTAGAATGGTAGAACTGCAGTTCAAGTAGCCCTACAGGTGGCTGTAGAATTAGGTCCAGCTTCCATTACTTATTTCCTGTGTTTGCACTTTCTCCGTGATCTTTGACTTGCAAATTGTATTATAAACATTTCTTTAGTTTTAGAAAAATGCTGTCAAGTCTGTATCATTTCTATCTTCATGTAATACTAAGCCTTCAGTAATATTGTGTGGGTCTCTTGTTTGGTTTTGTATTGTAGGAGGAGGAGGATGATGATGACTGGGGTGAGGACACAACAGAAGAAGCCCAGAGGCGTAGAATGGATGAAATCAGTGACCACGCAAAGAACCTCACACTTAGTGAAGACCTGGAAAGAACTATAGAGGAGAGAGTCAACTTACTATTTGATTTTGTAAAGGTAACTGTTCTTTGGTTGTTGGCTTGATGTAATCCCTCAGCTGTAATTGTACACACTGTTTGTAAGGAAACTAAAAGGAACTTGCTCAAGCTTCTGCAAAATACTGGTTTTGCCGGTGGTGGGAAGGGATGACTGCAAAGAGCATTAATGCAGACCTCAAGTGGCATTAAAATGTTTCTCTCTGTACCTGTTTCCCTGTAGAAGAAGAAGGAGGAAGGTGTCATCGATACTTCTGACAAAGACATTGTAGCAGAAGCAGAGAGACTGGATGTAAAGGCCATGGGCCCACTTGTTCTCACTGAAGTCCTTTTTGATGAAAAGATTCGTGAACAAATCAGAAAATACAGACGTCACTTCCTTCGTGTAAGCCATCTCTTCTGTACTCATTATGACAACTGTTTGGGGTTTTTTGTAGCAGTTGCTTGGTACTGTGGGGAAGAACATTTTGTAGTGGTTTTTTTTTTTTAACTTCCCCTTAGCTAGGGGAAATTGCTGGGAAGGATAGTGTGAATTACTGTAAATTTTGCAATCTCATAGAGCTGCTTCTGCTCTCTGTTCAGTCTGGAGAGAGGGTAAAAAAGCTCTTCAATCACTTTTGCTTTTATCTCAATTCTAGTTCTGCCACAACAACAAAAAAGCTCAGAGGTACCTTCTCCATGGCTTTGAGTGTGTGGTAGCTATGCATCAGGCTCAGCTTATTTCAAAAATACCACATATTTTGAAGGAAATGTATGATGCAGATCTTCTGGAAGAAGAAGTCATCCTTGGCTGGGCAGAAAAGGTAAAGGGCAGTATGTAATGTGCTGTAGCAATTAAATATCTGAAGGTAGCTGTCCTGGGGTGACTTTATGCTGCTTGTATCCCAAATATTCCCAAATCTGCTCTAAACCACGACAGCAGCCTGTTGTATCTGGCTTCTCCATTGTGGTGTAGTTTGTGCAGCAAGAAGCGTCCTTTGCAAAAGTGGGCTGTGGAAGGCTGTGGGTGAGATCAGAGTTCCAGTTCAGGCAGTATTTGGGCACAGTCTGGTGTAAATGCCTTCAGTGTTCACACAAAGTCTGTTTTTCAGGCCTCAAAGAAATACGTTTCAAAGGACCTTGCCAAAGAAATCCGTGTCAAAGCAGAACCATTTATTAAATGGCTAAAGGAAGCTGAAGAAGAATCTTCTGGTAATGAAGAAGAGGATGAAGATGAAAACATAGAGGTAGGAAAGGCTCATTGACTGTCAGCAGCTCCAAGGCTGCACCATTCCTGCATGCTTAAGTCTTGTAACCTTGTCCTGGCGCTCTCTGAAATGGATTACTTGGGGTATTGCTGTGCATGTTGGGAACAGGAGGAGCACTCCATTTACGATGCTTTAAGTGTTGCTAGTTGTTGTCAGATGTCTTACATGAGATCCCTGTAATGCAGTTGCACCTGGGTAGCCCAAGACTGTGCCATTCTGCAGTGACAGGCTCTTGCACAGTAGCAGCTCATGTAGTGCAAGGTTTACAGGAGGTGTCAATCATCGTGTCTCATGTTGTAGATGTGTTACTGGGGAGTGTGTTTGTTAAATAACCTGATAAAAGAACAGCTGACCATTTTCCTCACAGTTTAGGCCTGGGTAAAATCTGTTGGTTACACTTCAGCTGACTCTGGCTGGGAGTGTTTTTACACAGGGATTGGTTGGTTGTTCTCCTCCCAGTGGTGTTGTATTCTGCTCCTGAGTAGGAGGTGCTGCTTCCTCCAGCTGCAGGTGCACAGCTCTGCCTTACAGAGCAGGGGGCTCATGGCCATGGTCGGGAGGGTGGATGAGTGCTGGAATTACTCCTGTTCTTAGTGGCAGTAGGTGCTGCAGCTAAAGAAAGTGTCTTGTCTCCACAGGTGGTGTACTCCACAACTGCCAGTGTACCTAAAGTTGAAACTGTGAAGCCTGCAAACAATAAAGATGACGATATCGACATTGATGCCATTTAAAGTGATGCAACATAGCTTCCAGCATAGTAATGCAAACCTCTCTGCATTTTCTGCCAGAAGTGTGACTTGTATGTGCACAAGCTGAAATGGCTTAACATCCTGCTACTTTGTACTCTAAAATGTATCTTTTTACTGTGACTGGTCTTGTGTAACTAAGCCTAATACCAAGGAGTCAGCACGTCGGTGAACTGATCTAGTTTGCAACTGGCATGTTCTATTTTGTTTTTCTAACTTGTGTTGGACACATACTTGGAGCACATTTATACAGTTGTGGAAATAAAGGATTTGGTTTTGGTCAATCTTCATTTGTGACTCAACCCCCTTATTGCTTTTCCAAGTAAGTATTTACATGGCTCAATGAAATTTGCAAAGCTGATCACACAATGACAATCTCTTAAATGAGAGCAAAAAAAAAAAACCACATTAACCCTAGACGCTGCCAGCAGTGGAAATTTGAAACCTGGGCACAAAGCAGGTGTTGGGTAATCAACAGTGTGCAGCTGCCAACTTCTTAAAACAGGGCAGCTGTCTATATTCTGATCTTTGGAGGCTTGGGGTTTTTTTAAACAAACTTCAGTTGGTAATCACTACATGAGTTGGGGTTTGACTTGGGATTTTTCTTTTGCTGGGGTTTTCAACAGCTCCAAATCCAGGATTAAAGCTGCAGGAGCTGGTACTGCTGCAGTTGGTGTGTGCTGCCCCTGAGGAGCAGGCTGTTGCCATGGGTCCAGCTGAGCAGTGTCCAGCTCCAGCCTCAGTTGGGGGAGGGAGGGGCACAGAAGTCCCCAAAGTTAACCTGCTTATCTCTGGAAGTGAGTGTCCTAAATGCCAGTGTTGAGTAATCAGATTCCTTGAGAAGCAGGATAAATAAGAATCTGGTCCATCAGAATAGGAACCTGGTATGACATGGTATGTGAAAGGCTTTGGCCACGGAGGAGTTAAGAGTGAGGGTCTTGTTGCACTCCACAGCTGTCTGCCAAGAAAATTGAAAGTGGTTTTGGGTTTTCTTGTTGTATTCAGTATGAGAAATTGAGACGAAGGCTGCAGTGCATGGTGATCTACTTTTTCTAGTCAGGTTCTGGCAGAACTTGGACAAAAGCCAAGATTTTGTTTGGATAATTACAGCAGGGGTGCCTTGAGCTGCAGGTTCTGTTCTGCAGTGTCTTGGGTTGCAGGTGGCACAGCTGTGGCAAACAGCACTAGAATGATGGGGTAAAGCCATGGAGCATTTCAAAGTGTCCTTTCCTCTTATCTGGATTTTTATTGCTGTAATACAAACCCACAATTCTTACTATAGAGACAGGTTTATTCCTGGCTTCTGTTGTCTAAAACAAAACCTTCTCTATTGTGTTTAAACCAGGTTTGTATTTCCAAAGTGTCTGTTATCATGCATAATGATAATGGGAACCTGGAAGATGGATTACTAATCCCTGTGTACCCTCCTGGGAAGAGACATCTGTTCCTCGTGGTGCAGGCACATGCCTCCCTTGTGTAACTGCTGTGAGCACACCCTGATTAAGTGTTACTGTCATGACCAGAAGGGTTCTGTCTGAAGTACATTTTTTGTGGTGTGGTGTTGGCTGCTCCAAGTGGTGACACCAGTGGAGAACCACTTCAGGGGTGGTCAGTCCCATTTCAGGGCAGACTTGATGGCAATTACAGGCTGCCACCAATAGGGATAATCTCTGGGTGTTTGGTTTTTTTGCCCCAGGGTGTAAGGACCAGCATGACATATCTGTTCCTTCCTGCAGGGAAACTAGGAAATAAATCCACCCAAAAAAAGGTTTTTCATAGGGTCAGTGAAGTGATGATGTCATATCAAAGGTATGGGATGGTAGATCTGGTAAAAAACATGGTGGGAGCATGCAGGAAATGGTTCTTGTCTGTAGTAGTCCACAGGTGGATCAGAGTGAGTGTATCACAAAGTGCTAATTTCAGTCATGGTGGGGGCTTCTGGAAGTGCTGGGGCTGCCACTATGAAATTCCTGGTGCTGAGTTACACTTCTGACCCTGTTTTCACATTCATTTTGCTGTTTCTGTCTCAGATTATATTAACCGATGATTTCACCAGCTCATAAAAATTGAGTGTTTGTTGTATGACTATTTCTTTAGGGAATGAAGTCTGACTTAAAAGTTTCACGAGTCTTTGAATGTATTGCCTCTGCCATATGATTAAAAATAATAAGTACATCTTCAAAAGGCAACTTGGAGTTCAGATAAAATCTGCTCAAAGCTTCAAAGGTAGATTTCTGACACCCAGGAAGGAAACAGTGCTAGGTGATTCCCCTCCTTTGGTGCTGTACCATGTCTCTGCTAGGAAACCTCGGTGTGAACACTGCCCTAGGGCAGGTGCAGGGTCTGGTGGCAGGTCCATTGGCCCCAGCTTTACAAACCCTCATCTCCTTGCAGGAGCCTAAGATTGGGAGCTTTGCTGCAGCTTGGCAGCCTCTGGCAGCGGCTTTTCTTCATCCTGCATGACAAGGAGCTGCTCAGCTGCCAGCTCTGCTTGGGGCTCATCTGCTTCAACCAGGGTTTGAAATTCTGACTCTTGTTGTGCACGTAAGAAGTAAAATTGCCTGGTTTTGCTTTGATCCATTAGAACCTACAAGTTGTCATTAGAGGCCTCCTCAGCTGGATCTGGTTGGACGTGTGTTAGATAAAGTGTGCCCTTTGCTCCTGAGCACACACAGCTTGGGCTTGTAGTAAGGCAAGGATTGAAGATGGGATAATTTGAAGGGATCGCAGTAGGCACAGGAATGTGCTCAATGCTTTTGTTTTACCTTGCTGTGGTAGTGGCTTCCCTCGCCAGTGATGTGGTGCTCCCCCAGAGGTCACGTCTGCCCAGCTGCTTGTAAGAGGCATTTACCACAAGGCTGTCATTCCTCCCCTCTAAGATCTGCCCTCTTCCTTGGGGTAAGAGGCTTGCCAAAAGATCCCCATCTCCACCCAAGTCAAACAACTCGTTTGATTTGTTGCTCTCCAGATGTACCACAGAGTTTAAAAAGTTGATTTATACTAAATAATGGTTAGCATGTGGGTGTCTTCTAGTTGTGCAAGTTCTGAACCTTACTGTTTGAAATGAAGAGGTACCTCTGAAAGGTAGTTAATGTAGCGATCTGTAAAGAGCTGTCCTTTCACTTGAGGGCTGCTACAAAGTTGTAATACAGATCACAGGACCTCTAGGTTCCCAGTGAAAGCAGTGAACAGAAATGGCAAGGAGAGATGGAACAAAAGTAGCTGACCCCCATTAGTCTTTCCAAACTGTTCTTCTCAAACTAATTAGTCCCAAAGAGCCTCAGAGGTCTGTTGCTGAGGATTGACTCCTTGGCATTCGGCAGCACCACTGAACCATGAAGTTCTGGAACAGAAAACACAGAAGTAAAGACAAAGAAAAAGCAGCTTGAAAACAATGCTCTTTTAAGCCTTATCTGTGAAACACTGCATGGTTAAATTTCAGCTTAAAGTTTATAAAGTTGTTGGAGCTTTTGGGACTACTTACATGCTTGACAGGCTCCTGTGTTTTTCATTTTGGAAATTATCATCTTACAGCCACAGAGGTGTCAGAATCTGTCTCTTGACCCAGAATTGCTGAGGAGATGTTCTGGGGCCACTGAGGAAGCAGCTTTCCCAGGATGTCACTTGCTTCCCTAGTGCAGACCAGCACCACAGCTTCCTTAGAACTGCTGCAGTTGACATTCATCAAGGGTGTGGCCCCAGTGCCCAGGTGATGCTGCTTTTAATCAGTAAAATTCTAAAACTCCTCAATTTTTTTCAGAGCAAAATTAAAAAACATCTTTGATAGTTTGGGTTAGGTACCTAAGAAACAGATTCACTCAATCCCTGTCAGTAAGCAGAGGGAACTCCTCTTCCTGTTGTAATTAGTGTCAGGGAAACCAAATGAATGCTAAACCATCTTTTCTGCACATCAGTTTTTCTACTTCCATGTGCTTCAAAGTCATTGCTTATTCAATAGTCAGGGCTCTTTAAGCTTTTTGTTGTGGCTAAATTACCAGTCCTGGGTGTCCTGTGGATGGGATGGCATTAGCTTCCAGTGCTGGCCACACAGATCAGCTGTGACAGGACAGGTTTGGAGTCAAGCCAGACAGCCAGGTCAGCAAGGCAAGGCTGGGACCAGCAAGGTGCAGGGCTCAGGGCTGGGCACAGACATGCCCATGGGGATGCACAAGTTTACAAGGGCCCCTGCCCAAGGTGTCTTGGCCCCAGACATTTTCTCTCAGGACTGTCTCACACTGGTCCTTCCACGTCACTCAGCTCCAAGGTTACTTGGCTGCACCACATTGGAGCTTGAACACCTGCAAGTCCTGCACCTGCAAGGAGGGGAAAGGGGTTGCAGAGCCTGCACCCAGGTCCCTGATATTTTCTGAGTCTGGAGCTGTTTTTTCTGGTGATAATCTCATCCCATTACTGTGGGGTTAGAGGCATTTTCTGCACATCATTTTCTGAAGGGGAAAAGAGACAATTCAAAGGAGAGTTCTGGTCTGAGCACAGAGTCAGAGGCACTACAGCCATACATTCCAAATAAGGGAAGTATCAGCATCAGGAACAACTCAACAGGAGGTTTGTGTGGGTGTTTTGTTATTCTCTGTGAATTTTTGCTTGATACTGGTTTTTTATATTTATCTGATATTAATAAAACCCAGGTAACTGCATTGACGTCAATGGAGTTTGGCTTTTAAGGTAGTGCAATTAAGGTAGTCATCTGACATCTTTAAAAGAAACATGAGGAAAGTATACTTCCCCAGGAGAATCCCATCCCTGTCTTGTCAGGGAATTGTCAGTAAATTATTTATTAATTAATAATCACACTTATGGATAAAGTCACAGGTATAAAAATTGTGAACAGAGTCGTTCACATAGGAAAAGACTAAATAAAGAAGTAAAATACTAAATGAAAAGACTAAGGGTAGTCTCTGGGGTTGGGAAAACTGTATTTAAAAGCTTCCATCTCCTGCCTCCTTTGTTGCTTCAGCCTGTGCTCACATTCTGCATCACCAGCCAGAGGAGCTGGTGGTTCCAGCTGGATGTGCTGTGGAACTTGGGGTGGTTGTGGATGGTGGGCAAGCACACTCAGGCAAAATGGGAAACAGGAGCACAGTTCCAATGACAGAAAAACTCTGTTCTCTGTGGAGGAAGTAATGGGATTTAAAACAATCTCTTAGGTTCTTATTTATCAGCTGATAATTAATACAAGAGTTTGCTTTCTCTATGCTTTCTCCATGAACAGGATTGGCTAGATTTTAGTTTTGATTTATTCTGCTGACAGATGCCTATAAAAGGTCCAGAATACAGAAGGGGCAATTTTTAGAGAATAAAAAAACCAAAAAACAAAAAACCAACAACTTTGACTATTGGTGGACTTCATCAAAATCCTAAGAAACAGTTTAGACAGGATGAATGACATGGTAGCTGCAGCCACTCAGGCTGCTGTCAGGAACACACCACCTCCAAAGAGCAAAACCCCTGCTTAGGTGTTTCAGTACAGAAACAGGGAAGGGAAAACCTCTTTGTGAGGAAAGCAGGTTGGATCCTACCCAACAGAGGTCACTGAAGAACAACACCTTCACCTTGCAGTCAATGGAGGAGCCAAAGTTTTAGCAAGTAGCACAACTTGCTGAAGGAGAGTCCAGGGATGAAAAAACCCCACCATAAAAAGCAGTAACATATAGAGAGAACTAATCAGCTGTGCACTCCTCATGCTGACTGGAAATCAGGGAGATGGAGGGGTGACAAGTCCTCCTAACCAGCTCCTGGTCAATCTTGATGCCAGAAGATAGGAGCAATGCATTTGACTTGGGCAAAAAAACACGCTGTAGGAAGCAAGAGGTGTTCCTGGAGTCCCCAGAGCTGTGCAGATGGGTAACCAGCTTCTGTGAACCTCCTCAACTGTGTGGACCTGGGAGTGCTCTCAGTTTTGCATGGCTAGCTTTGTGTGCCTGGGTGAAACATCTGCTCCAGACCTGTTCCTTGGAGAGGACAGGAGTGTGTGGGCTGGGAGAGAGACACAGGAAGCCACGCTCAGCACCACAGGCATGGCTCCATCCTGATCCAGGTCGGTGAGAGGGAAGCCAGGAAGTGAAGGTGGCTGTGGTGTGTGGGTGGTGAGGATTGAGAGGTGATCAGTGAGGCCTTCCTGTTTAGTGACACCAAAAGGCTTTTCCTGGGCAAGGGGGTGGTTTTATCTGAATCACTGAAGGGGAACTGAGTGTTCCTGGTGGGAGTAAAAGTGGGAGAGCAGGTACCTGTCTGTTGTGAGAGCCTTTCTGGGGGCGTTCAGGGATGTGCACTGTGGAGCTGAGGAGCTTCACTAAAAAGGCACTAACTGCTGCAGTTTCTTTTCTTTTTTTTTTAATAATCTTTTATGGTACTGTCTCTGCCTTTGTTCATTTTTTTTTCACCTCAGCACTGGGGTGGGACTGGGAGACAGAAAGAAGCAGTGGTATCACTAATACCAAAAAACCTGTTCTGCAGGAAAACCTGCAGATGTGTGCAGGATGGGGAAGGAGCAGCTGCACTCATGACCCAACCTGCCCTGCACACAAAAGGCCAGAGGGTGATGACAGGCTCCTTCCTCTATTTTTTCCTTTTCCCATGAACCCATTCTCAGCTCTGGTCAAAGAGAGCAGGCACTGTTCAGGCTCTGACCTGATGACCTTCAAGGAGCAACTGGAAGGAAGGTCTCCTGCCTTTCCTGCTCCATTGCTCTGCTGTGGCGTCACACAGCCTGTGCCTGGTCCAGTGCTGGTCAGCAGTGGTGGGTTTGGAGTTTATCAGGGAGATGCCTGTAGCTGTCAGAGAGCTGACAGAGAAGCCACCAGTGCTGGGAATTTTCTGTGACCTACTTTTCCTCCCAAAATTCTCTTT
>JANPWX010000286.1:3476255-3495824 GCA_024734555.1 Trochalopteron elliotii | reverse complement strand
GCAATTTCAATGTGTTTGAGCTCCTCTTGCTTGACAATTGTAGGACCAGATGCTCACAGAAAGGCTGGGTGGCCACAAGCCTCTCCATGGGAGCAGTTGGACACCAAGGCAAAAAGGCAGGTGAGGTGTCATCCTGGACCTGGGTGATGGATGCTGTTTGCAGGGATAGGGTGAAGACAGGGACTGGTGTCACCCTCAGCAGCACAGGGTGGCTCAGGAGGGTCCCTGCAGCCCCTCCCTTCTGCTCCAGGGCTCTCCATCACACTCCCCCCTCAAAAGGGGACAGCCAGATCCTGCAAATCTCAAGGTGGTCCCCTAAGGTTTCTAAGGTTTCTAAGAAGTAGATTTTTTTTTTTTTTTTGCCAAAGCAGGAATATGATGAGAGTTGGGTCTCTGCATCCCTGTCTTCCTGTTTGGTTCTGAAACATTAAAGCCAGGTCAGGGCCTTAAACCATCCTTTGTTTAGGCTTTCTCAGGCAGGTAATTTCTCTGTGCTGGGCTGCTGGTGGGGATGGCAGGTTCCCCCTCCCCACTTTCCCCCCACCTCCCCAGTCTTTGATCACAGCAGCTCTGGAAGCTAAGCTTTGAAAATACAGTCATTTCATGGATGTGTTGATTAGGAAATGAAATTCCAAGAAGCAAATGACAGCCCAGCTGCACTGCCTGACTTTGCAAGGCTGGAGCTCCCCACCAGGAAATGTATTCTCATATTTTTTTGACACATCCAGGGTGTTGTATCATTAATAAAAAATGCAGACAGAACTTCTTAAGAGAAAATGACTTCCAAAGAAACTACCTTTTTTTCCCCCCAGTTTTTCCTGTGAATCTGTAGGCTTCCTTGAAGACAGCTCAGTTCTTTCTCTCTTTTGCAGTGCAGAATGAAGCATAGGTTTATCCTGCAGCAGTGTCTTCTGGACATGCAGTAAGACCTCAGGGATTTGTCTCTCCTAGCAGGCTGTTAATCAAGGTTTCCAGCTTCGTAGGAATGTGTTTTCACTGGGGGACAGAGAGAAGATGTGGGCCTTCATGGTTAATTCTACAGAAAAACCACCCCAGCCTTGCAGTCCTGTGAGGACTGGATTCTGTCTGGTCCATCCAGCTGGGATAGGGAGAGGTGTAACTGATGTGTCTGCCTCCACAGCAGCCGTGATGCCATTCACTGACTCCAAGTAAGCTTTTCTTATTCAAACAACCCCAAATCCAAATCTCTGAAAAACAATCCTTTCCCCTTCCCTTCTGTATTAATAGCTCTGTGTTTTTTTGAGTGCTATTCTGAGCCTATCAGCCCAGGGTGGGAGGGTGTTTTGGGGCTGATTCACCTCAGTTTTGTTGCTGAGAAAGCAGGACATTCAACAAGGATGATGGCAGAGGCTGGGCTAATTTGGTTTCAAAGGGGGTTCAAGGAGGTCCTTGAGGCTACTCAAGGCTCACAGAACTGCTGCAGGAGGGGAAAACCCAAAACAGGCCATGTCTGTGTGGGGCAGCCATGTATGGGGCTGGGGGGTGGTTCAGACCCACTGGAGGGTCACAGCAGCAGCAGGAGGTGGGACTTTTCAAGTGTCTAGATTTGCTTAATGTTTATAGTTTAATGAAAGGTTGTTTAGGAAGGTCTGAAAAGAAGATGGGGTATTTGGAAGAACCTTTTTGTGAGGAAGAAATACCTCTGCAGGAAGAAGATTTTTTGCTGGGACGCAAAGGACCACTCCATCTCTGGCTGGCACTTCAGGTTTGAAATGAAAATGTTATAAAGGGCCTTCCTGTAAAAGGCAGATCACTTTTTCCTGGATGCAAGGAGGAAGAAAGAGCCAGGGAAGTGATACAAAGAAAACCTGGCAAAGCAACAAACCAGGAAAAGCAGCTTTGCAGGAATGCTTTGAACGGCTGCACACGCTGTGACAGAGGATGCATCTGAACCAGAGAGGCTAAAGCATGCAAGATGAGAGATGATGCTGGCCTAGACATGAAGGACCTTATCCTACTCTCCTCTAGTTTGCATACCCAGAAATAACCAAGCAGACAGGGTCTGACTTCCAAACACTGAACAGAGGTAGACACCAACAGCCTTTATCCTTGTAGACCTTCTTTCTCCCCAGCACAGAATGGTTAAAACTATTTCTCTCTCAATGAGTTGCCTCCTTTCCCTGGGTGCTGCTTAAAAATCACCCAAAAAATTAAAACCAGGTCAGCCTTTACATCTGTTCTGCACAAGACACCCCATTGGGAAGGGAGTTCTCCTGGTGAGAGCAGGAAAGCCATTTAGAGTCCCCCAGCACTTGTGCTGCAGCAGCCCCTTTCCCTCCCACTGCTCCTGCACAGGGAGGCATTTCCACAGTGCCAGAGGCCCATCCCCCTGCAGGGTGGGGATGCAGGCAGGAGTGGGGCCAGAGGTGGGGATGCAGAGTGGTCACAGAGAGGGAGAAGGCTGTGCAGCCCCAACCCCATTCCCCTGTGGTGTGAGGCTGCTCTGGTTCCTCCAGCTGGTTACTCTCACCCATCCCCATTCCCATCCTATCCCCATCTCCACAAAGAGCAGCTTGCAGGTGACATCTTTGACACCTCCAGCTGTCTCTCTGCACATCGCAGCTATTCATCTCTGGCAGCTAATAGCAGAGTGCTGGGGGAAGGGAACATATGCCAAAGCATCTCAACTAAGGTGCCTTCTTTCTAATCACGTTACCTGCCCCTCTAGCAAGAGAGAGGGTGTGATATATGGCCAGGGAGGTTCCAGAATATCTCCCCTCTCTCCGTGCTGAAGGGGATGCTTTTGCCTCTGTGTGGGTTGCAGGAGGCAGCTCCTGACGGGACAGGGAATGGAGCACCTCTGTGTGGAGGGATACCACAGAAAGCACAGGCTGGACGCAGGCAGGAGCACGTGTTCCTGACAGAGGTCTGTCCGGGTGTGCAGGGTAGGCAGCTGCTGTGCAGCACGACAGTGCTGGAAGAAAGGCAGAGGCTGGACAGATCGGCAGGAAGAGCCACCTCCCATCACTGCTGCCTGCAGGGCACTGCTGAAAGTAACAACCGAATCCCAACAGCCTGGGGCAAGTAGAGCGTATGAAGCTCGGGCTCAGCTCAGCTGCAGGGAATCTCTCTACCCACTGCCAAACACCTTTGTAGCTCCAACAAGCTCTTAACTGATGTATCCCGTTAATGGCTGATCCTACACAGTGAATGCAGGTGTCAGTAATGTGTGATTCAGACAGCTGAATTCACCGTGCCTGGAGCAAGGTGATGGCTCTGCCCATTAGAGGGGAGAAGGTGTCCTGGTACCCTGGGGAGTCCAGGGGAGGGTGAGAAGCTGAGCTGCCAGGTGATGCTGTCACCATCTCCAGGTCCTGTCTGGTCCACACTGCTCCCTCCTGAGCTCAACTGCATCCTATCTCAGCAGTGATTTCAGATGGAGCTGGTGCCCAGGGCCTGGCTGTGGGGATGTGACAGTGACAAGTTACTGTGCCAATGGGGGCTTGGCAGATACTGCAGAGTAATGATGGGGCTACCTGTGGGGGTTGGCCCATGAGCATCATAACAGTGCCAAAACCCTTTTCTTGCCCTTTGCTGGCCAGCCTGACAGGAGGTGAATAGCTGTGAAGGATTAACTGGTGGCCTTTTCCATATCTCAGTGCACAAGAAAATACGACTTCTGCATCTTTTCCTAAAATATATGGGAGTGCCAAATGTGCAGATTTGCTTCTCCAGAGCCCGGGGTTGTGTGGCTGCTGGAAGGAGCTGAGGACCATTCTGCACAGGAGAGAGACAGGCTCTCCAGGTTTGCTTTCCAGCTGGGGGAATCCCAACCTGTTTCTGCTCTCTTCTGATGGATAACTTTTCCGTAACTCCTGCTGGTGTTTGAGACTCCTGAAACCCCTGCCAAGAGGGCTTGCTCTCACCTTTGAGTGCCTGGAGCCCTTTGGGGTCTGTGTCCCACCAGAGGAGTTATTACAGAGGGTTTTCCAGGTACTGTCCCCTTCCCTGCTCTGATTGCTCCTATCCAGTTCATTGGCTGGAGAGGAGGCACAGGCACGCACGTTTCAGTGTGTGTCTCTTTTTAATGCATTTATTTTTAGCTTGTTTTTGTGTCCCATAGAGGATTCCACAGGAAATCCTGCAGCCATGGGATCATGAAAAGCTCAGGTTCCCGATTGTGTTACATACGTTAACAGAGATGTGATCTATACAGGGTTTTTTAAAAAGCAGCTATAAATACTTCCTCCAGCTGCACCAATATCCCCTTGTCCCTCTTCCCTCCATGGCACCTGTTGACACTCATGTACCCAGTTAAGATTAGCTGCTTCACAGGGAAGGGGAGCCCTGCCTCTGGAGCCATCCCTCCTTGCTCTGCAGCAGGAGCACCTGGTTGTCCTCTTTTGGGACACACCTTGGGCTGTCAAAATTTGCAAAACCCCAAAGGGCTGATTCCCTGATGGATTTGGTTGGCCCAGCAATGGTGTGGGGCAAGAGCCACAGCAACCAGCCCCATATGGTGTGGTGGCACTTTACCATCTGACCCCCAGGCAGCCTCAGGCTCCTGGCCAGGCAGCCCCATCACAGTGAGGAGGTTGTCAGTTCTCAGCCCTGCTTCTTCCCAAGCCCAGCAGGGCTGCTCAGTGCTGGTGTGCACACTCTCATTTCATTCTGCAGCCATGGGGTGTGCTGCCAAGTGCATCATTTCCCTCCAGCTGTGGAAGCTGATGACTCTTTCACACGACCCCTCTGGGCTCACCAGAGTCAGTAATGCCTGCAGGGCTGGCCTGCGTTTGTGAAATATGGAGATATGCAGGTATGGACCTTGAGTTCATGGCACTGAAGTGTGTGGGAGACCCTTGGGCTCTTCTGACTAGAAGCAGAGGGCCTTTTCACCTGTGAGAGGTAGCTCTCAGCCTCCTCCTTCCTTTGAGCATTGTGGGGGAAAGGTGCTGCACAGGGTGCCCCAGAATGAGCTAGGACTGTCTGGAAGAGGCATCAGCTGGGAATGTGTTCCATTCATTACATGATACCTGCAGCCTGCAAGCTCAACTCTGAAACACTTTTCCATGGAGAGAAAACCCCAGCAAGGTAAGAAGGAGCTGTGCCAGGGGTCAGTCTCTGCTTCCCTGCAAAGATGCCAGGCCGTGCTGGTGTCCACAGGGGACACTGCTCTGCAAAGTCTGGGTCCAAGCTGTGCCCATTTTTTCCCAGTCCATGTGGCATCATTCCTGGATTCGGGTGAGCCAGACCCTGGCCCTGCTGGGTGCCTCCACAGCAGCCCTGCTCTGCTGCCCTGCAGAAAACCTCATGAGGGGAGCCCATAATATAGAGGCTGCAGGCAGTGTTCCCCTTCCCTGCTGGGAGGGAGCCAAGACTTTCTTAAAGGTTTGTTTATGCAGAAATTATCCAAATCATAATGAGAGATTCCTTCATTTGCCACTTTCTCCCCTACACAAGAAGCTTATGCCATAACCCTTCACACTCCTCTGGTCCTGGATTTACCTAAAGAGCCTAGCCTGGAGCCAGAAGAGCTGTCTGATGAAACTTTAGTTGAACCTGAAACATGAAATATTGGCTGCACCATGAGACTTGATGTGGGAAATGGAAGATGTATTCAGTTCACAGTCAAAGCAATCAGAATCCCATCACTTGGAAACTCTTCTGATCCCCACCTACACTCTCCCAAACTACACCTCTGAGTGTGCCACACTCTCAGGCTGCGAGCTGGGTTGTGTTCCTCTTTGCCCTTGAGCAGGACATATCGTGAGACAAGCAAAGTCCTTCTTCCCAGTAGACCCTGCTGAGAGCCTGACATGGGTCCTGTACAAGGGGGTTCAGACATGTCTTGTCAGCTCTGCTGTTGCTGTACTCTAGTAGACCCAGACCTTGTACAGATTGGATGGCACAAATCCAAGGAAAGGCTCATGATACCAGCTCAGAGAAGAGCAGAGAGGGAAAAATGGGGTTATGAGGGCTTAGCTGATAGAGGAGGCAAAGTCAGAATCAGAAGACAGAGGGTTTAGAGGTAAATTAATTCTGTTTATGTAGATTGGAGATTCTTCTGTGGTTTGGTTGTCCAAAACACCACAGTGAAGCCCAACCTGGGGAAGATGTCATCCCACACCATGGGACATCCCACACCAGGACATAGCCTGGTATTCTGACTGACCAAGACCTTCTGGATCTGGAGAAGGTCTTGCCAGGAGGATCAAATAAAGGGGTGGAGGAAAAGGAACAAAAGTATTAGCTTTCTTCTGCCCTGCTCCTCCCAGGCTGTCACTTTAGTCAGGGCTCCTGACAACCCCTTCAGATGAAGTGTACTCCAAAAATGTATGCTGGGGTTATGTAAGACTCCGGTACCTTTGGTGACTCACACGCCGTGTCCTAACACGCCGTTCCCCACAGCCGTTGTGTAACCTCACTGGGAAAGCATGCAGTGGCCAGCCCCAGGGATGGGGAGCTGCTGTGGGGATGGGGAGCCACGGCTCTAAAGATCTGCCTTCCCAGGGAAAGGCAAACCCACTGAAGGACCATCCCATCTCTCTCACACATGGAGACGAAGGAGTCCTGCCGCAGTGTTCGTCCTGCAACTGGAGGGATGGTCGGGGAGATGAAAAGTGTGAACTTCATGAAACTAGAAAATTTCTGGTTGGCATCCAAACCTGTGGTTTTCCCTGTTGTGTGCTGTAGTGAAAGGTCTGCTAGTAAGTACTTGTAATGAAAGGGTTCATTGGTAGGAGAACAGGAACAGGGATATCTTCTTCCCTTGTCCAGGGAGCCTTCTTCCTGCAGTGCAGTTTTTTTCTCAGAGAGCCTGAGTTTTCTCTTGTTTAAGCATGGAAACATCAGGATAGACTTTGCAGCCAGCAGTGGAGATACTGACTGTCCCTCTGGCACAAAAGGAGGATCAGGCCTTTGAGGAGCTCCTGGAACTTGCAGTGAATGTATGGGCACAGAAAGAGGCAGTGAGGGGTGCAGCACCCAGGGGCAGCTGTGTTGGAAGTGGGGACAATATTCCCAGCAGTGGGTGGGGACAGAACAGCCCAAGAGTGTCAGGATGGATAAGCCCATGGGAGAAAATATATGTGACTTTGTCTCAGTGTGAGAGGCTGTGAAGGAGAGGGGCCATGCCTGTGTACTGGGGAGCAGTCTGTCCTGGGCTCCTTGCAGACAGGTCCAGTCTGCCATGTTTTGACATCTCCTGGGGCAGCATCCCCAGCAGCACAGAGCAGAAGGCCTCACCTTCCTTCCTATTCAGAGTCTGCAGTTGCAGGAGTCTATACTTGCTGGACACAAGTATCATCTGGACCGCTGTACCTCAGCATTATGTGTGGCTGTTGTTTGGTTTGGATTTTCACCCTGCCCATGTTCTGTGTTTGAATGCATGTGCCATGAATCCAGCTCAAACATCTCAGCCCCTCAAGGCAGCAGAGTTACAGTAATGTGGGTATGTTTGAGGAAGGCTGAGAATTGGCAAGTCAGCAGCAACCTCTGCTTCTCTGAACTCACAGTGTTGAGAAAGTTTGGAGTTCATCCTGCCTTGCACTCATGTCTGTCAAAGAAATCAGAGGCAAAGAACAGCATGCTGCAGGTTTAGTGCTGCCTTGTGACTTCAGAGCCAGCTCATCAGCTGGGACAAGTGAGGGTAGCTGCCCTGAGGCAGCCCAGATGAGCAGGTATTTTCCTGACGTTTTGCCAGTCCTTGATTCCTGTCCAGGACTCCACACCTACCCCAGCCTATCTTCTGGTGCAAAAGTTATAGGTTTGAATCATGCAATGGATTTACAGCCTGGTTCATAAGCTGAACTGAAAAATAAAGTTGAAGAAACTCTTGTTTAACTAAGGATCTATTTTCCACTGTTTTTTAGCTCTGCAATGGAGTGATAACATATTAGGGCTGAGTCTTGGCTTCAGGACTCCACTTTTAGACTTGTATAAAATCACAGTAACACAGGCATCAGACTCATTATTTATTATACAGTTATAAATTATACAATTTTGCCCCCTCAGTCCATAGCTAGAAACCACCACTTCCCACATACAGCATATGCAATGCTTTATTTTTAAAAAATAACTTCCATCTTTATAAAGAGTAAAAGCAGAGCAAAAAAATGAATTTATGTGACCTATTACTTACAAGCCCACAAAACCATGCATGGATTCAGCTTCCTCAGGAAAGAGGGCAATTGCAAGGAATTTTAGAGCCAGCACCTTGCCTGATGGAAAGTAGAAGCCGTTGACTTCAGCAGGAATGTCTGTTCCTAACTGCAGGTTCCCAGAACCAGCTCACCATGAAGCCCAGTGCTGGTAGAGTGGAAGGACATTCATGAGAACCAAGCCAATTACTTTCCCCAATTAATAAGGCAGAATGATCCCCAAGTCATGTTCTGATGGCTACAAGCACGTGGCCCCCAGGAATCAAGCCTGCAGGAACACGCCCTGCCTTTGCCAGCCTTGCAGGCTGCTCAGGCACAGGATGTCTCTGCTGAGTGGCAGCACTGCCTGCTGTCACCATGGCACAGGGTTCTTTCTGTAAAACCTGTTTCAGACATATTTTGTCAGGCTTTAACCACCGGGGCTGGCCTTAGATGTGCCAGCTGGCTGCCACACCAGGATATCTTGGTCAAGGTAGTTTGGCAAGGGTGAGGCTGGGAGACAGCATATTTTGTCCCTGAACTTTTGGGAAAGCTCTGGGATGAAGAGGTAAAGAGAAGAGATGTGGACATCCTGGGAATAGAGGGAGAAAGTCTGAGATGGGGTGGGATAGGTGAGGAGGGGCAAGTTGAGATAAGAAGCTAGGGGAAAGAAGGAGTGGACCTCAGAGGACACGGGAGAGCAGGAATGAGGAGTCCCTTCTCCCCATTAGGATGTGTCCCCTGCAATGTCTGGGAAGAATCACATATTCCCACCTGTGTTTCTCCTCCATCATCAGCTGAAACCTTCTGGTTCTGATTCTCACATTGGTTGACACTTCGTGGATGGCAGCCTTTCACTGGGACAAACACACTGTTGGATCCCATCACACTTCTCCCTGGTGGCCTCTGTACTCTGGCTGTGCTGCTGGCCCTGGCACCCCCCAGCTGGGCCTGCTGGGGACTCCCATGTGCTTTGCTGGAACCCAGGAGCAGCCCCACAGATGTAAGCATGTGTGCAAGTGACCTTCAAAGAGCTGAGGTCACACAGCCAGCCACTCCAGGGGCATGAGAAACCAAGCAAAGCTGCCTCTGCAGCTTTCCCATTTCACTGTTTCCTCAAGGCTCCCCACCCAGGCTCATCTCCATGCACAAAATGGATGGTTCCTACTGGCAGAACAACACCAGAGCCACAATCCTGCGTGGAGACATACCTGAAGCAGGCCTGTGTGGGCCCTAAAGCAGCTTAACTGCTGAGCATAGAGGAAATCAGCCCCTTCTGTTGTGCTAATATTGCATTTATATTGCTCCTGGTAGAGGTACCTGCTGTAACCCAGCAAAGGGGATTCCTCTCCTACACACAGCTCTGCTCCCAGTGCAGGTCCTGTGTGCAGGGCCCTCTGGGAAGGCAGCATGAAGTCCTGTAATTAAAGCCTGGATCCTAATGTGCAAGTACAGAGAGGCCACATGCTGGCTGGTTTTCTTTGTAGCTTGAATAGTGTTTCTTTAATGTAGGTGGGTTGTTTTTTTGGTTGGAGGGTTTTTCGTGCGTGTGAGAAACATAAATAGGCCTTCATCTTTTATGCATTTCCTTGTGCCTTCCAGACACAGAGCTCCTCTCCATCATTTGACATCATTTCTAGTTTTGAAAGACGCACTTACTAGAAAAAGATATAAGGGTGTTTTCATTGCAGTACATCATATTCACATACATAAAATATTAAAAGCAATATAGATGAACCCGAAAACAATGCAGCACTTTAGAAAATAGTATTAGTCTTTTCCCTAGGTGTTAGAGAATGAGATAAATCCTACTTTGTTAGACATTACAGTCTCCATGGACTCCCAAGGGGAGTGTGTGTCACACTTAGAGATACCAGGAGGGTCTGTTACGAGGGGAGCAGAAGATTTCCTGCTATATGCCTACAGACACAGAGGAATATAATGTGTGTATGTGTGTGTGTGTGTGTGTATGGATGCTTACACAGCATTTGTCAGCACTGCCGAGGAGCATTGGTTGTGCCTGCCCCACATGGCTGTCTCTCAAGGACAGAGTGCATTTTCCCAGTACTCTCCCAGTCTGTGCTGGGTCTTCCCAAAGAAGCCCAGAGGTCCTGAAGTCTATAGCACAGTGCCATGGAGAGGCCTGCAGGACATGGCAGTGAATGGCAAATGTAACCCAGTGGAAACAACATGTTTCCCTCTAACGGGCAGCCCCACTAAAGGAGCCCTTCAATGTCCTCCAAACATCCTTGCTCAAGTCACTACAGTCAGACTTTGGCCTCAGGTGAGCCAAGGCTTGATCTCAGGTGATGCCTCTGACCTTCAGCAGTGTCTCCTGGAGACAAGAGCCCTCACAGGTCATCTCCCTCACACAAGAAGGCAAAATGGTTTTCCCCCTCTTAAAGAGTGTCCTAGAGGCTCAGCCTCACAATAACCAACTGCAATACTCACTGAAGCCCAGTAGGATGAGGAAACAAGAACTCAAATCATCCTGGATCACACCCAGTGTGGGACCTAATGTAGCCTCTGAGTTCATTCCTTTTTGTGAGAAGAGCAGATTTACTCTCAGCGTTAGTGTCTGCATGTTTTTCCAGCTGCTAGCTCTCTCCCCATCCCTCAGATCCATGTGCCTTTCCTGTCTGTCAGTTCTTCATTCATGTCCACATGTGTGTTCCCTTCCTCCTCTCCCACTGGGAAGCCTCCCACAGCCCACCCAGCTCCTCCAATGCCATCCTTCACTTCCCCTCCTGGGGCAAGGCAGCAGGAGCCAGCACTGCTCCCATGTCCCTGCTTGCTGGGGTTAAAACCATTTCATCTGCTAATGTAGATACACAGAAATGCTTTCAGCAAAAGCTGTTTGAAAAACAGGAGAAATCATACTGAACCTTTAAAAATCTGCAAAATCCTCTCCATTCTGTTATCTTACCTTTTTTCAGTCTTCCCTCTTTTATTTCCCTTTTTGCTATTGAAAAGTCTTATATTAATAATTATCGGTGTCTCTTCTTCATGGGTATTTGATTCCATATTGCTGCTGAAAAAAAAGGGTAAATATAAAAGATTCCTAAAACATTCAGAGTCATACACCCACATGTCTCTCCAATATTATCTTGCTTTTCAAAGTCAGATGAAAAATCTACATTTATTGTAAAAGTTTTAAAACAAATTTAAAGGTCTGATTCCTCGAAGTTCAGGTGGTTCACGATTCAGTAGCCACCAAAGCAAGTAAAACCAGAACCAACAGAAAACATGAAAATCCTTTTACAGGCAGAAAATGTTAATGGGAGAAACGTCAAAGGCGTTAATAGTACCAATGCCATATTCAGTATCTCCTATAAATGGGGAAGGGAATGTTACTGTTGGCAAACCTAGGCAACGACAAGAAGTATTTATTAGCTCAACGGGATCCTATATTTGCAGGGGTAAATCCAGCCAGCAAGAATTATCACTCTGTTAACAGACTAGCTAAGGGGGCAGGGAGAAGGTAGGTGGCAAAATGGACATTCACTAAGGGCAAGGGGGAGGTGCAGAGCTCCCAAAAAGCAGCACTCCCCAGGCAAGAGGGTTCTCAGGGCTCTGCCTGCTCAGAATGGTGTAAATGGTATTTTTATGAATGGTGAAAGGAAACATTGGTCCAACAAGTCATAGGAGAAGTACTGGCATAAAAGAGAGAAGAGCGAAAGAGAATAAAAGCAGTGAAAGGTGATTAATGCTATGTAGTTGCAGGTAGATGCTTGCCTATAAATCATACGATGGTGTGTAACATGAAAAGAAAATCAAAGCAAGTTATTCAAAGGGAAACTTCACGACACATGGAGAAAACTCTTCAGCTGTACACCACAGACTTGATTTTCTCTGCTCAGAATACCTGCAGCATGCATGGACTTCACTGCCAACAGGGACTATTCATTAATTATGGTTATATAGTGCCAGGCACTTGAAGCAAGTCCTACAAAGCTCTGTGATTCACACAGACCACAGACCTAATCCCAGAACGTTTATTGTCATCAGTGAAAAAAGCCTAAGCTGTGACAGGCACTCCTGGCCAGGAAGAAGCAGAGCTGGTGCCCTGACTATTTTGGGACAAAGACATCCTGTTCCTCCAAAGCCTGAGCTGGGAGTACATCTTTCCCACTGGGAAGCACCAGCCAGGCTGGCTGCAGGGGCAGCCAGAGGGAACCTGGCCCTCTACAGCAACTTCAGATGTCTGTTCAGATAAATACAGATGCAGATGAATAAAGGACTTGAGTTTATTTTTTGTGTGTGTTTGAAATGATGATAGTCTTAATTCCTGCTTTTCATTTTGATAATATTAAAGCATTCCTTCTAATTCATTTTGCTCTTCTATGCATCTTGAAAACTGTCCTGCGCTTACATGATAAAACATCTCTTCTCCCTCCAAAAGTGTTTTTATGTTCTTGTGTGATGTGAATTACAATCAGGATTGGGGCAACAGCATTAAAGTGATATTTTTTCAATACGGTTTGAAGCTATTGACCTTCTACCCTTCGTAGCCATAACACTAGGTTGTGATATAGAAACTCAGGATAAACACGCAAATAAAATATTTCTTCTTCGCTTTTGCAAAGATTGTTTATGATTATAGAGTTAATTCATTGTTCAACCCCCCTTTGTTTCAGTAGCACATATAATGTTGCTGACTTTGTCTGGGTAATTATCAAGGATGCCTTCCACACATAAGCACGGCAATACAGATGCCTGTGATATCCAGTAACAACTTGGGCAGTGGGGAAGCTTCAAGGAAAGCAGATGTTGGAAAAGGTTTTGGAAAAGGTAGAGAGAAGGATCTAAGTAATTATAGGCCTGTCTCCTGACACTAGTGCCAGCAATATAATGGAATGACTCATATGGATCTAGATTAACAAAGAATCAAAGGAGGAAAATATCATTAATGCCAATCAACAGGAGTTTATGGAAAGAGACCCTTTCAAACTGACTTGTTATCTTTCACCAAGGAGGTTGTAAGGTTGAGTGATAAATGTAACAAAGCTGATGTAAACCACTTGGACTTCTTTAAGGCCTTCAACTTGTTGCAGCAAGACATGGTGATTAAGAAATCGGAACAATCCAAAACCAACGTGACACATATAAATTGGTTGTTTAACTAATCATCCCTGAGACATCACCACAGGGCTCCTGGAAAGGTGCTCAGGGCATCGTGAGCAGCAGGCACTGCTCCCTAGGTGCCAGCCTGGGACCTTCAGCTCAGTGTCCCACCCCAACAATTTATTCAGTCCTCAGCCCTTGTACCCCTTCCCTTTGCTGGCAGACCCCACTAATCATCTGTGTTTCCTCAGAGTTGTTTATTTTTTCCTTTCCCATCCTGGATGGCCTGTGCATTGTGTGAATTTTCAGGATGGCAATTACTTATCGACAAATTTTTAACATCAGAAAAATGCAATATGGTCCCATAACCCGGCACAATTTGATCTTCATCTTCACCAACTGATATTTTATCAAGAACTACAAAGAAACAAAAGGATTGCTGATAAGATTTGTGGATGACACCAAGACAGAGAAAAAAGGTAAAAATTAAAGGATGTGTCACCACTACAAGCAGACCAGTTTATAAAATTGCCTTCAGATGAACAATATACATTTGAGTACAACCAAAGGTAAAAATCACACCTGTAGAAATAATAATAATAATGATATTAAAGGGTAGTTTCAATATAGGAGATACCATGTGGAAGGGAAGGGTCAGAGATACTGGAAAGGGCACATGAAACACAGTTGAACGTGTGATCCAAAATTCAGAGTTGCAGTATCCGAGAGGGACAAATGGGTTCTTTGGCCATGGCATCAGCTAAATAACCTACATCATGTCTGTATTTGGGTCTCATGTTATTACAGATTTGAAAAACCAAAAACTATGTTCACATCTGGTATCCATAGCACAAAACAATGGATAAGGTAGAGATGAATCAGAGAAAACATGCATGCTACTGCTTACAAATTGGAATAGGATGCCTTTTGATAACAGACCCCAAGACTTCAAAGTCCTTAGTCTCATAAAGAGATGGATGTGCGCTGTGCTGGGTCCTGATTTGGAGTAAAAGTCTGACCATCCATGACACAAAACCAGGAAAGTTTCCATAGCTGGAACATGTCATTAGCAGGCATATCCAGAACAGAAGCAAAGGTTTCTAAAAGCGAGGAGCAACAATCACATGGACAGTCTTCCTAAATTACTCACTGATTCCTAGCCTCCGGTAATATTTAAATAAAAGACACAATCCAAATCAAACACAAGACTTCAGGCCTTAGTTCTGCTAAAACTTTGGAGACTGAGTAATAACCTGGGTCTTCACCTGAAGTGCCTTCAGAAAATACTGAGGCTCAGCCCATGTCTGGACCTCGACACACACTCTTGTATGAACAAGGTAGATTTAACAAGTGTGGGCTACACCAATTTTTGGGATAACCTGTACCCAAAAGCCCTGGAATTTATCTTGCTGCTATAAAACAATTATTTCCCACTATTGCTTGGGCACACCAATTCTTAACCATTCTTGAAAACATGACACATTCAGGAGTCACCTATTCTTTTCCCATCATTGTGAGTAGAGTCATTGATTCAGTATCAACCACACAGGAAATGGCATAGGAGGCACAGTAACATGCCTGACTTAGATGGCAAAGCATCTAGGATGTTGCTTTGGTGGGCTCATGTGCTAGGAATGGAAGAGGCTTGCTATAAAACACCTATTTTAGCTGCAAACATGCAGAGTCAAATTCAGACCTAGCATCACCACCAACTGGCTACTTGTCCTTTGCCTTGCCTTTGTAACCCACATGACATCAGAGTCATGGACAGCTAAGGAGGAATTATCAATCCTCTCCTTCTCTAAACAGTGACCTTGAACCAACCCACGAGAGCAATGCCCTCACCCAGCTCTCTGCAGCCCTGTGGTTCTGTCCTGGAGCCATGATCCATATAGGCATTTGCGTCAAGTGGCAGCAGAATTAGTGCAGTTCAGGCACTTGATAGTGATCCCTTCATGAAGGTTCATGTGTCATGCACCACACCATATGGCTCTGCAGGCACAGCACAGCATTCTGGCCCTACAGGAGGGGAATTAAATGAGGCGTGCAGTTCAGGAACCACCACTGTTGGCTCCTGTTTGCCCACGGCTGGAGCCCAGTGCCTGAACCTCTCCTCACCTACCTGAGGAATGCACAGCAGCTGCAGTGCCACGGCCACTCTGCTGTCCCCAGGCACGTGTATGGACCAAAGGGAGAAGGTAGCACATGCAAAATCTTCTCCCACCTCTCAGATCTTACTCTCTGCTTGACATGAAGCTGAGAAGGAAGATCTTTCCCCTTTCCACTGTTTTCTCTGTTGTCAACACCACATTTTGCTCTGGCATTGCAGCAGGTTGCACTTGGGCCTCATCATAACTGAGCAGGGACGATTGATCCGGGCTGCAGACAGTAATCAGCCCTTTTCCATCAATAGCTTTGTCACTGACATTTTAAAAATCACACACTTCTTCCTACCATAAAACACTGTTAGGATTATGTATTGTCTGGAAGTTGAGATTTTAAAACCAAATACAAATACTGATTTCAAAGGCAAGGAATGACTTCCATTCTAAAGACAACACTAATGATAAAACAGTCCTGGAAATCTTTCACTGAATGGAATTACCTTAGAATTTCTACAAGAAAAAGAAAAAAGGCATTGGAATAAGAATGAATAATGTAAGCTATATTCCAGTGGATGTAATATATTTTAAAATGTATTTTTCAAAGGCTTAAGGAAAAAACCAAAAAGTTTCATCAGGGTTAATGACTATCCATCTAGACTGGTATTTTTGTATAAACTAAAATGATTTAATACCTGGGCAGATTCCCAGCTGGTAAGCACTGTCATAGCCACAGAACACAACAAAGCACCTATAACAATTACATTAGCTGATTCTCTACTTGTCTCTACAAACTTATGTCTTTCAGTCCCCAGCCTTCAAAGAGTGCTGAGTGGAATACAAATTCCTCAGTCAGTTCTGCATTTGTAATCCTTCTTCCAGAATTAAGACTCAAAACCTGTGCATACGAATACATTAAACTTAATCCTTATGTTTTTCCTAGCAATTGTAATGAAGTCCAACATTTTTCGCTCTGACTGCAAATGCTGTTGGAGTCTACTCTGTGCAGTGTACTGTTAAGAGATTCTTAGTGTGGCTTTTAATGTCCAGAAGAAAAAATTCTAAATTCTTCACCACAGTGATGTCGTTCTGTATTTTATTGTTTTCTGTGAGGTGGCAGCCAAATGAGTGATATAAAAAAGGCACCTTAACTAGCAGAATCTGCTTCCTGTATGTTTTTGAGTCATATTCTCCAGCTCTACTGCCAAAAGCAAGTTTTTATAACTGCTAGCATTGTAGCCAGTACAGCTCAAAACACAAATTGCAGGCTATTCTGGCAATATACAAACATTATCATCTAAATCCCCCCTACAAAATCACTGCCACTATCACTAGTGATAGCACAAGAACCAGAAAGTATGATAGAATTTCAGATTGCTTTCTGAGTTTTCAAAACCTTTATACAGGAAAAGAAATCACCTTTTGATTTCTGAATGTGGCTTAAGTAGTACCTGATAATACACAGAATATTTATGGACAACAAAGAAAGACGAAACCCATACAATCAGCTTTTTTTCTGCGGCCCAATTTCTAAGAAGAACATGAATACATTTTGAAATCAACTCTTCTGTTTAAATGGCAGAAGCAGAATGTAGCAACAATGAAATGTAGAAGAAAGTACTTGCTATGCAATTTGTCATTCCCTATGCAAGTTTTGCTACACAGTAAAACTAGCTCTAATCAATGTTGTCATTTAATGGCAATAAAATAGCAAAATCAGCTACTGTTATTTTTGTGGTCTCAAGCACTTCTTCAGAAGTTCTTCAAAATTCCTTTGCCAATCAAAAACACAACTCTGAAGGATATGGTCATCCCCCACAGCTGCCCTGCTCCCTGTGCCCTTTCCCCAGCCCCTCTAAATTTGGACTGCAAGTCTTAAATGTGGTCTTTATCAAGGGCAATAGAGGAACTCCTACTGTATCAACAGGCCCAGGAATTTCATCTGACTACCCACCATTGTACAGTTCAGATTTTATCATAGTGACTACTGCTTCCGTGGAGCAGAAATGCAAGTATGTAAAACACAATGCTAAGTTTAATGTCTCTTCGTGCCTGTGCACAGCACTTCCACAGATCAGGACAGGCATGCTCCTAGGTGCAAACAGCATTACGTGTACATCCCACACTCTGCCAACTGCTCCATGTGGGCAGCTCAGCCTTCCCATGCTGGCTGGAGTGCCCACGAGTGCAGAGTGAGAGCACTAGGCTGGCTAACAACCCAAAGAAACCTCTGCCCAATTTCTGCCCTTTTTCTGACTCTGTCATAAACTCAATTACAATTTTTTACAAACACGTCATAAAGAACATATTCTACTGGCAACCAAAAAGAAAAAGATGAAGCAGCAGCCCTGTGGCAAAAGCAGAGTCAGGAGATCTGGATACTTTTCCTGGCTTTGCTTCCTTAGATGTTGTGACTGAACTTCACAAGTCAGATATAAACAAATCCCACTCCCTGCTCTGTGGAAAGGGTCCTGCCTGCTTCCCAGGGAGAGTGGGTCCACTATGAGTGTGTATTGTCTGAACAAATACACACATGGATGTGCACGTACACACAGAAATACAAGCATTTGCACAAGGGGTGAGTCCTGAAATCCAAAATTCCTGTCATTAACATAGAGCAAGACATCAGCTCAATGAGAGAGTTAGGAGGGAAAATCTGCAGGTCAGATGTTGTGGAGCATTCTGTAGTCCTGATGACGAAGTAACAGGCATACAATTTTATTCAGTGGCATTCAAAGGCCTTCTTTCCTTGCTTGTGTCTCTAAAACCAAGGGAAACACCACCTACATGGCAGGATGGATTTCAGGGCTGAGCTGGCAAATATATGTGAGAGCCATAAAGTTTGTCAGAGAAACTCCACTTTAGAAATACAAAATGTTACTGCTAGGCTGCCAGATCTGCAGATATGCCAAGTTTCTACAAATCCCACCAGACCCAGCATTTTTTTTCCTACAGAGGTTCATACTTTTTCTGTTAAAAGAACTAAAAACCAAACAGAAATAGGTTTGGTTTTAAACCACCTACATACTGAATATACAGAAGTTATTTCTCTTTCTTGTTTTTCATTCATAATTAGACCTACTCATGACTGTACCAAGATCTTCTTTATAGACTTAAAAAGGATTGTGCAGAGTAACTGTTGGATATACAAAGAACGTTTTGATAGCCCAGGCTTCCACCCTTCTTCAGCAAATGAGGCAAGCATCAAGCTGGTACGAAAACGCAGTGCTGAGACACTGTATGGGTGTCTGATGGCACCAGGTGAGATCTGCCAACACCAGCCTCAGACCCCACCAGGCGTGAGCTCCCTTCTGTAACACACACCATCCTCTGGGCTGGGAAAGGCCAAGAAAAGGAAGGACATGCTTTGGCAGATGGCCCAAGGACAGAACCCCGAACACAGATGACCATTGCTGGACTACCCATGCCTGTGTCCCTTCCCCTGGCTGTGAGTGGGCAGTGGGGTCTGTCCCCTTCCCCAGCTAAGGGCTGGCTCTGTAGGGAGATCTGCATTTCTCCAGCCACTCTGCAGCAGCACCCCCTCTGCCCCACGGTGCTCCCCAAAACCTGAGCTCTCCACCCCACCACACACTGCATGTCCTCCCCGGGAGGGCTGCAGCTCCCTGAGGGCCTCTTTATAGAATCATAGAATTAGAGATTGTTTAAGGGGTTGGAAGAACCCAGTGCCACCCCCTGCCATAGGGAGGAACATCTCCCACGAGAGCAGGTTGCTCAGAGCCCCATCCAGGCTGGGCTTCAACACCTCCAGGGATGGAGCATCCACAGTTTCTCTGTTTCACCTGTTCTGGTGCCTCACCACTCGCATGGTAAAAAATTTATTGCTAATATCTAATCTAATTTCCCCTTCTTTCAATCTGTACCCATCACTGTTTGTCCTATCACTATAGGTCCTGATGGAACATCCCTCTCTAGCTTCCCTGTAGCCCTTCTCAGATATTCGAAGGTTGCTGAGTTCCCCACACAACCTTCTCTTCTCCTGGCCGAACAGCCCCAACTTTCTCGATCTTTGAAGGGGAAATGCTCTGGTCCTCTTAACAACTTCGAGGTTCCCTCTGGTTTTGTTCCAACAGTTCCATGTCCTCCTTGTACTAGGGACACCAGAACTGTATGCAGTGCTCCAGGTGGGGTTTCACAAAGGCGAACCCCGCTCCAAGCTGCGCCGCCCCGGGGCTGCTCCAATCCCCGGGAGGACGCGGGGCCGGCACGGAGGGCAGGGCGGGTGCCCGGGAGGGCAGGGGCCGATCCCCGGAGGACGCGGGGCCGGCACGGAGGGCAGGGCGGGT
>JANPWX010000286.1:3386331-3475878 GCA_024734555.1 Trochalopteron elliotii | reverse complement strand
AGTCGATGTTAGAGCGGGCCGCGGGGGACCCGCCGCACCGCGCCGCGCCCGGCCCCGCCGCGGGGGCATCGCCCCGCGGGGCGCTGTCAGCGACCGCCCGCCGCCTGTACGCTGCCCAAATTGCCGATTTATTCTGAATTGATTATTTTTTTAACCCCTCCACAGCACGGTTCGCTGGCTCCGTGGCGTCTGCGGGCATCCCTCCCCCTTCCAAACCCGTTGTCCCCTCTTTAATTCCCCCTGTACTGTCTGAGTGTCGCAGGGTGGCGAGGATCGGGTTGGTTATGTCCGTAACGGGGATCCGCGGTGGGGAGGGGAGCTCTGGGGGGCTGCTGCCTTCTCCTCATATGCAAACTTAGTGCTAAAGCACCCGAATAAACCTCTGGTAAACAGATGGGAATAATTCAGCTTGGCTAGGGGTGGGCTAGGTGACCTAGATAATAGGCCTCTTCCCCGCTTAATTTGCAGGGTTCTCGGTGGTAATGACGCTGTTAGGCTAGTCACCTGTTCAGATGACATTAAAAGGGTTTCTTTATTGGAATTACCCTTCTCGCAAGGGAGCCTGTTCCCTTCACACCGAATACCCCCTCTTTTTTTTTTTTTCTTTCTTTTTTTTTTTTTACCTTGACAAAGCCAAGGTTTAGGAATTGACATTTTATTTACAAGATTAAGTCCTTTACAAAGGTCGTATGCTAAAGAAAGAAAGAACAAAAAAATAAAAGTAGTCCTACCACATGAACGTATAGCAACAAACGAAGCTGAAGCTTGGTAGAAGACTCCCTTTCTGCAGATAGAAAATGTGTTTCTCCTGAGTTAAAACATACTTGATCCTGCTGTATCGTGTCTAACCATTTTTCTGCATGGGCTCTGACATGTCCCCAGATGATAAACAGAAGGGAGTTGTCACTCACTGTAGTCTAAAATGAGTTGATCGGTGAACTTTGTATTCAGCTTTTTGCAAAGGCTATCTGATATTCTTTACAAGATAGATGCTAAGCTTGATGGGGGAAGCTTGCTTTTTTTTATTCCCTTTTTTCTTTTCTTTTTTTTTTTTTTAAGGGCTTCTTATGTTTTGGACTGGCATAAAAGGTGGAAACTTTGGTTAAAGATCAGGAAAAACTGTTGGATTGTTCCAGACCATAAATAGTCCTAGAAAAGTGATGGTAGCCCCATTGTTTAAAACAAGACCAGACAAAGCATTAGAAAACATGCTGCATGGAACAATTACTGCATTACTAGGGATTTAGATTTTATTGACATAATAGGCACTTCTAACTTCTGTGATCTTTATTTGTTTTAGCACTACATGCAACCTGCAGGCTAAGGGCTGTATTGAGCAAAAAGCCAACTAAGCATATTTGGTTGTAAAATCTCAATGAGCTTCCTGTCTTGTGGAAGAAAATAATTAAAATATTATGCAGCCCTTCCTATGCCATGGGGAGAGTTGAAGTTGAAACATACTCTATAGAATACTATGCAGAGTTTATTTGGATGATTGTTTTAGTCTATACCAAACCTGACTGAGGTTTTCAAGCTCCATGTAAATGTATGGAGGCCACATAGTAAATCATTTTAGGAAGTGTTTAGATCAGATTTCCTAATTAATTCAAACTCTGCTGTGGAAAGATTTAATATGTGCTCAAGGAAACATAATTATTCACAAGCTGTGTGTTCTAGCACTTGAAGTTAGATTTTTACATGTCTTCCACTTAAGGCACCTTGTTCTCACTTCAAAATATTGGTCTAACACTTCTGTTCAGTTATCTTCATAATTTGATGTACATGGATTGTCTTGCTTGCAGATGAATTGCCTTAGGTTTAGAATAAGGCATATTTTTTAATTGCTATGTTCTGTGCTGGTGTCCACAGAAATATCTGTAGGTAGTGATATTGACAGGGTAGTGATTAATCCAAGTACTCACCAGATCCACTGAGCCAAGCCCCCCCCAACCAAGTACAATACCATATTCCTCAGGAAGCTCTCTGATGTTTTGGCCATCAGCTATCTAGAAATTTACCAAACTCTATTCTGTTACGCCTTGCTTAAAAACTAAATTTAAATCTGACATTTAGTCTGTCTGAATTACCCCTACAGCTGTGAATGCTAGGTCTCTCTTTTAATGCCAAATGCAATAATTTTTCGTACTTTAGCTAACAGTTCTACCCTAAATCTGGGTGTGTTTTGTTGGCAGGTAAATCGAGCCTTGATTCATTCTCTTTCACATAAGAGAGGTCTAATTAGTTAATATTTAGAGGGCTCTTTGAAGAGGCTTAGGAGGTTCCAAGGTATTCAGCTAGCCTTTGGGCCATGGTTGTGGACCCCATTAATGCCTTCTCTCTGCTTGGAAGGTTACCACTGCTGACAAAGGCTTGGCTGGTGTTGAATCTGGTTGAAGTGTGCTGATCATAGCTTATCCATGCCTATACTTGCAGTTTTGAAAATGAAGTTAGCCTCCAGAATGACAGTGAGTGTAAATTATCATTGTCTGTGCTTGCAGTTAACCGCATTCAGCAGTTGGCAGGTCCTGTTGAATAAAAAAGTGTAATTGCCAGTACTTGATTTCTATTTTTTTTTCCTAAGGCTTCTTATCAAGACATGCTGGAGTGGAAATACTGTCACAGTGACTTTCCCCCAAAAGCTGCTCAGAGCTACCAAGCCTTTAGTGCCTTTGAGATTAAAGAATTTGGCTCCGAGTCACCTGGTTTTGAGAGGAAAGGCATCCCAGATGATCTGTGATCATAGGAACTTCACACTTGGACAGTTGGAAGCTGGCTGTTGGCCTGTGATGGGCTGGCTCCTCACTGCAGAGACAGAGCAGCTCCTCTCTGGCCACGTCCTGTGCAGCAGTGGCTGCCAGCTGCTTAGGAGACAGAAGTGCAGGACAGGATCAGATCTTCTCTGTCTTTTTCAAAAATATGTCCTGCATGTGAGAAAGAAAGCCACAGACACAGCAGAGACCTCCTTGATGCAAATCTGGGAGGCAGGATAGACACAGAAGAAGGACTTTAGATGACAGAAGAATGAGCAAACCTGTTCTGCTAGTGATGAGAAGGGAGAGAAGATGGAGGAGAATAGTGTGGAAGCACAATGGGAAAGGAAGATAGAAGGTGGAAAACAAAAGATGAGAGGAGTCACAGAGGAATGTGCATATGGCAGGATGGAGGACAACCAGTGACAAAGAAATAGGAGCAGAAGGAGCAAGATTGTGAGGAGTAGAACAACTATTCATTAAAAAAAATATTCAAAGAGTGGGAAGATGATAGCAAACTATAGATAGAAACAAGGAAATACAGGTGGTATGGAGGTTGGAAGATTACTTTTTTTAACAGCATGAAATAGAAAAGAAAAATCTTGGATTAAAGAGTTTAATTAAAACCTCTGTATTCATTGCACAGCTGTGGTTTTTTGCAGGAAAAAAGGGTAACTGTTTTGAATGTGTTGGTTCTGCAGGGCAATCTGAATTAAAAATTTACGTAATTTGAGGAAAAGCAAGACTAAAATATACTCTTATCTCCATGACTGTGCCTAATGTGAAAAATTTGCTATTGAAAAATGCCAGCATGATGGCAACTGTGCTTGCACAAAAGGATTCTGTGCAGCAGAAGTACCACCCTTTTTTATTTAAAAAGATTTAGTAAAGGCAGGGTTAGGTACAAAAATGTATTTTAAGATACTGGGAAAGTTAGTATAGTATGGCTTGGTTTATTACCAATTAACTATGAAATGCATTAGTGCATTTGCAGACAATATGCAAGCTTGCATTGTTCTATATATTATTTATCAGTCTTCTCCTATTACAGATAGGTCTGTAATTGGAATGCTTTCTTCCGTAGCATAAAATCCTGTGGGTTTTTTTAAAGATGGGACTGGGGAGGGAAGCGTTCCTGTGGCCAAGAGTTCTGATAGATTTTCTTCTACAGGACCATCTACACAATTCCATATTTTTCACCAGTTGTAATAAATGTTCTGGTTTGAATTAAATCAGCTGAAGGTGGCAAAATAACCAGAAACAAAAAAATATTTTAAGAATTCACCTGGGATGTATTTTTTAGTGCCTGAATTCCCCAGAGCAAAAAAAAATGCTGATGCCCAACAGGCCTGGTACTGTGTACTCAGAAAATACCTGGTGAGGCTGCATGACACTGCGAGTCACCAGCTGCTAGTATTTTCACATTTTTACAGTGAGACATTTCATGCTTAGCTGTGGTGAGCTGCCTGTGCTGTGGTGTTTAATCAGTTGGTTTCAATCAGCCTGCACTGATGGGAGGCTGCTGGGGGCATCAGCCTCGGGTGCCTTTTCCCCCCCCGTGGTTTGTGCCAGCACTAATTACCATGGGGCTGTGTGATGAGTCTGCTCAGCTCTGATCTGACTGGTATAAGCCCTTAAGAAAAGTGGGGTTATCCCCGTTCTGTGGCTGCAAAACAGAATGTCCAGCTCTGGTGGGGAAGGTTAGAAATGCTTCCTAGTGTTTTTGTTTTGGTTTGAATTAAGCCAGTTGTAGCACAGCACCCTAAGGCTAGGGTAACTTGAGTTGTGCCACAACTACAAACAGAGATACATATTTACAACAGTATAATTTGAGATGTTCTGTTCCTGGAAATAAACTTTTTTCCCCTTTTCTACATTATTTCAATAACTCAGAAAAACTAGGTTGCACGACCTTACTCCAGAAAATGTTACATAGACTTAATTTGTTAGCATCACCAAATGTGACTTATGTTATGGCCTTAGAGGTAGCAGTCTGAAAAACAGAACACAGCTACAGGGATTGCTGAAAGTAAATAAATGAGAGGAAATACAATATTTAGTACACCAAACTTCATAGATTTCTTCCTAGCTTTTGTTACCCACTCACCTGGTATCCTTACCTGCTCAATTCTCCATTTTAGTTCTAGCCAAAAGATACATTCATGTTGATGTAAGTGGACAGTTCCTGTTGACAACACGTCTCAGGTGACTCAAGTCAAAGGAATTCAAAGAGTGGAGGCATTTGTCTCTCCCAATCTCCATTTCATATGATATATAAGTAGCATGTGTCTGCAACTTCCTCTTCTCCTCAGTCAAGTAATGCTGCCTCATGGGTGTCAGCCAGATCAAAAATGGAGGTCACTTTTTTTTTTTAGGCTCATGGCATATCAAGGCTGGCTCTGCTTAGTGTGGAGATCATCTGCCACTGAAATTCTTTAGAACATGTGATAAATAGGTGTGTACTGCTCTTCAAATATAAACCTGAAAGATACTGAGTACACCTGTGATAAGGATGAAACCCTTCGGTTAAGAGGAATTCTTGCCCCATAAAGCAGCAAGTTGCTGAGCTCAATATATATATATATATACACATAAACAGAAATTGACTTTCAAATAAAATTTGTTCCTGCAGGGTTAAAGCCTAAGCAAAGTTTTCTATCTGCAAGCTCAATGTGGTTTTTGAAAACCAACTGTGAGGTGGTTGGGTTTTTTTCATTTTTGTTTAGCATGTAATTACTGACAGTGATGATTCTGGAAACAACTTAGTTGGCAGTATTGTTGATGAAGAATAGAATATGGTTGGCTCTTTAGCTATTATTCCCCAAGCTGATGTCAATAAATATCCATTTTAATCAGCAGTAAAGGAACTTTGGCTGGAAAGATATGATGAATGTCAGATCTTGATAATGTGAAGCAACAAAAGAGCTTTTAAAGAGCTTTTCTAACTGGCACCAGACTTATCTTTTTGATTATATAAGCAGGATTTCTTCACTGTTGTGTTGTTCAGTGCTAATCATGGAATTACAGATTCACTCTCTTTCATATGCTGTACAGACCATGAACCAGATACTGCCAAACACATTGCAGAGGCTGTAGTGGTTTTACACGGGAGACTCTTGAGCCAGACCCTTTATGTCTGCGGGGGGAGCATCCTCCCTTTGCTGAGAACTGTTAGTGCTTTGCTGTCAGCACTTCCCCACTCTGGTCTTCAGGGCACTGCTGCACTTGTCACTAGCAATTCCCACTGCTGGTCAGTAGCCAGAATTAGGAGTGTGCAAGTGTTGCTTTGGGTAACAGTGTTCCCTCTGCCAGGTGAAAGTTTGTGTGTTTCTACTCCATGAGTGTAGGGTGTTGCATTGCTGTGCTCACTTTGAGCTGGATCTGCTGTGTCCTGAATGTTACTCGTTTTTTGTTTTTAATTTTTTCTTCCCCACTGAGGTGTGGAGGAATTAGGAATGTGTGTCAGAGGTATAACTTCCATGTGCTAAAGGCTGTTTACTCTTCAGGTTCCCCCTTTAATCCGGTGGTTTGACAAATCTGACCTAATTAAAATAGCCACTCGTTTTCATGAATGTCATACCAATTACATGAATGAACACTATGACAGGCTGAGAAGTGCACAGTGAAATCTTCCCCTTTTGACAATGGAAGCAACACAATTAGTGTTTTCTCCCCCTTAACATCTGTATTATATTTCTAGAAGGTTTGCTTATCTTCCTTGATGAATTCTGACCCTTTCAGTTGTTCCACTCAGTCACAACATCCATAATGGTTGGGCTGTAGCCTACATCAGTGAATAAATCTGCCCTCATGGGTTGATAACTCCAGTGCTACTTTAGGTGGATAGCATTTTTCTTCATAGGAGACCCTTTAAAATTTTGAGAGATGGAAGCTGTGACTGTTTACCCTTAAGATTGATTATGGAGCAAGCTAGTCTAAAAACTGCCTTTTAATTATATGTGTTGGAACCAAATAATTGGTTATGCCAACATCAACATATGCATACTGGGTCTGACAAAATCAACCTCACTCCATATCCTGATTTGTGCCTTGGTCACTGGTAGGAGGGAAGTAAAATCAGGACAAGTACAGGATATCTTCACCTGATGCATTCCTGTTTTATAATCTAGGAAAATAATATAATATTTTATAATGATTGTGATTTAGGGAATCCCAGAGCAGTAACTGGTATATAAACAATTGTGGTTGAGTGTTTGCTGTGACACCCTTTGGTGGTTGCCAGGAACACAAGTCTCTGTTTTGACTTTCCAGTAGAATTCCTTTGTCAGCAGTTGCAGGATGCCCTGCTGTGCTGTTTCAGGGATATCTGTGCTCAGTGAGATGCTGCCTCTGTGCATATCCTTAGGGCTACCTTTTTGCTCTTACACTGACTAGTACTCAGCAGTCTGTGTGTTCTTGAAGATGTTAATGAGAATGGGAAATAAAATACAACGCATTATTGGGAAGGGTTGCAGTGAAAATTTGTCTTTGCATGTCTGATTTAAAGTATTTTTGAGGGTTTTTTTTTTAAAAAAAAACTGTGGTATGTTTCCTGTTAAGTTTTTCTGTAAATGAGAGTGCTAGTGGGAAGTGCACGGCCAGAAATTACCATGTATTAATATATTGTGTGCCCAGGGTAAGGTAATGAAGCAATTTAGTCTCTCACATGTTCATGTCCTGGAATGCTTACATTATTAACCTTATAAGGTATAGGCTTTAAGTACAGTGTTTTCATACTACAATTAAAAAAGCTGAATGAAATGAGACTGTCACGATTGTTGCTGGTCTGACAGCTGTCCAAGAAATTCTGTATCACTTTGTAGTATTCCATGCAGAGGTGAGGTAACAGTTAATAAACATTCCTGGAGACTTCAGTAAGATTAAATTTTATTATTTCATTTTTGCTGGTGATAAGCTACTTCTCACTATTTTATTGAATAAATACTTTTAAGAAGTTGATGCCATTTGTCCCCCCCATTTCAGAAAGGGTTTCCTGTTTACTGTAAATAAACATGGATTTTTGCAGGTCTTGGACATTCTGATTTCTTACTGTTTTTCAGCTCTTCGAATGGATATCAGACTCTGTTTCTTTCAGGTTTTTCCTCGACTTTTGGCACCTTCTTAAGCAGTTCAAGAACTTTGATACTATTCATCTCCTGCCCTGTGTGTTTTCTAATGCTCCTAATGTTGAGATATCTGAAACCATACAGATACTGGATAAAACTAACATCTACCAAAAAGATTTCAGTTGTTGACACCCTCATACTTCATTTGCTTTTTACTTTTTTTCCTTTTCTTTTTTTCTTTCTCTTCATGCTAATCATTATCTGGCTATGAAAGGATGTCGGCTCATCATTGGGGGAAGGCTTTTGCGAAAAGGTGGGTTTTGTGTTGTGTTCCAAATATAGTTGGTCTTGGGTTCAGTCTCTCCCTTGCAGTAAGGTCTCTCACAAATGGAGATGTTTAACTTCATTTCCTTCTGGGTTGAGTAATAATAGGGTGGGGCTGAGGGAAGGAGGACAGTGTTTTGTTTTGGGTTTTTTTTAATGGCAAAGGTTGTCCTGTTAGCTTGAAAATGGATAGTGGAAAAAAAGAACCAATGTTTAAGGTATTTAAAAGATTTTTAAATGCAACCTGATGCATGCCAAGATATGGAAGAAAGTGCTTTATTGTCATGAGTGGATTTCAGGAGACTTTTCTTTTAAAAGAGGTGGTGACTGGCAAACCTAAAGTTGCACAAAGTACCCCATCTCCTTGCCTCAGTTTCCCTCTACAGAGTAATGGTCTTGCTTTACATGAACACAGATATTTTGAGAATCACTCAGCCATGGTGAGTTCATTAGCAAGTGTTACTCTTACAGAGAAGGCACCTCCAGGAAATACAACTTGCCTGCCACAATGTATGGAAACTTATTACAAATAAACACATGCTGATTTTAAATCTTATGTTTTTAAGACAATCCCCGTATCTTCTTGAGACCATATAAATGTGGACCTGGAAAAGAAGGCTGAAATTGAACAGTTTTGATGGGGTCAGTGTAATGAGGGAGGCAAAATCTGCAGATTTGAGGGAAAAGGCAAATGACCTGCATCTCAATTTGGAGAGCAGAGGATGCTATTGCCATTTCTCTGGGCTGAGATTGGCACTGTTAATCTATTTGCTGAGAAAACTGCCCTGAGAAGTACTTGAGCACAGCCAGATGCTATACAAGCCAGTGCATGATTTGAGCTTTTATTGGACCACCTATATTTTGCTTTTTGCCTACACCATTTAGCTTTCCATCTGCCTATCATGGCTTCATGAAAGTGACTAGGTTGGGAGAAACACTTTCACTCAGTTTTGAGTTTATGCTCTTCATTTCCATATGCAAAAGAAAATCCATGTTGAAATGGACAATCTGTTTTCTGTGGTTTTTAGAAAGCTTGTTGTCTGTTCAGTGTAATAATGTAACTGACAGAGGAAGGACTTGCTGATGGATTTATTTATGTAAAGTGGAATATAGTCCAAATTAGATATGGTTGCAAATGGCTGGATTTCTGCAGAGTGAAACATGGCTTTGAGCAAATCAGTTGGAGAGAACTGAACTGCTTAGGAACGCACAGCTTGATACTTAAAACCCACAGCTGAAAAAGGTCATATTCTTGAAAAGAAATAATCTGGGTTGGGGTGGAAATGCAAACCTCCATACAAGGAGATTGTGTTCAGTTTATCAAGCGAGTTCACAGCTTTTAATTCCGCCCTTTAAATGCAAAGCTAAGAAGCATGAAAAAATTAGAGGACACAAGAAGTAATTTCTCAACAAGAGGACAGTGAAGCTCTGAAGACATATTAACTGAGTGGTTTACTATGTGGAATAAAATTTGTTAGTATAACAGAATTTTTCCTTTACCTGGTAGTGCTTATGTGAAGTAGGGTATGAGTTAGATCAGTTTTGACTAACCTGTTCTCTGGCTTGGGAATATCTCCTGCCTGATGCCCACATCTCAGCTGCTTCATAGGCTAGCTCAGGACTAGCAGTGTTCTGGTTCAAGCACAGGGCAGCACAACTACTGTGCTTTCAGAGTCAGCTGTGTGGTTCAAAAGCTGTTGAATTCAAGTTGTTGAATCTGTCTGCTGGAGAGCCTAAGCTAACAAGCCCTGCTGGGAGGCAGTCTGGCTCCTGCTGAAGCCAGCTTGTGCTGAGTGCCCAGGTGTGGAAGGGTTGTAGTTTAAATAGTTCTGATAAACTTCTTTTTCTCAGGAAAGTTATCAACTCAGTGAAGTGCAGTGTAAGTAGTACAGTTGTATTCCTGGGATGCTGTACTTGAACTGAAATGAACCTTCCTCTAATATATCCAAGAAATATCCTCATGGCCCTGTACAGAACATCCTGGTCCCTGATCACCGGGGGTAGCAATGTAGGAGGGTGTTAGCATCTAGCATCAGCAGTTGCTGCTTTTTTCTAGCTGGTCTGAATAATTTGACACTAAAAGGTACGAAAGGAGCTGACAGAGAAGTTCTCTGCATAGTGTGTTGCAAGGTTTGTTAGAAGTCAAAGTTTAGGGAAATACAGAGGATTGGCCTTGCTGTACCAGTACACACAGGGATGGCTAAGATGGCCAGAACAATCAGCACCAGCCTTACATTAAGGACATGCAAAATACTGAAATTGTTAATACAGGATTTCACTGGCTTTAGTAGTTCTTTCAGTTGACTGAAGGAACATCAGTTGACTGCTGGTCCTTCCTCTCCTTGAGAAATACTGATTGATAAACATTTACCCAGTTGTTGTAGGTCTCAAGATATTATTGAGAACACTGAATTATTATCAAGCCTTGCTATTTACTGGACATTGTTACAAGTGTGCTGCTTGTTCTTGTGCCAGTTATTAGTGGTTTGGAAAAAACGTGTACTCTTGCTCCTGAAAACTGTGATAAAATTGCTAGGCTATGAAATAGGGCAGGATGGGCCACTCATCAGGAACACTTGATATTCTACATGAAAGGAAACCTTGCATTTCACTTCAGCCAAATGTGATCATGCATGTAAGGATCCAGGAATGAGAATCAGTAAATCAGGGTTGGTGTTGAGTGGTCAGGTACAGATGATCTTCTGCAAAGAGTGTTAGTTCTGCCCCTGTGAAATCATCAGGGTGTTGAACAGAAGATGCAGCCTCTGTGTTTAGTCCTGCTACACTTACTCTTGGTATGGTAGGTCCATGTCTACCATGAACCCCACAAAAGGATGTTGGAAAAATAGAGAAGGGTTCTCAACAGAAGTACAGGAAATGTTTCCTTGTCTTTAATCATTCATACAGCAGCCTGTTTAGGGAGCTCAATATACATATCATTTACCAATGTGAAAGGGTATTGTGATCAGAGAAATTAAGTACCTCTATGGGAAGTGCAAATCTTGTGGCAATGCAGTAGCCAGGCAGTAAGGAGAAGCTAAAGCCAAACTGATACTAAAACACTGTGTGATTTTTTAAAAAGTAACTTTTAAAACAATTTTCCAGGAGTTGCCATAGACTCCTCTCAGCAGTAGCATTTCTTAAATGAATGTGTTTTTAAAAATAATTTGATCACAGCTGTTTGTACTCAACAAATCAAGGAACCTAAGATGTGAGACTATATGGTCACAAGGTTACATCAGGCAAGTGAAACTTGCCAAGTGTCATGCAAGCATGGATTTGTTCATTTGTGCCTGTGCCATGGCTGTTAACTCTTGAGGAATGATCTCATCCTCACACTACAGTGATTTTCAGACTGAATGTTGTTGTATGCCAGTTTCTTGGTTGTCCCCAATGGGTTTCAGCAAGAGGAGTAATAGTAGAAGAGCAAGATCTGGGGTTTCTGTGATGACTATGAATTTAATGTGTCATCTTTGGTGGAGCCAGATACTTGCTCCACATTCAGAGGTCCCTAAACATTTCTGACTCATACTTTAGTTAGTGTGGTTGGTGTATGGACCTCAACCATGATTTAAGAACGTAAGAGGTCACCTAAAATTTCATAAACAGGCTATCAGGAAATAAAAAAATATTTTAGTCTTAACCATGTGATCTAATGAGTAAAGGCTGTTATAGATAATATATAACCATTTTTGCAATTAGTAGCTGTTCACGGAAATGAGAGTGAAAGGAACTTGAAAGATTGCAGACAGTGTCTCAGATCTCTGTACCTGACTTTCAGCCTGTCAATGTTAAAGGTTTCAGTACATTAGATAAGATTTCTTCTCTTGTTCTTCAGGTCATCCTGGGTGTTTTCAGTCATGTGGATCTGTAGGAACACAAGTTTAGTACCACAGGAAAGAAAAAAAACCCCTTTTATTATTTTATTAGTATAAGTTGTCCTATAATGGTTAACAGTTTGTGGTCTTGGAAAATCTGTATTCGTGTTGCCTTTCCAAAAGCTTTCCTGCACCAGTTATGCACAGTAATGGAAATGGAAATAATATCAAACACCTCCATATTTCATACCTGATCTGGCAGTCCATTTAAGTTACTTAAAAAATGCTCAGCTGTTGCTGCAGTGCAGGTGATGTTCCCCTGTCTTTACCAGCTGATGTGGTGAATACTGTGTTGTGTGTGATCTGGCCATCACTTTATTGCCCCCATCAGAATGTTCAGTGTGACCATGAAGTTTGAGTTGGATCCTTTGAAGGTTTCTTCAAAGACACTGCTGATGTTTTTGAATGCTGTCAGCCTCTCATCACTGATGTGCTTTGTCTTTATTCCCCAGCCTCAGCCGTGTGTGTTTTTGTTGCAGCACACGTCCCATGGAGAAGGACGGCAGGAAGTTTCCTCCCGGACCGGGCGCTCTGGAGCTCGCTGCAGGAACTCCATCGCCTCCTGTGCCGACGAGCAGCCGCACATTGGGAATTACAGACTCCTGAAGACCATTGGAAAGGGCAATTTTGCAAAAGTGAAGCTGGCAAGGCACATCCTAACTGGCAGAGAGGTAAAGTGGTATGGGTGTAACCAGCAGCGAGTTGCTGTAGGTGTGAAGGTTCTCTTGGAATAGCATCATCTAAGTCAGTGAACGTAGAGCACTTTTTACTAGAGATATTGCCACTGATGTTCAAAAAAGCAGAAATGGAAAGTTTTTTTCTTAGTAATGATTACAAAACAATTTCTCTTGGAAATGGTTTCTTAAATTTGTTTTTTTGACAAGTCTCTGTCCAGCTGAATTATATTTAAATTTGCTACTAATGTTCTTGGATAAATCCTCCGTTTTTGAAAAATGGATCCATATACGGCAGTTAAATAAGCTTGTTGGAAAGACTGCCTCTTAGTATCTCTGTACTGCAGGGCTGTATTGGAGGTGAAGTTGGGCATGAGAACTAAATGTTGTCTTAATTATGTTCCAAGTAGCCCAAATGCAGTATTTTCTTGCCAAAGCAATGTATCTCCCAGGAATGCTAGGGTGGATCACCCCAGGGTGTCTGCAGTGCTGGGTGGCTTTGGGAAGATGCTTCAGTTTGTTCAGAGATAGACTGTGTGTCAGTGACAGTTTGCTCACTTGCCTGTAGTATAGACAAGATTTCTCTTCCATCTCTTCTTGGAGTCAAGCTCAGCTCCATATTTAGTTTCTGCATGCCATTGCAATGTAATTAATCACTTGCACTTAATGGGATTCTGATTTGGTGAGCTATAGTCCTGTCTGCTTGTTACAAGAAGGTGTTTCTTGGTGCTGTTCTATTAAAAGCAACTCTGAAGTACTGAAAGAGGGAGAAGCACCTTGCTGACCTTTTCTTGCTAAACCTGTCTGATGAAGTAAATGTTTGCTGATACCAGCAAGGACTTTTACAGAAGCTGTGCCACTGACTGCAGTGCTGTAAGGGAATTTCTCTTTTCTGAGCTAATACAGAGTTCAGTAGCAGGAACAGAGGGAAGAAGAGAGGGAACATTGTTTTGCAAGAGCTGTTGAGATGGATTTCTTCCAGTTTTTTGGCTGACAGTTCCCCTTGTCTTCTGATGTTCAAGTTAGTTCTCATTTGTAGAGAAAGCATTTGGTTAATTCCTTTCCACTTAAATTCCCTCCTCTTTTTACTGATACTTAAGATGGGATATGCAAGTACTTGGTTAGTATTTCTTTGCTATTATTATAGGTATAGAACTTGGAGATATGTCACACTTTGCAAAAAGTGAAGTACCTTTTCCTTTACTTGCAGATAACTGTGTTGACCTCTGGTTCATTGTTTTTGTTTGAGATTTCAACAAATAAAGGGGACAGTGTAAAATTTTTGGCTGAATTTGGAAAGGTTTAAGTATTAAGTTTCTTCCACTCATGGAACTGATGTAGTTCAATCGGTTCAGAGCAGAAATACTTTCTGGGTTGTGACCATTGTAATGAGTGTGATTCCTTAGAGGGGAACAGTTAAGCTGATTTCATAGGAACAACTTCAAGATATTTTAAACTTTTAAAACTTTTTTTTTTTTTTTCTTAAGAGGGAGACAAGTAAAATTTCTCTTCTTGCTAGATAAACTGTACAATGTTGATAATTTTAGATGTCTGTGACCAAAATTGTTTCCAAATTCTAGATAGCAGTTTCCCCAGTGTCATTACTTCACCCTTGCCCTTACAGAAGTATTTATCTGATCAATCTTCAGATTGTGCTAGCCTTTCTCATGGCTGTTAAATTGATGTGTTTTGCTTGTGATCAGCAGCAGCACCAACCTTGTATGTTGAATCTCAGTTTCATTGCTAACTCATCTCCAAGGTTGTTTAAATCAGTTTTCCATTGTATTTGATGGTGCCTCTTAACTCCTGCAACAGACTTAATCATTATGGTTTGACATCCTGTGCCAAGGCCACTGATACAGATATTAAACAAGATAGGTCCCAGAATCTTGTCCTTGTAAAACTCTTACTCATTTATTGCCAACCTAATATCTCTTCAGCCATCTTTTTTAGGAAATAAAAAAAAACAAACCCACAACTCTTTTCAGCTTACCTAGTTGAAAAATTTCCGTGCTGCCTTCTAGATGAAGCTTTTCAATAGTCCAGGTAGTCATATCTTGTGTATCTCCACAGAGTGCAGTTAACTGTAGAAAAATATTTAAAAATGGCATTTAAACCTTCTGTTTCCTTGGTTTTTCCCTGCCAATTTTGAGTTCAAGAATTTTATGATTTATTGGAAAAAAAATTTGTCTGCTCATTTCTAAACCTTGCTCTGCTGTTCTTGGTGGATGCTAAGAACCTGTGCTGCAAGAATGCTTTTTTTTTTTTCTTTCTCCTTTAAAAACCTGCTTCTCATAAGAATACCAGGGTCATATTCTCAGCCTGGCCTCAGCCAGATGGCACTTAGCTTTCTAAATTTGTGATTTCCTGCTTTACACACTTGCTCCTGCTGCCTGTCCTGCCTTTGGTCCTGTTCTTTTTTTCCATCTTATGTACCAAAACCTAAACTAAATGCTTAGTTTAGGGAGTTACACTTAAATGAGTTTTCATCTCTGCTGTGTTCTTGCTGTATTTGAATCCCACTTATCTTTTCCTTGTTATCTGTGTCTCTGTTCTGAATGTCCTTTGAAGTGACCATGTCAGTTTCACTTTATGGCAATTCCTTCTTTGTCTCTGTGCTGAGGAGCTTCCAAATCCTGAAGCAGATCAGCACTTTCCTGTAACTTCCTGGGAGGAGGAGATGTTTGTTTAAGCATTCTTTTAGGGTAGCTGCTCATCTCCTTGCATCTGGACTCCTACCCTGGGAATTTTCCTATTGCTTGAGATGAAGATTTCATGTTTCCAACTGGAGTAAGTTCTGGGACTCTTTTTCACTCCCATCTTTAGTGTGTCTGCAGGATGCATGATGTGAGCCCATCTTCAAATTCCAGCAAGAAAGAAATGTTTAGCCCTTCAGGGGATGATCAGAACATCAGCCTAATTTGAAGGGGTTGAATTGTCTTGCAAGGAGTGTGTGGCCAGAGATTAGTTCACTGCATGAGAGCTGGTGCTTGGACACACCATTCCTCTTGATCCTCTGTCTAGAGGAGTGTTATTTGTAGGCTGTCTGCCCTTTTGAAACCACAAGTCTTCATTGTCAATCTGCTTTTCTTAATTCTTTGCAGCCCATGTATTTTCTGTTGTAGTTTTATCAAAGGATGTTTCCTATGACAAGTTTTCTGTGCTTGCCAAAATGAATCTAAAAGATAAAACAACCTTCTGCTATTACTGAGGTGGCCAAAATTATTATGGACCCTTCTGTTCATTAAAGATGTGTTCACTTAATAGCCAAGGAGCTGAAGTTTCCCAGTGAGGCTGAATTCTTTCAGAATCCAAGTCTGACTCCAAGGAATCTGTTGTCATCTTCTTTCTGTTCTTCTCTTGGAAAAAGGTGAAATTTAAGAGGGAGAAAACATTCTGAATAGTAGCAGTTTGGCTAATTTGCTCAGTGTCCCAACTTCTGATTTCTTTAACTCTCTTATTCAAATCACGTAGGAGGAATGTTTTAAGTGGCATTATTGTGAGTGGTGAAAGCCAACTCAGTTTTAATTCTATTAATGATTTCACACAGAATATCATGGCAGTGGTGTAACAGTATAGGTTGGACTTGCAGTTTTCCAGCACTGGCCTTAACTCACAGTACATGAAACCATTCCAAATGCACTTTATGTAAAGAGAGCAAAGTTTCTGCTTTGAAAGGCAGTTTAATGTTTTATTAACTGTACTTAGAAAATTCTCCATTTAACTTTCCAGGCTTGTCAGAACTATTCTCTAGGGCAGGCTGCCTTTGCCTGTGATTTGGAGACCTTTTCAAGGCACCTGAAGTTGTTCCCTGTTCCGATGATGGGTTCAAGCTCTCACAGTCCATGTTTACACATTGTACTCTCAGTGTTCATGGGGATAGGAATTCTCTAAATTCATCCTGCCTTTAAGGCTATAATTAGTGCACTGAACAGGCCTGAGAGTCTGTCTTTTGGAAAACTGAGGTCTGTACCTTCCTTCTATCTCCAGGTCTGAATTTGTTTGACAGTGTCAGAGACCTTTCTGGTCATCTGGCACCAAGTGCACCCTGAGGTGAGCTGATTTTGCAGTAACATGGTACCTTAGGACTTGGTGGGTTGAAAAAAGTTTATATCTTTTAAAGATTGACCAGAATGGTACTGCCCAGAACACAAATGCAACCTTTTCTGGTGGAATGTGCTTACCAAGTGAACAGCTATGAGTAGTATTGGGGCACCAGGTCACTTTCAAATAACATTATCTGCTGTTGTCAAAGGCAGTGGTCACTGCATCCAGCATGGAATTATAAGAGATTGCAGGAAGCTAATAACTTTGAACTATTGTCACAAAGTTAACAACAGGCATAAAGGTAGAGATAAAAATCTTTCTTGGTTTCGTACACAGCTGCTAATAAAAAAATACCTATTGCTTAATGTTTCTCTCTTGTTTATATTTTTGAAGTGATTTCTCAAGGTTTTGCAATGGAATTTTGCCTCAGGAGATAGTGATCCTTAATTTCAGTAGCTTGCCCTAGAAGAAAACAGTCCCCAAAGGAAAAGCATTCTTAGATGGCGTCTCAGTCATGTCTCATCGTATCTTGCATCTAGAAGAGCTCAAAATAAATCTTGAATATCAGTTTCAGAAAACACCATATCCATTATATAATTCCATGGTGCACCCAAGCATTGAACACTGTTCCTCCTTACCCTCTCCATCGTGACAATCCATCCCTGTGTTTTTGCACTTGAATGTAGGGATATAAATTGGCTTTGATGTAAGATATTCTTTATTCCATATGTTGACAACCCCAAGTTAATGAGGTGACAAAGATAGCACAGAGTGAAGCAGGGAAATGGGAGCTGTGGCATGGGAAGCAGCAGCATCTACTGTTTGAGCCAAAAATTGAAGTAGAGTTGAAAGCCTTTGCTTTACACCAGTGAGGTATTATAATCAGCTGAGTTGCAGCATCTTGCCTCTTTGAGAGGCACCATCTCCTTCTACAGAGCTACTTCTGGTATGTTTAGTCTCTAATTTAGAAAGGAAAAATACCAATTGGCATGTAATTCTAGAACAATTCTCATTTCTTGTTCTACCTCATCCAGTATCCAAATTGCATTGCACTGAAGTTTCTGTTGTCTATTCATTGCTTCAAATCTTCAGGTTCTGACTAGTTAGCATGGTATGGAATTTCTCTGTTGCTTATCGTGTGAAATCTTTATTTTTATTCTTTAATATTTCTGTGCAGCATTTACTGAAAAGAGGAGAATAACTAAAGGAATGTGCTTACCCAAAGTGTTGTACTACGGCCAACTTGTTTTTGTTGATTCCCAAGTAATACTTTTTTTAATAGCCATCAGGGAGCAAATTGACACAAATATTTAGTGAATTTCCAAAGATGAACTTACTTCTTGCCAAATTTGTGTGGAAATGCTTTCAATATGCTCTGAAATCTCTGCTTTTAGAAACTGCCAATGCCCAGTCACTGGTGTGTAATCTGTTGTGTAATTATACTGTGTAAATATTATCTGTAGGCACACTGCTCTCTATCGGGGCACTGTTGGAGCTTCCACTGTCATGACTGTGATGGTCTTAATGTCAAGTCAAAGACTCAGCAAGCTTCTCATCTTAATAAAGCTTCTCATCCTTAAAATACCGGGGTTTTTCCACTCCTGCTTCTAGTTTAAATACAAGTACATAATTTGCAGAAGGAACTTAAACGTTTTTTGTGTAATTTTCATGTTTTCCATTTCTGTTACTGGATTTGAGCATGTTGTAATAACGTGGTATTGCTCCTATGGAAAATACTGATCATGAACTCTTCCTTTAGGTTGCCATAAAAATAATTGACAAAACACAGCTGAACCCAACTAGTCTACAAAAGGTATGTTTTTACGTTCAATCTTTCAACTGTATTGTAACTTGTTCACTTCCCCACCTCCTTCCATTAACCCTGAATGCCTGTGCTGGAGAATCTGAAGCATTGCATACCTTAGCACACGTCTGACTGCTGTATTTAATAACTGGTTTTGTAACAGATATTTTTGACAACCCTGCAGTTGTTCAAGCTGAACTCGTATGGAGCTGTAAACTGAGAAAACAGTGGTATTTGCCACATCCTTTGTCTCCCAAGCAGAGCTGACTCTGTAGAGAGGACGTCTGTGGTTTGGTGTCATGCCCCCATGTCTCCTTTGTGCCAGTCACTTTGTTAAACTTAGAAATGCAAAACTTATGTTCTGTCCTCTTAAACTGGCCTTGAAAATGCTGCCTGTGGACTGAAGGCCAGGCAGGATCTGTGCCTTTCGTGTAGTTTGCAGCAAGAGAAGTTGATGCAGTTGTAGGAAACAAATTGGGCCATGGCTATTCTGGTTTCTTCCCTCTAGCTCTGAATGTTTAATGTGCTGTTAGAGTTGTATCGCTTTATCTTTTTAGTACAGAGTGATAAACCCTGCTCTTTCATTAAACAACCCAGTCTGTTTGGGAGTCCGTGCAGGAAGTACATTTAAATGTTACTTTCACTTGGGACTTCTCTAACTCTGTCCTTTTAAGTGCTGCAGTCAAAGGATTTTTGTTTACTTTTGAATACTTTGATAAAAACCCCCTTGAAATATTTCTGTTTGAACAAGAGCAAATGCAGAATTTACCTGTGGACAAAGTGAAAGAGAGTAACTAGAGTAAACTGGAGAATATACACATTTGTGTTTTATGCAAATACTAGAAAGATCATGTGACTAGATTTTTTATCAAGATTAATGGTGCAAAAGTAAATTGGAAAAACATACAAGTTCTTACATTTTATGGTTTTGTTGAGAGGCAAAGATTAACCTGTAGAAGAAAGGCTCCGTCATCTGAGCAGGCAGCAACTTTGTATGACTGTAGATGGGGTAAAAGTAGATAATCTGGTTCCATTTTTCTCAGATTTTTTTTTCAGTTTAGTCCCTGAGGTTATTGGTGATTTCTGGGTAAGCAGGGTGAAAATGAAGTGCAAATTAGGTAATATGATGGATTAGATAAAGTTGATTTCTGTGGCAGATTGCAACTTGGAATACCTAAATAAAAATGGTTGAATGCTTGTAGCACTTGAAAGTGAAACAAAATCTGCGTGATAAAAAGGGGAAACATCAGGGCGTGGGAAGAATGGTCAGAGAGAAGTAAAGGGGCCATGGTTTCAATTAAAAATGTAAAACCATAATCCTTCAAATGGTATTACTTGAGATTGGGCTCTAATGCCAGTTTGAGCTCGTATCAGGGTACAGTACAAACCTTTCACAAGTCACACGTGTTCAGTTGGTAAAGCCACAAGATGGAAGTGTGCATGATGGACCTTTAATTACTGACTTTGAGCCAGCTCAGTGTCCACTCATGGACACTGTTGTAATTTAATTTTTATTTACAATTTATAAAATTAGATTATGAAGTGTGATTTGTAGTATGATCTTGTGAACCACTGGGATTTCTTAACTGGGAGCCTGGAAGAATAGTACCAAATAGCAGGGTAGATATCAGATCAAATTTGTGTAGTGAAATTGCTAATGTGCTCTCCTCTCTAAGATCATTTGTTATACAAGCACGGAAAGAATTTAGCAAGATGTGTCAGTTTTCAATTTAAAAACTGAAAGCAGTTTTATTAAAATTAAATAAAATTGCCAGGAAGCAAGGGTGGATGCACAACATGCTGCTTGCCAGCTTTGCCTGACCAAGGGTTTTTATTTTGCAAGCCTTTGCCCCCTTCCCCCCTGCACTGCTGGCAGTGCCGCAGCCTCGGTGCCTTTGGAGTGACTGCACACACGACCTGTGGATGCGGGGGAAGCTAAGATGGAAGTGCTTCTGATCTTGCACTTCTGCAGAGAGAGATAAAATATTTGAAGTATGGTGGGGAGGGAAGGGCTGTGCCCTGAAGAGGGTGTGGTGTACAGTGTCTCAGCTGCGGTGTAGCTGCATGCCCGAGTCATCCTTAGGTGGGGAAACAAATGGTGATTAAAGGCTGCCAGTTCTGATTTCTTTGTGTTCCATCTTCCACATCGATACTTGAGCTGCCAGGAAGAAGTTAACCTTGTTAAGGACTTGCTTTGCTTTCCGGAGCAGTAATTCTTGGTATGCCCTCCCTGCAGCCCTGACAGCTCAACACTGACACTCAGCAGCACAGCTCTTCGGAAGGGTCGGGTTTCTTCTCTGCTGCTGAGGAAGTTCTGTGGCAGCCACATGCAGCCACTCTTTACTGTTGTTTTAGGACCTAATTACTGCTCTGCTGCTCTTGCTTAGTGAAGAGGAAGCCGTAACTGGTACTTCCCTGCTTTGAAAGAAAAGGGAATTCTTAGAGGTTTTTTCCCATGCTGGTGGTGTTAGTCATAGTTACTGTTCTCCACAAATGGACTTGTGTACACAGTTCCAGTGGATATTGGTCTCACTGCAAACAAGTGTTGATGCTATGGAGTTCACTTCCTCCTAGACAAAAAATAAAATTGTTTGGGTTTTTTTTCTTTTGAGCTAGCAATGCCATTATATGCAAGGGTTTTTTTAGCAAGCCTGTGTAATAGCACTAAATCGCTTCTCATTTTCCTGTTTTAGAACTTGGCTCCTCAGCCAAATATTTTTGTTCATTATGTGCAGATGTTTTGCCACTTACTTGGGCAATACTTATTGTTAAAGCATTTAAGTGTTCCTAAACATCAATTTTAACATGTTTCATGTACTTTCTGACCGTGGATCGATCAGTGTTTTAAGAACTGCAAGAAAAGGATGAGAATTTAAAATGCTCAGGCTTTTCTGTTTGTAATGAGTATCCCTTTCTGTTTTCAAGTTGTGCTTAGTTTGAGGCAAACTTGTATTGTGTAAAGACTTTTTGCTTGAGGCTCTTTATTAAATGTAGTGCATATTTCAGTGAGCAGTTACCAGGAGAAGCCTAATACACAGGTCAGGCTTGAGCTGGCTTGGGTCAACATCCTGTGAAAAGCCTCCTCCTTTAAGGGAGAAGGTGCCCAGGAGAGGTTGGTGCTTTGCAGCTGGCACTGACTCACTTTTTAACAAACTTTTTCAGTATTTAAAAAAAAAAATGTTACAGTCTTGTGATAGCTACTGCAGGAACACTTCTAGTCTGTCTTTTGCTGTGTTCAAAGGGAATTAGCCTAAAAGAACCAGCTTCCATTGCTGGTTTATTGGGGTTTTTTTATTCAGTTTTTTGGCTCACAGCATTAATTAAATGGCATTCTTTTCCTGTATCTGACATGGCTTACACTCAAAGGACCAGACCACAACAAAGCTGAAAGCCATTTGTTTGGCAGACTAAGGATGTTTGTCTTTGCCTGGAAACGTTTGTAGAGCTCCTGTTGACGGAAAATGAGCTGTTCAACAAGCTGGGAGTAGTTTTTAATCCCAGTATTAGAAATTAAACTGCTGAGAACTGTTTTCAGTTGTTTGTCTGCCTTTATAATTTCACTATGACAAGTAAGTTCCTAAAACTAAGAAATAATTCTCTATATTGAGAACCTTTGTGTTACATTTTCTGATGTTACACCTTGTTCTATGTTCCTGTGTGCAGGGGACCTCAGAGGTGTGAAGTTTTATCATACCTGGCTGTTTGCAATGAATATTTTTGTGTGATGATAGTTACTACATCATTTCCTAGAAGCTGATGCACATAATATTTTGGGGGAATGAAATCTGTAAAACCTTTATCCAGCATGCTTTGGGAAAGTTCTATGATATTTTACATTTTATTCCTCTATAAGAAATAGACTGTCATACATATTACAATGTCAGGCATTTGCAGATATCCCCTTCTGTGTCAAAATGCAACATCGATAAACTGACTAAGGGTGCACAATCTGAAGTGCATTTATCTAACTACAATTACACTTTGGTGGTGGTTGTATCCTATTCTCAAGTATTTTTTATTTTTAATTTCCTCTGAGACAGAAATAGTCTGTTTTTTGAAAGAGCTTGTTCCTAGTCACCCACTTGAACAAATGGCTCATACTGTAGAAGCTGCTTTTTGACATGCTTCATTGGGGTTGGTAAAGCAGAGTAGTCATTTTGTGGACCAGTGTTTTGGTGAGAGTCTGACCCAGTAAGCTTTATCTGGGTATTGGGGGTGGAAGATATCAGATATCAATTAAGAGTGAATTAAGCAAACTCTCCTTGAAATTGTAAAAACTGATAAGAGGCTTTCAGTTATATAAGCTGTGATTAAAAGTATTAATGGAATATTCAGAATATATTATACGCCAGTTTGGCTGAAATGAATGAAAAGCAAGAAAAAAATAGCTATAGATTCAACTGCTTTTAAATTCCTGATGATCAAGAGAGAGATGATGTAGTCTACCCTGTCTAATTACATATGAAAAAGCTCCAGAAATAACATAGTTTAAAAAAGAAAAGAAGGCAATTTCACCTCTCTAGAGGATAAAGAAAACGTGCACGCAGAGGTTTTGAAACTATTTTGTATGGCCAGTAATTTACTTGATCAATCAATCATGATTTCATTTAAGCAGCTTGTCATCTAGCAAAGTGTCAGGCACAGACCTGGATAACAAGATAATTAAAAGCATTTGGAAAACTGTTTGCTTTTCTCTGTGTTCAGCTAATGTGCCAATTCCAGCTGTGGCTGTAGCAGGGAGAAGATCCCCTGGGCAGTGCAGTGAGGATTGCTCCCCAGATTTTGGCATTTGCAGAAATTCTATGATTCTGAAATATCAGAAAGCAGATAATGGTTACAACAACCAGTCTCCAAATTGTGAATTCGTTCTGTTAATTTATTTAAAACCCACCCCTTGCATTTTCTTCTATTAAAAATCACAAACACGTAAGGACTTTGTTTTGTGGACTCTTTGGTTGTTTTCTGTTTTTTTCTAATGTTTCACCTTTTTTATTACAAAGTTTCACTTTTTCTTTGCTTTTATTGAGTAAATACACCTACAAGTTTTTCAGTTGTTACTAATATGTGTAGACATACCAAATTTCTTCACTTTATCTTTATAACTTCACTTTATCCGACCTGAGCCAAATCTTCCAGCAGCACTTTTTTTTCCTTACTGTAATTAACAATGATCTTATTCCTATCCCATGTCTACAAAACTCTTGGGTTTTTTTCCTGTGTCTGCATTCCTTTGGAGCTGTGGACTTCTATTCTGCCTCAGTCACTTTACATGAAGTTCAATATGATCTGATTCAATATGATCTTAGGTTACTGATATTCCTGTAGAAATTTGTTAGGTTTCTAATAAAACCTCTTGATTACTCCCGCTTTTTGAAGCATGCTGTTAGAAAATAATTGACACTAAAGAACATCAGCCCTCTGTAGTCATGGGCTGGCATGGATGAGCTGCAGAGGGAGAACAGCTGCACACTTAACTTCTGTGTAGTGTAGTGCATAAAAAGAAAATTCTTTGGTTTTCTGAATACAAGAGTATTTGTGCTTCAAGTTTTTTGTACTAATATTTTATCTTGGAACTGCTTTAAATTAATCTGCTATTTGCCAGCTTTTTCAAAGCAATGTTTTATATTGCAGTAACACCACCTGTGGCATTTTTCGTACTACAGTTAGGAATTTATATGTATCTTACAATAGCCTTTTGCAGAAGAGTTTTGAGAGGTGAAAATAATTAATAACTGTTCAGTCATGACTCTGCATTCATTTCTACTTTGTTAAATGTTACTCCATATTTTCATTCAGTTGCAGAAGGACAGTGTTTTCTCTGTGTGGCAGGCAAAGTTGAAATCTTCAGAAATAGTCAAGCAAAGCCCTCTTCATACAAGTATTGGCAGTGGGGGAGGGACAGACAGGACATGAAATGTGACAATATCTTTACAATCAGTATACTATCTCTGGATTTGGGACAGGGAATATAATGTCATCCTGCAGCTTGAAATGGGCAATTGTCCCTCACCACCATCCTGCTGGGGTGGGCTAGAGATGCAATGCTTTTATATAGGGGAGTGGTGTGTTTTGTGAGATTTTACAGTTAAAAAATTCCTGTAGCTTGTATGTCAGTCAGGGTTAACACCAGTGCTTGCACAAAGGGAAGCAGCACGATGGGGTCAGGAAAACACCGTTTGTGTTCTGCCCTGTTAATTTTGGCAGGTTCATTCAGTGTGTTGCACTGTCCAGGCAGGCCTGAGGCTGTGTCTGGAAGTGAGTCAGTGGAGCTGTGCTGGCAGACCCAGGACTAGATGCTGCTGTGCCTCAGTTGCCTTGCAGGAATGCTTCTGAAGGCCTTTTCTTCCCTTCTCTCCTTTGAACTTGCTCCTTGCTGGTGTAGTTGGATAACATGATTTTTGCACAACATAAACAGCTGGTTTTTCACATGTGATCTGCTGTTGTAGCACAGTAATTCCTGGGCTTTAGCAAAGTACTGAAGAATGCTGTATTCATACCAGTTGTATACTGCAGTGGTCTTCTAGAGGTCTTCTGGTGGGGATTCACAAAAATTTGGAATTGAAAGTGAAAGATGTGTGAGATGTACTAGTCAGCAGGAAGCTGCGTGAGCTTGCAATGATCTTCTCACCCCAAAAGTCTGCAAGCCCCAGGGCTGAGGTCACTTCTTTCCTGAGCTGTCCAGAGTCCTTCCTGGGTGTTTTTGAGGGTTGATTTGTTTGGGAGGGGTGTTAAGCAGGCATTTAACTTTTCTCTTATTTATTATTACTTTAACTTTCTCTTATAACTGCTTATTCCATGAACATCATTGAAATGCTAATAATGTTTGTCCTGTGTGTTTAAATAAATATATCAAAGTCTTTAAGGAGATCTACTGTTTATTAATGATTTAATGTTTTTATTTCAGCTCTTTAGAGAAGTAAGAATAATGAAGATCTTAAATCATCCAAATATAGGTATCTTGTTTCTTTCACATAGTTTTCATCTCTGGAGAAGTTTTAGCCTTTTCACTGTTAAGATTGCTGTGGCATGAGTTAAAAAGATTATTTTGCACTAGAGTGTTAATTTAATACAGCAGTAATAAATGGTATTTCAGAACTGTGTGTTTAAAAAAAATAACCATTTTGGTTCCTTTGCACAGAACTATTGTTTACATAGCTAACTGATAGATTTGCTCTTTTTGAGTATAGTATTGATTTTTGACTGAATTCAGGCTCTCATAAAAGATTAACATATACACCAAAACCAAGAAGTGGTCAGGAATGTTTTCAAGTTTGCACATTTAAATGATGTGATACTCCTATGGGGCTGTCAGCAGACTGGTGACTGATTTGTCACTACATGTGTCAGTTCAGTGACATACGTGGCTATTGCTGATGCTCAAATCTGTGCATGCCTGCTTAGTTTAGTGATGTTTCCATGTAACAGAAGCAAAGTATTGTTTCTTGAGAATGTGTTGTTCTGTATGGGCTGACCAAATATGTTACAGGATTCTCTACGTAGGAACGTTCAACAGAAAAAGCTTCTTTAGGGTGAATGGTCTGATATTATCAAGTGGTAGGCAAACAGTTTGGGTATTTTTCTCTCACAGTGTTCTGGGGGGGTTAACATAATAATTCTGCAGCTAGTTAACTGATGACTAAATGTCTTTCTTTTCTAGTGAAGCTATTTGAAGTCATTGAAACTGAAAAAACTCTCTATTTAATAATGGAATATGCAAGTGGGGGTAAGTATCTCATTGCTGCAGTGACACATGTAAACAAATTGCCAAGTGAGAGAAAGCACTTGTTTTCTTGAAAGTTTTGCTTTCTTTTTCAGCAATGTATTTATATTTTCAGCAATATAAATATTTATGTCAAGGTAGTGTAAAATATTAAGCAAAATCTTTAATATTCACTGGGATTTGTTTGGTTAACGTAAATAATAAATGTAATCTGTAAAACCAGCTTCTAAACTTACCACAACTTAGTAACATTTGCTTTCTTTTCACAACTCAAATTAATTGGGAATCTTTTCTCAGTCACTGATTGCTCATAACAAATATTAATATTCTCAATTTATTTAACTGTATTCAGTTCCCTACCTCTGGTGTCCTATTTTGTATAAGATATTTGGTAAAATCATGTTCAGATGTAACATTTCTGTGTTTCTTTAACTGTTGCTTTCAAAAGCATGAGCGCTGCAACTTCTGTTTTTAGATGTTGATGACATCTTGCATATCTTAATCACAGGCCTTCTACTGTCAAGAATTGCTAGGCTTAGCCTTATGCCATTTTGGGAGGAGCTTACATGCTCTTCCTGATTGTAGGGGGGATGGAAAAATGCACATCATGCAGTGTCAGATATTTTCACCAGAGCCAGAATTAAGGTATTCAGGCTTAAGTTACTCTAGCCAGTTACTTGCTGGCTAGAACTTAATATCACTCAGCTGGTCAGTGTGACCCTTGAGCACCAGCATCTGGGAATCTCAAACAGTTGAAGTTTTTCTTTAGGTTTAGGAAGTAGGTAGACTTTTTTCAGAGAAAATCAGCATTGAATTCAGACTCCAGCATTAGGTTATGTGAAGTTTAATCAACTGCTACAAATAAAGCAAGATTCTCTGCCCATCTGTGTTTTCTTCCAGCAGCTTCCTAAATGCTCCTGTTGCTTAAACAGGAAGAGAGTGGGTATTATACCATTAAAATACTGACTAGTACAGGTGTTTGGGGAGATTATCTCTGTGTTGTTTGATAGTACTGGACTTAAAAGTGAAGTCTTGTGCCATCTAGTGATTGGCTTCTAGGAGGTAGAAAGGCCAGTGGTTCTCTAAAGGAGTGAGGACCTTTCCTAGGGTGATAAGGGAGAGGTAAGTACTGTACTGGTCTAAAAAGCCAAGAGCAGTACCTTTTGATGTGTCCTGCTCTGCAAGACAGGAATAGCTGGTAATCACAGTGGCAGGCATCAGTTTCCCTATTTTCTCTTTATCAAGGTAGAGGTCATCATGATGCACATGAGCTCTGGCTGCAGGATGAAAGACATTTTTGCTACAGCTGCAACGCTTCACATAAATTGGGGATAGTTCTTTCCCTGGTGTCTTTTTCCCTGAATTATGAAGTGTTCAGGTTTGCTGCTTCGAGGTTTTTTAAGAAACAGCTGTGAAATGCAGCTGAGAGAGTTAGCTGAGTTAAGTATTAAGGAATATGCTGCAGAAGGAAGACTATTTTATAAGAAGTCCTGACATTCCCTCAGATGGCTCAGTTGTTGCTTTTCCTGCAGTGTGACTCCTTTTTTTATTGCAATCTGGTGGAGTTGTGTCTTTTAAATAAATAAATATGATATTACTCAGCTTTTCCCTTTTGAGGTGGCTGTCTACAAAACCATGTTTCCTTGCTCAGTAGGGAATGTTTAAATATTTGAGCCACTTCTGAAGTTTTTATGGTTTTTGCATACTAGTGAGGACTTTTAAGAACTGGGTTATTATTCTGTGTTTGTAGTTTTTATGTACTTGACTCTTGGTTTTTAGTAAAAAAAGTCTCCCATGCTTTAACAAACATGTCAGTGTTTCATGGGCCAGTGGCCTGCACCTACAGCTCAAACATTGTAGTCTGTATTGATGTGTTCTAAAATGGCTGCTTTGATTAAAGAGGGGAAAGACTGAAACACAGTAGAGATCTTCAGTAATCTTTAGTCATCCACAGCCATACAACAGTGGGCTTGTTCAGTGTATTTTATAGGTATGATGGTTGTGTGAGGGATTATATCAGTGTCCTGCTATGCTCATTCTTGTGACCCTCCTTGTGGATACCTCTTCCAAGCCTAGGTTAAAGCTAAGGTTTCTGATTTTGTTTAGAACCATTTTATACACATGCACAAATTAAAATTTTAGTGTTGCTATGATGGCATTTACAAATATCATCAACTTCTCATATATGAAGCTTTTTTCTTTTTCTGAAGCAAAAGAAACTCTTGTGAGAAAGTCTGTGAAGGGGTGGATGTCATCTTTGTTTACAAAACAGAAGTATGCTGCTCAGTTTCTATCCTAAGTAATTGGAAGGAAATGGTTTCCTTTGTGTATATCCAGTCACTCATTATTTTCTTGTAAAAGAGATGATGGTGTAGTAAATTGCACAGCAGTTGTGCCTTGTTCTCTTGAGCTGTCCTGTAATCATAAACTTGAAGTACAGTCATTCCAGCAAAGCTGCTGTGGGAACTGCTGGAGAGGAATCTCTACATTCTGAAATTGGCATTAATATATCTCGTTATTGAATTGTAGGGGAGGTGTTTGACTATCTGGTTGCACATGGAAGAATGAAGGAAAAGGAGGCTAGAGCTAAATTTAGACAGGTATGTATAACATTCCTGTATGTCAGCTTTCCCCTCACCCCTGGTTTTAATGCTGAAATGAGTAAAACAGCTGTCCTTTGCATTTGACTTACAGCAGTGTTCACCATGTTGTGGGCTTGTAGCTCTGAATAAGAAAAAACTTAGGTCAGAGCAGTATTTTGGAGGAGTCAGTAGTCTGTTCAGTGCTGCTGGTTTCCTTAGTGCTGAGTGCCAGGATGTCCAGGAGTGCCAGAACACAGAGACTGCTTGTTTTGGAAGTGTATTCCATTCCAAAATGCATTTCCTCTGGGCTGATTTCATATGTCCTTAGCTCAGCAGGTCTGTAACATTTTGGAAGCTGTTCAAATGTAACAGGCTACAAACAGGCCAGTTTCAAAATGCAGACAGTGCATGTAATAGGGATCCATTCACTTTCATCTGGTTACATGAGAAGATACTGTGTAATAGTTGTTCTAAAAAGTCACATAAAAGTAATTTCTAGACTTCTTAGTTTAGCTTTCTTTGTGATGAATAAGCTAGCCCTGCCAAGATGTTGAAATTTCATTGATCTGCAAGAAGCATTTCCATTCTACAGTAAAGCAGTACTGAACATAACCAGATATTTTTGCATAAGTAATTTAAATCCAAATGTAGCATCTTGTAGCTCTTGTAGCATCTAGAGTTTCAGATCTGACCAGTCTTACATACTTGGTTTTCTGTCCTTGTGCTGAAATTTGTGAATTCCTGTTCCCTTTGGTCACTTAGATAGCCTTGGTAATGTTGTGAAAAATAATAAATGTCAAAATTATGCTCCAGCTTAATGACACTTGAAAATAATGAGTAGGGACAAGAGTGGTTTTTTGAATGGTATTGTAGGGGTTTTAAACTGCTGGATCATGGCAATGATGTGTCAGTCAGTTTCCCTGTTGGGAGGGGAAGCTCTGATGGTTTCACATCTTAAGCGTAGCCATGCAGAAATGAAATTTGATGTAAGATATGAGACCTCCAGGAACTAAATTAAGGATTTTGCTTTGTTTTCTCTCATCTTACTAAATCTTGTACTTACCCTTTTTAATCTTTTTTGGGGGAAAAAAAACCACACCAAAACCACCAGCACCACCAGCACACAAACAAAACAACCCAAAAGCAGCTGTAGACTTTATCTCCCCAGTAGTCATTTGTGATTACTGGAGTCATACAGCTTGACAGTAAGGAAAACTTTCCTTATTCTTCAACAAAGTCTTACATATCTTTTTAAAGCTGCTGCCTTCACTTTCGTATTCTGGTAGGTAAAGTGCTTTCCTTTGTGATGGAAGTTTTCTGGTTTATGCTTCTGTGCTGTGTTGGGAGTAGAAGTGGTGGGATGTGAAACAGTCATTCCCACTTCAGCCATCTCTTCTAAATCCCTGGCTGTTGCCTTTGTAATGTCACTTGAAGAGCTTCAGAGTAACTTGAGAGGATTGACTATTCTCTCTCAGATGTGAATATTGGAAACTTCTACTGATAGACTTTCTGCTCTCAGTCCTCAATTTCTTTCATCAGTAGCTATGTGGAAAAAGATGTTCCAGTAATTAGATTAAAATTGCATGTTTCTTCAATAAATACCTTTTTTTTCCCTAAAATTCTAATTTTACTCCCCTTTAAGTGAAAACTTAAACAGGTCAAACATGTTTTACAGGTACACTTAGTACTTAATTTTATGAGATAATGTGGGTAGTACAGGATATATGTAGTTTCATTTTCTGAAAGAAATGTGGAGGAAAAGAATTTAAAAGGGAGTTACCTGCTGAGCTGGGTATTTGACCCATCAAGAATTGGGTTTATGTACTCTCAGCCTGATGATTTTTTGAGTTGGTTTGTTGGGTTTTTTCTTTTATATTTCAGTAGAATAAATGCTGTCACCAGGACAGCTGTGCTCTGTCCTCCCCCAACAGCTGATTTCCTAGCTGCTGAGCTCAACCAGTTTTTTTAGAGGACCTTGATCTCAAAGAAAGGAGGTTCTTGAAAGCTTTGAAAACCTCAGTTCCTGGGGAAAAAAGAGAACCCTAGAAATAAGCAGAGGAGAGAAACTGTAGCACAAGCTGATTGGGCTTTGCTAGAGAGAAAAACCTTCATGCTGGATGAAAGTCAGGTAACTTTGATAAGAGCTTGGCAATTTATTAGATGCTAGAGCTCAGGCTGAGGGACAGTGTCAAAGGAAACAAGGAAACCAGATCTTGCTGGGTTCACAGGTCATAAAACTATTCATTTCACCTTACTGTAGTCCTGGAATAGCTTTGTATCGCTTTTGGTCATTGTTGGAAGAAGAATGCACTCTGCAGGCCTTTTATCTGATGCAGTGCAGCTGTTCTCTGTTAGATAGAGACTTATGACATAATAGTCTTCTTTTTTTAAAATATTTTAACTGTTTTAGCAGACAGTGGCTCTTTCTAAACTAAAGAAACAGTTGTGCTGTGGTATTGAGATTAGTTCGTACAATAGGTTGTATTGTATCTTGTTTTCAGATCATGTTTCTTCTTTCAGTAGATGTGATTTCTGGATCAAACACTTGTGTTTTGTCTGAGGAGATGCTTCCTCTCTAGCAGGCAAAGAGCAGAATTCAGTAATTCTCCCTTCTTTGCTTGTTAAAGATAAAAAGAAACTGGTTTTTAGTCCATTTTGTTAAACATGTGTTAGGTTTTTAGCAGGAAAATAGAATGTAAAAGACAGTAATCATATTATTCCAGTTGCACTTGACAAGGAACAAAGGAGAAGGTACAAAATCTAAAAATACAACCATGCCATAGAGTTCTCAATTTCAAACTCCTTTTGTGTAGCCATGTGTGAGAAATTCAAATTGAGAATGTTTTGCATTCTTAATGTCACCTTATTCTTCTTCCTCATTACAGACTTCCAGGCAATTCTGGTTCAGTTTCATCCTTTTTCCACAGAAAAATCTGATGCAGAGCAGCAAGTCTCCATAAATTTGTTTGTAATAATTCCCTCTCTTTTCTGCAAGCAGTTAGATCTGGCCTTCTTCAGTCTTCTCGCTGTTTCCCTGCTGAAGCAGTTTAGAATTCTTAATGCTGGTAGATGTTAGGACAGGTCTTAGAAAATTATAAAATCCACAAAATACATCTTATTGGTGTGTTCCAGTAAAGCAACAGAATGCTCTTAGCAGTGTGGAAGGGGCCTTGAGACGTCATTTATCTTTTTGTCATTTAATCCTTTTAGAGAATGGTTCTTCTGCCTAGAGAGAACTTCTTCAAAACCTGTATTTATACAGATTTTTTAAATCACTTGTTAGAAAAATTTTTCAATGCTCCTATTGTTACTTCTAGCAAAAAGCTCAGATGCTTTTTCCCCTATTCTCTTCACCTGCCAAGTGTCAGAAAATTCCTCAAACAAGAAGGTTAGGAAGTGAGGGAGCTGTCATTGGAAACAGTGATGGAAGGTGGAAGACAAGGGTTTCAGTCTGGTGCAGCCATGCTTTGTGCTATTTTTCATTCAGTTAAGACTGCTGTTCTTCAATTATTAATGTCCTACACATTACATTATTTCACTTCATGTGGATTGGACTCACTTGTGCAGTCTCTGTGCCATCCTGTTGCAATGCAGAGGAGTTCAAAAGCATCTCCAAAGGAAACTACTGATTGATCATCTGCTCAACCTTCCTCTCTTAGGCAGTCACAATAAAGCAGTTCAGGAGTGAGTGGTAATAGTGCTGTGTCTCTGCAATCCTGGATAAAGCCTGAGGTGTTTGTCATGCTGTCAGCACTGGAAGCCCCTGCAGAGTGAGCTTGTGACTGGCACTGAGGTAATGGTAGCAGAGAGAAAAGGAAGGGAAACCAAAAGGATGGGACAAGTGGTGGCAAGGGAGCACTTTGGCAGTTTCAGTAACTGTAAAAAGCTGAACTTGGAGTCTGAAAGAGGGAACCAGTACAGAAGGGAAAAAGCAAAACCAGAAAGAATGTGTAGGGAATGGAAATAGTACTTCAACTTTCCACCATCACATGTGAATGATTCAATATTACAGGACACACAGATCACTTTGGTGCTTAAGTTTCACATGCAAAACTTACTGGTGCATCAGTTGTTTGACCTACCAAGAACCTACCAATACCTTTCATGTGCTCTAAATGCTGAGGGAGAGAACCCTTCCTTCTTACCAGTACAGGAGGATCCTTACACTAAACTGGTGACAAGTGATTTTCTTGTAACAGTAATGCTTCCTCATCTTTCTGCCGGGGAAGTCTTCTTACTCTTGAATGGAAACTGAAAATGTATTGATTTAAATGTAGTTATTATTTTTGTGTGCAGTTCCACTTATTTTAAGAAGTCATAACATCTGCCTCAATTCTGACCATGCATGCATGACAAAATGCACTTGACTGCATTTGTGGTCATGTAAGAATAACACTTTATCCAGCTTTTCCATACATGTGAAGTTCTGCAGCAATGCTTATGACTCTTAAGAAGCAATGTACTATGACACTGCACTGTGTAAATAGCTTATATGGTTTGCTGTATAAAGCAGGAAAAACTTTATGATATTTGGAAATTATGGTGGAAGAAATTATTCCATTACGCTTGAGAGACGTTAGAGTTTTTCCCTTGAGCTTGCTATGGTATACAAAATACACTAAACCATATGCACTTAGACAGCAGAGATCTCTGTCAGATGCATAGTTGCTTCTCATTGCATAAATTTTGGCAAACAGGCTGTTTCCCAGTAGTTTCTCAAGTAACTAAAGCCCGTTTCTTACCCTTTTCTATCTGGCGTGGCATGAAAAATCACCTTTGGAGAGGGCCTGGAAAACCTCAGTCTAGGAGGAAAGCTTTTATAGCTGTATACAGTATTGGAATGGAAATACTTCAGTAACCTTTCTGAAAGTCATTGCTTCTACTGGTCTATAATTAGCCCCACAGGAAAAACAAAATCCTCGTTCAAGTACAGGAGAAAGCAAATAGATCAAATAACATCGAAGTTATTCAGCAGCTTTTTCCCAAATATACTGGTCACTGTAGGGGTTGGTTATGTAGCTCTGACTGGGTAACTTATGTCAACTTCAGTAATAAATGTTGAAATCTTTGATTAAAGCTCCTGTTTCTTTGAGATGTCACTTACATAATTTGGCTTGTTTTCTATCCAGATAGTATCTGCAGTGCAGTATTGCCATCAAAAGCATATTGTTCACAGAGATCTCAAGGTGAGTAGGTAAAAGTGTGTGCAGTGTGTGTCAGCTTCTGTACCTGTGGGTGCAGCCTTTATTGTGTATAAAATACAGTTTATGCTGAGCTTTCTGATTTATTTATTTATTTATTTACTTATGTTATAGCAAGTTTTGAGAAATATTTGCAGCTTAGAACCATTTTAAATGAAAGGAAGAGGATTTATAAGGCTTTTAAATGCAAGCATTTAATGGCTGCTGAAAGATAACCTCTCCCCCCAGAGGTCACATTCAGATCTGATGCAGGTCAGTGTTAGCTGAGAAATCTTTTTCTTTTTAAATAAGTGGTAGTTTGATAGAGATAGGAGAAGAATTGATGTTGAACAGAATTAATTACCAGTAGTGATAATGAAACTGAAATATGGCTTCTTTGTAGTTTGGCATGAAATAGCATATCTCTTCTTTAAACTGTGCCTTGTATATTAATAGTATTGCTATGTAATTAGTTCCACTTGTCATAGCTTTGTAACATAAAAAAAGCAAAAACAATACCACCGCTAAAAAAAAAAAACCTCTTGAAAACACTTTAAAAGTTATGTTTATTACCAAATTACTGCAAGAATACCACATGCTATCAAGTATGGATGGTGAGACTATATCTTATTTTCATCTGAATAGATCAAAATGTAAGGTACATTTCTGTGGAGAAAAACAGATGGTAACAAGTTTTCAGGTAGTGAAACAGCTCCCATAGTCTGAAGCTGTTGTACAGAGATTTTTAAAACAGGATATGCTAATGATTGACTAAAGCACACCTAAAGATCTTGCAAGGAAGGGAATGTTAATGGGAATTTCAGCTTCTTGCCTTTTAAGAATGAGTAAAAGCAAGCAATAGCATTCTAAATCAAGTATTTTATTCATCTTACAGACCATTCTTTCTTTTCCAGGCTGAAAATCTATTGCTAGATGCAGATATGAACATTAAAATAGCTGACTTTGGTTTTAGCAATGAGTTTACAGTTGGAAATAAACTGGACACCTTTTGTGGCAGCCCACCATATGCTGCTCCAGAGCTCTTTCAAGGGAAGAAATACGATGGACCTGAAGTAGATGTTTGGAGTTTAGGTGTTATTCTTTATACTCTCGTGAGTGGATCTCTTCCCTTCGATGGACAGAACTTAAAGGTAGCTTTTTGTAGACTGTGTTGGCCATGTTTATCTAATATTTTATCTGATATTTTAAGTGACTTGCTGTCAACTTATTGTATGTTCTTGTTCTGTTACCAAGGAACTTAGAGAAAGAGTGCTAAGGGGAAAATACAGGATTCCTTTCTACATGTCCACAGACTGTGAAAACCTCCTAAAACGTTTCCTGGTGCTAAACCCAACAAAAAGAGGCACTCTTGAGGTAATTGCACAAATGAGGTGCATCAAAAAGCTCCACATATTTTGCAAACTGCATTTTTGAGCTGTGACTTACTATTTCCATGCTGTTCCAATGCATATTTGGAGTGGGTTTTGTAGGTGGGATTGTTGATGAAAGCGTGTGACTCTTCAGAGATTGTTTACTGGGGTTGTAACACACCTGACTCCAGTTACTTTCAAAATCAATGTGTCACTACACTTTCTACGTCATACAACTTTTCTTGGTGGTTAGCTTGTGGATTCCTGCATTAATGGATGATCCACTACATTGTTTTCCACATTCTCAGTTGTGGACTGGGGGTATTGGCTGCTGTAGTTGCCTTTTGCCTGCCTTTTGTAGCATCATGGAAGAGTAAAGACCAAAACAGGGCTTCCATGGGCTTCCATGGACTTCTGTTGGTGGAGCTCGGAATTCCAAGACACGTCAAAGTTTTCATGCTGCTCCTGGTCTGCTTTGCCAGCTTTTGGCTCTCACCTGTGAGCTGGAATACAGCTGACTGGGGAGAAGCTTGGCTTGATGTGCATAGCTGGTTCTTCTCACTGGAACAAAGCAAATAGGTGCTGGAAATGTTCTGGAAAACAAAAACTAGGAAGGACCCTAGTGTTTGTTGCATAAAGAAGTTGTTCTTCCCACAGCTTGTTTTCTTTGCTGCTGAGTGTACTGTACTAACAAAACTTTTTTTTTTTCATAGCAAATTATGAAGGACAGGTGGATCAATGCAGGGCATGAGGAGGATGAACTTAAACCATTTGTTGAACCAGAACTAGACATCTCGGACCAGAAAAGAATAGGTAATTGAGTACTTTCCAGAATATGATACTGTTTGCATGGTGTGGGAGGGTTTTTTTTTTTCTCCACCACCACTCTGTGTTTGTTTGATATTTGGAAAAAGTAACTAATCCTTTAAAACTGATACTTGATCATGTTTATGTTCTCAAAATTAATAATTCTGTTTTAATTCTTTAAATGTTCCATCCTTTCTCTTGACCACTCAGCCAGCCTGAACATCAGTTTCAGTTACTTACAGAATGTCTGCTTGGTTTTAGATATTATGGTAGGAATGGGATATTCTCAAGAAGAAATTCAAGAATCCCTTAGTAAAATGAAGTATGATGAAATCACAGCTACATACTTACTGTTAGGAAGGAAGTCATCAGAGGTAAGTACCATTCTTAAGACTGCAAAGAAGCAAATCAGAAAGTGTCCTTAGCAGAGTTAGAAGCAAAAATTAAGTCAGTTACTGTAGGCATTGCATTCCTGCACAAAAATCCATTGCACATAAAGTCATGTTGTTCTACTCATCAGCAGTCCAATTTAAGCAGATTTGTTCTCACAAAAGTATGGCTCTGATTTTGAGCCAGTAAACTCTTGCCTTTAGGCTCTCCAGAACTGTCCTCTTTGCTCAGCAGTTATTCCTCTGATGGATTTTGTATGCAGTTACTGTCCTGGCTATTCTAGGAGCTCAGGTGTGAATATGCCAGCTGTAACTATTTTAAGAGAACCAAGGAGCAGGCTGAACAACCTGAAAAGGTTCTTGCATTGTAAATTACCTTTCCATATGATGCTGAGGGGGCTCAGCCTCAGTAAGCTGCTCTTGGTTCCTCTGCTGGGGTGTTGGTGTGGTGGCCTCTACAAAGTGTATCCTCTCTTCTTGTTAAAATCTTGGAGAATTCTGAGGGGAGAGTTCTGAAAGGACAAACAGATTTTCTTTATTGATTATCCTTTGAGGAGCTGCAAATTCCGCTGAGTTTTACCTAAGACAGTTGTACAAACACTATAAAGACGGTGGGACTTCTAAGCAACTGCCCATGCCATCACTAATTTCCCATGTAGCAGACCCATCTTCCACCTCCCTGTTCCTGCTCCCAGAATGCAGTGGATGTTTTAATTTGTTTTGTCTGAACTCCTTGTTTTAATACTCTCATTTGTATTGTAGTTGGATGCAAGTGATTCAAGCTCCAGCAGCAATCTTTCACTTGCCAAAGTTAGGCCAAGTAGTGATCTCAATAATAGCACTGGACAATCTCCTCATCACAAAGTTCAGAGAAGCATATCTTCTAGCCAGAAACAGCGGCGGTACAGTGATCACGGTGAGCATTTCTCATTTTCAGTATTGCAGAGTGCAGTGACTTCCAGTTCTGCTTGGTTTCTGGAGTTGTCTACATCCCTGAAGTGTAAGGAGGATGACAACAGCAGAGTTTACAGCATGGTGGTTAAATATTTTAGTGAATAACTGATTTTTTTAATTGGTTTTGTTATAAAGCTTTCAAAAGAGCTTTTAGAGGAACCCTGAATACACCAACCTAATTCTCTTGTTCTGCCTTGTGTTGTCCCCTACATTCCTGACTGTGCTGGCAAAGTCTTGTTACACAAATTGAAGAGAATGTTGCAACCCCCTTTTTCATGAAAAGCACAGCACTCCTCCCCCATGCTCTTGTATGTCTGTTCAGCTTTTGTTTTCTTTTGACACTAGTAGGTCAGCTTGTGTCTAAAACTTGAAGAAATGTCAGTTTGCCAATATTTCTGGTTTCCTGTTTCCTGAGGGTAGTGTGACTTGGTTGTCCTGCAGGAATTCCATTTCCAAAGAGCAATGACTCTAACAAAATTGCAGCTCTTCTGCTTAATGAGAGTGCAACAGAGTAGATTAGGATTTTCTAAATGTCTTAAGCATCCTCCTGCTCAGACACTTAACTCATGAAAGGAATTCCAATTTAGGCCTACATTCTCTGCATTCAGATGTTGCTTTCCTTGGGGAGCTTTCTGGGATGCCAATTACTGGGGGTTTTGATATTTGTGAAACATGTTTTAGCTACATATTATATATTTATATGTTTATGTATTTATATGTATTCTTTGTGTATATACATACATACACTTTTTGATTAATTCTTATTAAAATGCTTAACTAAGAAGTTGATGTAATTTGATGTATCCTCTTCAGAGGTGTAAGTGAGATGTCAGAAAACAAAATCCTGACACTTTACCCAGTGTCCAGGAGGCTGTTAAAGCAAGAGGGAACTTGCCACTGTTGAAGAGGCTCCTTCATTCTCAGGTGTTGGAAGCAGTTGTCTGTTCCTGGCACACGTGGGGAGGCTGGTGATGAACCACAGCCACTTCTGGCTGTTGTGGGAGCACAGACCAAGAGCCATCAGTGCTGCTGGTGCCCCTGGGTTGTGTCACCAGCTGCCTCTCTCAGGAAATACAGCATATGGCAGCACTGTGCTAATGAGGGATGGTCTGCTTTGAATGAGTCAGTAATTTGTTAAGTGTATTTAAGGTGACTCTAAAGGGTTTTTTCTAGCAAGCCAAATGCGAAACCTTGATGAAATTCTGAAACTTTCATGGAAATCAAGTAGTACCTTCACTTTGCAGGGTTTTTGCTTTTCACAATATTGTACTGTTTCCTGAAATACATCTGTTTCAATAATATAATTATCTTTTTGCAACTCTCCCAGTGTTAACTATGTTGGCTCTCATGTGTGAATACATTTCCATTGTGATAAAAAATACTGAACTACTGTTACTGAACTTCTGAGAAGAAAAACCCTTTTCTTGTTTCTTTTGTTTGTTTTTTTAAGCTGGACCCTCCATCCCCTCAGTAGTGGCATATCCCAAAAGAAGCCAGACTAGTACTACAGACAGTGACCTCAAAGAGGAAGGAATTCAGTCAAGAAAATCCAGTAGTAGTGCTGTTGCAGGAAGAGGAATTGCACCAGCTAGCCCAATGCTTGGAAATGCCAGCAATCCCAATAAGGCTGATATTCCTGAACGTAAGAAAAGTTCGGCTGTCCCTAGTGTAAGTAGAAACATTTATTTATCAAAACCATTAATTTTTTTGAGGCATAAAAAAAGAGTTAAACCTGTGATATATCAGTAGTGCTCATTTTACTTTACATTTATCAGGAGTAAATGTAGGTATTTTTTCCCTTACCATTCAAGTTACTTTTTAATAGTCTTGAAGTAGTCAGTATTTATAATTAGCATTAGTACCTCTTGGTAAACAGACATGAGTTGGGTATTAAAAAAAAATAAAACAATAAAAAAAGGTAGTTATGTTACTCCTGATATCACCAACCACTCCTCTGTGTCATATGTACAGAAGAATGAAATCTCTATTTTTGTTATTCTGTTTTATAGTTTCATGTGTATAAGGAGCCACCTAATCTTTGTCCTCAAACATGCTATTTTAAGTCATAGTTATGTTGTTAAGATTATCAAAGAAATATAGTTCTAAAAACCCTTCAAAGATGTATTTCAGCCTGTATTCAAAAGCAGTGTGCCTGGCTTTTGTCCTTGTGGGCTTCCCCCACCTGCCTCTAAATCACAACAACAAAAAGAAAAACATACAAAGGAGCAAAAGTAGTGGATGTACGTGTTTAGCAATAGGCAGTGTGCCAAAAGAAAGAAAATCCTTTGTTCATTTTCACTTTGACTTGTGCTCTCTGTGGTTCCTCCTACAAAGGCAAAGTTGGAAATTTGTTTTCACATAATGCTTCAGTCTTGTGACATTTAATTTCTAAAACTTTGGGATTTTGTATTGAAAAACTTCCTTCTTTTCAGAAGAAAAGAATTCTCAGTCCTTTATTCAACTTGTTCAACTTGCAACAGAATTTTTTTTTTAAACTTATCCCACAAAGCTGTCATATTTGTTTGGTCATAATACTCAGCACCATTACTTACAACAAATGAGAACATCTCTTCCTGAGCTGTAGCTTTTTGACAGTCTGAAGCAAAAGAAGTGAAATGAAACTTGTTTTACTTTATTGGCCCTGTATTGTCAGTTGGCTCAGTGGCTAGTAGTGACTTGGCTCCAGGATATCAGCCCAAGAGTTTCCTTGGAAAAACACATCTTCTACTGTAGCAGCTGTTATTCATGAATGTGAACAAGAACTCTGGATTTTGAGGGACCCTTTTTTGATTTTTGTGTTCCTCCACATTTTCGCTTTGGTCTTGATAAGTCCAGAAACCATTCAAATTTGTTTTTTTCTTAAAAGACAGTTCTAAGCTATTTAATCTCAAAATGGTAGGATAATCAAATCAGTTTTGTCCTACATTCAGTTGTATGGTGCCTTATTCAAAAGATTTGTGTCACAGTTGCAACATAGTTTACATTCAGTGTCTTTTCATTTGCTATTCTGTGCCACTCCCAGATATTGGAGATTTATTCCAGTAGGCTTTTTCCAAAATTCTTACTACTGTACCTGAAATAAAATTTCAGCTCATAACCATATGTTGCTTCCCTGACTCAATGGGCAACTGATCCAGCTGATCTTTTACTAGCAGTGATACCAGGTGGTGAACAGGAAATCAGGCTTATGTTGTCACTCAATAATTAGTGTTTAAAATTGTCTCTAGCTCTTCACACCAGACAGTTCAAACTCTTTTTTTTTTTAATTTCTTTTTTTCCCCCCCTGCAAAAAATGACACTTTGGCTTTTTGGTTGTTGGGAATGGAGGGAAGCACTGACTTTTTACTCATTTTCTGCAGCTGAGTAGGGAGTTCTGTTTCTTACAGTGTTGGCATGCATCTAGAAGGAAAAAAATTATTGGAGTTACCATATTGTCCTGAGGTTGAAAAAGGTATGAGGTGAAGAAAGTTTCTGTTTTACTGAGCACTGAACTCCTGAAATCTGTAATACGATGAAAAAACACTGAAGGGATAGAAAAATACCCTATAAAAACAATTATTATTTTGACAGAACAGCAAAAGCAGTAGAGCCAGTCCTTGCTGGAGACCCTTAATCAGTTGTGTGCTACTCTTATTAAATAATAAAGCTTAAAAGCATGCACTTGAGGATAAGAGCTGTGCTTGTAGAGCAGATAGCTGAGTCTGGGACTGGAGTGAGGGGCTCCAGGCTGTACTTCTGAAGTTGACAGAGTGTTTAAACTCTTGTAAAACCAAATAGTTCTGCAAGCTGAACAAGTACACATCAAAAATCTTCGGGCTATTTGGGCAAATACCAAATCAATAATGAAAACCTGCTACAGATATTGGATAGTTAGCAGGAACTGGTATATCTGTGTTTTAATAATTCCTCGTTTGTTTGTTAGAACTGGATTTTTCCTCAGTGTTGTAATAAAGCCACTCCAGAACCCTTAAAATAGCTTGAAGAAAACTGGAAGAGGAGAATAGGTGGTAGATTTGGAAAATCATCCAGGACCAAATACCATACTAGTGCTCTTAACTAAATAGGTTGGTTCACTATTGTAAGTCAGAGGCTTTTTTTGGAAGTGTTTCATCAGTGGTGTCTGTTAAAGGGAAATAGCCTGCCTGAGCACACCGACTCCCTGGGAGAAGGGGAGGACTCTGTACCACAAATTCATCCTTTGTGCTGTGATTGGACCTTGTGCATATGCTCACAAGTCTCAACATGTGCTTTTGCTGTGTCTGCTCCTCCTGCAAAGAAGGCAGACAATGCCATGAAGATGAACTTAGGCAGCTAACCCTGACCCTAGGCTTCTCATTCCCTCAGGGAGTGGGGTGCTGCTCACACCAGTTTCCAGTGCTGTGCACCTGTGCTGTTTAGTCATGTCCAGAGATTAACAGTCTGTAGATTGGCTGAACAGAAAAGTCACAGCTGAAGAGCTTCCTTGATGAATCGTGAAAGGTCATACACTAGAAAGTGTGAAGGCCCCAATACCAAGACTATTCTTGCCAATACTGAAATCTGAAACCTTGAAATGCTTAAATCTCTTCCCCTGACCTCTGAAATCGGAGTCAAACAGGAAAAAATGTATACTGATGCTTCTATCTCTACATTTCAGAATGAGCTGGGAAAGTGTGTCCTTGCAGTCCTCAAATTTCAGATATGAATACCAAAACTTCTCTGCTCCCAAAACTGAACAGGCATAGTCTTAAAAGTCTGATCCAGCACAGAGATTGCAGTCTTGACTTTCCAGATGTGCAACATGATAATACATTGTAATGTTATGTGGTGTTTTCTCAAAGGAAACCAACATTTCATGTTGAAAGGGAGCAGGTGGAAAGAAGGAAGCCACTGATTATTGTGCTTATTTCCCACCAGAAGACCAGTGTTGGATATTTTGGGTGCTTCATCCCCTAGTATGTTCAGAACACAGAACAAAATGACCTGCAAACACTAATAAGCAATATTTCACTGTACCATTTGTTTGTGAGGCCTCCATGAAGTGTCCTGCACAGTGTGACCTCCCAATAGCAAATAAACAAAACCTCACCTTTGGTGCACAGCTTTCATTGCTGGCAAGCTGAGTAAAGGGAAGGGAGTTTGTACAGTGAGAATTGCCAGAGGAAGGCAGAAGAGTCCGTTTGGGTTTTTTTAATAAATAAACAAACATATATGAAGACAAGGGATGTGTAAGGAATAAAGTACAAGGAAAGGGCCAGGAAGGCTTCTGCTGATGCTTGGTACATGCTTATCCCTAAGGAATATTTAGTGAAGTATACTTGAGAACCCTTCAGACAGCTGCATGCATCTTACAAGTTAATTAATTGTTCTGCTGATCTAAAATACTCTCTGTCTTTGTACTTTTTAACACCAGGAGGTTGTGCACTTCACTGTTGCATTTTCATTTGTACATTTGTGTGAAAAGATGTGCAACACACAGGTCAGCAGTCTCTTAGACAAGATGGCTTTATGGTTAAATAGCTCAGGGAATGTGTTGCTTGAGATTCCCTAGATAGCAGATATTTTGCCTTAAGGCACTGGAGGAGCTTTTGCTAGTTATTGAGAATGCTCCACTTTAACAGTTTTATTTCAGGTTCGGAAACAAAAAAGGTTTGGCTACTCTGCTTTTGTGCTTGAACTAGTTTTTCCTTTCTTTTTTTTTTAATCCTTCTTGCCATGACTCTCTCCTGTGACCATTTATGCGAAACCTTTTCTTAATGCTATTTTTAAAATCCGCTGAGTTCCCCTTGTCCGTCATAGCATAATTCTTCAAAGAGCTCCAAAAGGTTAGTTGAGCATGAAGTCCCCTGCCTGATTCTTAGTGGCCCTCCTTACTCAACATGTGCTTATCCAGGTGCTGACCAGTCATTCCCTTAAGCTGGCCTCCTCCAAGACTTTCCCCAGCAGTGATGTTTGAAGTTTATAGCCTTTTTTGCTTCCTGCTTTGCCCCGTGATCCTTTTCTTTAAAGAAAACTTTTAAAGGTTTTTTTCCACTTTTCCAACCATTTGCAGTTTCCTGTGTTTTGTTCTTGGGGTGGGGAGAAAAAAATACAAAGGCTTGCCAGCTTTTACTTCCTCTACGACCTGGGGGTGCATGTTTGTCTGGACCACCGTGCTTTTCCTACAGTAATTGCATCTAACTTTTTATAATTCTGTTATCTGTGAATTACCTATAGCTTCTCAGTCGTTCCTGGAAAATTGACCGCCAACTTGGGCATATCTCCACCCTCTTTCTCTGTAAAGACAGAGGCAAAGTAATTCTATTTCTTTTCTCCCCTCTAAAGTAAGGTCTGTAGTTTAAGTTCCCCTGGTTCTCTTGTCCTCAATGTATTATGCTTGTATTTAAATGTGTATTTTAAAAAATGTCTTACTAAAACTCTCTGCAATTTGTCTCTTATTCTTCCCTGTTTTTAAAACTTGTCTAGTGTTTCATAGTATCTTAATATTTAAAAGTCCATGTTTACCTTCCCACTGAATTTTACCACATTTGTTTGTTAAGTCTTTGCTTTTCCTGTCTTGTTTAAGGGTATGATTTTAACTTAAAGGAAAATTCTCCAAGCTACAAGTGGTAAAGTATTTCAAAAATAGGCTATAGAGACACAGGCTATCCAGATGTAGAAGAATGCTGTATATACTCAGAATTTGTAATTCAGAGCATTTGTAATTAAAAACTTTAAGGAATATTAATTTTGAGCCATCAGTATGAAATACAAGAACAACTTGTTAGAATTATTTTTTCTGATTGCATTATTCCTTACAAATACTAGATGGAGTTTGTATATTGAGTTACTTAATTATTGTAAGTTTTAGAACTGCGTAGAACTAGCATTAAGTGAAAAGCCTTCAATTATATGCAGACTAACATCAGAAAAGCCTTCTGTGGGGAATAACAAACCTATGTTTTTTAATTGTAGAATAATACTACCCCTGGAGCAATGACACGGCGCAACACTTATGTTTGTAGTGAAAGAACCACTGCTGATAGGCATTCAGTGATACAAAATGGCAAGGAGAACAGGTATATGAAATGTCTTCCTATGGTGTATGTCCCTTGTCTTCACCTTTCCAAAAAAAATTTAATGCCTAATTTAAAAATAAATGATGTTCTAATGTAATTCTTAACAAAAGGTGAGTACAGATCTTTGATTATGGAGCACCTGTAAGTATGTTGGGGCTTGGGTTTTTTTCCTATATTTAATTTTTTAATCTTTGTACTTAGAATGTAAAATGAAGTTTCTAATTTCTGGTTAAATACATTTAATGTTTGTAGCAGCCTTCATTTAAATCTGTTGTGAACTCTGTGGCCAAACAGCATATGCTTGCAGAAGAGCCTTGTTTAGTGTCAGACTGCAAAGTCCATCTTTCTTGAGCCATTCTCTTTTTATATTTCACTCTAAAGTCTGCTTCACTGGGATTATTTGAAATACCAATTTTGCTGCAAAGTGTCAGGGAGAAGGCAATTTTTTCTGAGCGAAAATGAAATGGTGATCGACCATTGTCTTGGACTAATAGTGTTCCTTGCTGATACTGTGGCAGTCTAATTGTTTCCCAGGATTTACAGAACTCAGCTGCTTCCCTCCTCAGGGCATCTCCATATTCTAAGTGAAAATAGTCAGAAGAATAACAAATTTCTTTTTAATTTATTGAATGTACAGCATGCAGTGGAACTGGAGCTAGCCACTGTATGTGTTGGCACTGTGGTCACATCTACTGCCATCCTGTGAAGACTGAGAAGAGCTGTCAGAAATAATATTATAGTGAACATAGATATCAGGTATAGAGTAGCAGCTGGGAGGAATACCACCAAATTTCCTGGCTGGCTGAGGTATTTTAATTTCCAGCTCCTCTTCTCAGAATTTTACTGCTGTCAAAAGCTGGTAACAATTAAGTAGTTAACCCTTGCCAGGAGAGCACTCCTGGCATGGTACTGAAAGGAATGTGTGCCCCTCTACTATGCTTCCCAATTCTCTCCACCCTTTTCTAGTATTATGATATTTTGTAAAGGGTGGGAAGAAAATACCTGTTTTCTAATTTGTGTTGAAGTTGGCAGAAGATCTGGCATTTTTTGCAGAATTTTTTTTCCCTCCCTTTGGCAGTTGATGAGCAATTGTGATGTTGAATGGAAAGCCTTTCTATTCCCTGTTTGATTCCTGGAGCCTAGGGATAAAGAACATGATTTTGACTCTGTCTCTTCCTCCTAGCTTTCTGCAAATGGAAAGTGATTAAGGAAAGAGTCAAGTATAAGTTTGAAGACTGCCAAAATTGTAGTTGGCCAGCTGGGCCTGCAGTCCCCTGTCTTGTGAAGTACAGCCCAGCTATTTGGTACTGTCTCTTAGTGTGTCTGTCTCGGCCTTCATTGGTTACTCCTTGTTAATGTTACCAAAATTTTTAGGTTAAAGCTCACCATCCTTTCTCTGATTTGATATGTTAATAGCTTTTTTCTTTCCAAACACTCCTTGAAAAAATGAATCTGTCTGTAATAGTTTTGATAAATTTTTATTACTTAGTTATATTATGCAGTTTTGTTCATCCTTAAACTAATATCTTGTCTACAATTTCTTTATTAAATTTTTAAATGTTATTAGATATTGTTTACTAGGAATGCTTGAGATTTAGATGTTCCCTTAATTTGAGAGTAAGTTCGTACTCATAAAGAGCTATCTTTTGAAGTAATTTTATTTTCCCAGCTTTGAGTTTCTCAGGAAACTGATGTTTTTCTTTGGTTTGTCACATATAGACCTTGAACTCAAAGTTAAGATTGAGTAGCACTTGACAACTATGTTAGTTGTGGTTTATATTCATAATAGATTATCCTTGTGTAATTTACCTTTTACTGTCAATGTGATATTTAAACATAATTTGCTTTGTCTACAAACTAGCCTTATTTGGGTCATTTGAAATGTCTGAGAATCTGTATTTGCACAGGTAAAAAATGTCTTTACAGCTTTTATCATGCATTTTTTGATTACTGCATTCATTACTTTTTATAGAGGGTTAAAAAGAGAGAAGATAATGAGAATGCATTGCTAATTGTATTACAGTTGGAGACTTATTGTCTGAAATGCTTCAATACTAAATTGCATGTTCATTTTGGCACAGTTTCAGAATTACTGTGATTTGGCACAGAATTCAGAATTTACATCTGAATGTATTTTGTTGCTGTAACTGGGTAAAGCATTGACTGGTCACGTGAAATGCAGGGACCTTTAATGCAGGAAAAATCAACATGACTATTGATGGGACTGGCTCTTCAGAATTAATCTTTAATGTTATTGTACTCCCAGCTTGGCAGAAAGTAACTCTAGAAACTTGTTCTTTTTTTCTTCTGTAAAGCAAGGTCTGAAGTTGAACCCGGGCTTTGTACATATCCAAGGTTTAGTTAAAAATTACTTCTGTGCTTTTGAAATGTCTGTTGGTGGCAAATGTTACAGGCAGGAGTAATTGCTGTAAATGGTTTGTTACAGATTGGATTTTAGATTTTCCATAGCTAGTCAGATACTGGCTGTGACCCAGTGAAAACTTGGGAGACTTCCCATAAAAGGCAAGATGCACACATTAAAAATCTCTATTTTTTCTGTAGAGAAAGTGTTAAAACGTTGCTTATTTTGCTTTTATCTTGCACATTGAATTCTGAGAAAACACTCTTTCTGAAAGTATGGAAACTTTAAAGAATCAATAGTCAGTAGATCTGATGTTGGAGAAAGTAGTCTTGAAGACCTATGTCAGACTGATAGAAGCAAAGAGTTCTGAGTCTCCCATCTCTGCTTTAACACATTGTGTGGCTGACACAGGCATTCTGCTGGAGACTGCTCTGTTGGCTTTCCTCCAAAGCCTGAGCATTAATTAACACACTTGGGGACTCATGAAACACTCTTCATAATGATAGGCAATTGCCTTAAATCATTTGTAACACAAATGATTTACAACAGCTTCAGATTTTTAATAAGCCTTGGCACTAATTGGGGATTGTTAGTTTGCTGTTCTGTGTTCCCAGGCTAGTAATCCAAGGAGGCTGATTTCTAAAAGCATCAGAGGAAGAGGAGATCCCTTATTGATACTTTTAGATGTCACATCTTTGGAGGCAGGTGACTAAAAACTTGGGTCTTGTGTTGTCAAGCTAGATTCTTTATCTTTTGCAGTAAATATAGAGGAAAGGAGCTGGAAGAGCTTGAGGGGCTAGTGACCAGTGACTGTGACTTCAGGGTATTAGTTTTGAGATGAATGTTCGTTTTCTTACCATTCCTTAAAACCCTGGGGTAATGTGAATGCTGTGCCTGTGTTGAAGGCTTCATTGTAAGTAGTGCTTGAAGTTGTCATCCTGAGGGATTCAGCATTGTTGAGATGCCTGCATGACTCAGATGAAGTTTTTCAGATCCTGAAAAGTTAAAAACAAACCAAAACCAAGTATGTTTTGCTAAGCATTTTAGGTAGCAGTTGAGATGTCTGAGCTGTATGGTGGTTTGTACTGGTGCTTTGGGAACCAAACCTGAGAAGTGGGTGAGCTGACACTTGCAGCTGCACTAGCATTCTCCTCTCCAGAGTTTGATGTACCAGAATTCTGTAACAGGACTTGAGTTTGTGTGTGTGTAACCATGAAGTAACTTGGAAGTGAACATGCAGTGTTGTGAAACTGTCACTGAGAATTATTGATTTCTTAACCTCCAGCAAAATTTCTGAATTACAGCTGTCTTACTTTTAAAGCAGACTTCAGATGAATGACGTGGTGTGTAGTCTGAAACGTCCAAAACATCTTGTGGTTTCTCACTTTTCTCCTATCCTTATCATTACTAGATAATGTGAAGGCTGCAAAGAGTATTTTGGCCTAAATAAATAAGTGAATCTAATGCTCCTATTTGAACATAATATACAGGTGGCAGCTTACTGGCCATTCTGCTAAGATGGTGCTCTATACTTTCCTTCAAAGCCTGAATGTTAATTTGGAGAATTTAATGTTCACGGTCAAAGCAATACAAAGTGCTCTTCAACAGTCATTCTTCTTTCTTCAGAGAACAGCAGGCATGCTCAGTGCCTACTTACATGTACAGGTTCATTATTAGCAGCCTTTTTCTTTTGGCCTCTCTGGAGTTGTTAAAGATCATGGTATTTTTGGTTTTGATTGTACCTGTGAAGTCTCTCGGTTATCTGATGCAGGTTTGACAGCTTTTGCCCAACTTTCACTAATTTCTTTTAACACTGATGCATTCTGAAAACAAAGGATTTCGCTGTAGTAATGGAGCTATCATGAGTCTTTTGGAAAGTGCATTTGGTGGGGGTTTTAATGTATTGTTTACTGTTAAGAGCAATACAAGTTACATCAGTGCTTTATTGTAGAGCTTTGGCATAGAATTCTGAGTTATTCAGGTTCTGTACATCAAGGAGGGTATCACTGCAAACCAATGCTAATGGTAAGAGCATGGTCACTTATAGATGTCCAGTGCCATGTAAGTTAGGATGCTTTTTAAGGGGAGTGTAGGGTAGCTACTGCTGTTTACGTAGAAGAGGAGGGCTCTTAGAGTTCGTGTTCTTTGATAAACCAGTTAATAGAAGGAAAAGTTTGCTTTTTTTTTCTATGCAGTAGTTTGTTGTTGGTCCATCATGCTCTTCTTTCTGCCTCTGCCTGAACCCAAACCCCCTCACAGCCTGACAGAAATGTTCGCTTACGCAGCTAGCCCTGCTTCAGTTTGTACCACATCCTTCTCCAGTGTTCGGCTGCGACATCAGAAGTCGATGTCCATGTCAGCCTCTGTGCACACGAAGATGATGTTGCCTCCAATAGACAATGGCGCAGATAACTTCAGGCCTATGTAAGAACCAGAAATCGTTGTGACACTAACTTATACCCACTGCTTCTTAACTTTGTGCTGTGGAATTTTAGTCCTAGATTGTTCTAGTATATTTTGCCCACAAGATGTGTGTTTCCTCATTTTTTTAGTCTTGTTTACATTTGTCTTGTGGTGTGTCAGGCTGTCTGTGACATAATCCTGCAATAGTGAACCTTAATTTTTTCCTATTGTTAGGAGTATTGGACATTCCCTATTGTCAAAGTTTGTGGGAGACTTTAACTGTGTATCCTGAAGGACTTCGCTACTTGGAGCGGTTCGCTTGTAGAGAATTTTGTGTAGGATACTTCCAAATTAGCAAGACTTTCAAAGATGTATGTACAGAATGTGGAGGGAGAGACATTAAAGCTATCTATTCTCTTTCCTGGGAGAAAACTTTACCGGTCTATTCTTTTATCTGTCTTCTCAGTGAAACATTGTAGGCCTGATTTATCTGGTCTTTTCCAGGATACTCCTGTTGCACTTTTCTGCCTATGTAGGTTTCTGTTTCGGCAGCCTCTTAATCCTAACTTCTTACAAGTTTTGATTCCATACAGTGCTGTAATAACGTTGGTATTTCCAACCTTGGCCTATATAAAAGTGTCTGCTTATGCTTTACTGTAGAATGTAGTGTTTTGTGTTTCCTTCTGAGCCGCAGTGCCCGTGTGAAGGCGTTCTAGCGTCGTCTTTTTTTTTATTTTGTTTGTTTTCTGCCCTAGCACTATTCCCGATCAGAGAACTCCCGTTGCTTCAACCCACAGCATTAGCAGTGCGACCACCCCTGACCGTATTCGTTTCCCCAGAGGAACGGCCAGCCGGAGCACGTTCCACGGGCAGCTGCGCGAGCGCCGCACCGCCACCTACAACGGCCCGCCCGCCTCGCCCAGCCTGTCCCACGAGGCCACGCCGCTCTCGCAGACCCGCACCCGGGGCTCCACCAACCTCTTCAGCAAACTCACTTCCAAACTAACCAGAAGGTAAGCTCTTAATATGCAACGTTTCTGTCTTTTGTTCCTTTTCATAGCAGAAATACTGCTTTAGGTGGTTTTGTTCACGTTCGCTGATCATTGGCTTAAATTCTGCAACTTAAAATGCAGTTGCTTATGATTTTTTCATAGTTCTATTTTGGCTACAGAAGCCATTTGTTTTTGGGAGTTGAGTCAAATGGGATTAGATGTGAGACAGTTTGGTCTGTGCTGTTTCTTCTGTGCTCTTCAGCCTCGTGTCTGAGGTACAAATGCTGCAGAGATTAGACATTTCAGCTCAGCTGAAAAGCTGCTCAGTGGCTGCACAGTCCATCAGTAGATGGCATAAACTAGGATCCCAGACTAGGTATTTGATCAGAAGCTCAGGTTTTGTTTCCCAGTCACTTAGTCCATCAGTGTTTCCAGCATAACCTTGCTGCCAACACAGAAACAGAAGTACCACAGGTGAACAGGTAGGGGCAGGAGACAAAAGCTTCTGTTGGCAGTAGTGCTGTCACCTTAAAATAATGGCAGCATTAGGATTTCAGTCTAGGCAGGAGTCTGGTCAAACCTTGAAAAATTTATTCCTACTTTGGCCTTCACTTTACTGCAGATTCTGTGTTAGGTTGTGAAGGTGTGGGGGTATAGCCAAAGCCAAGCTTCAGCAGGTATTGCTCCTGCAGTGATAATTTTTATTCTAACTGAACTTTTGGTTTCAAATCCATGTATGATTAGGTTAGTTATTGAAAACCCTAAAACTGAAAATTGTTTTTTCCTTCTGTATTTAAAACCTGTCAGTTCCCATACCACATACTTCAGACCATTCACGTACACTACTTGCATTTGCAGAATCGAGGGCTTGTTTGTCTTTGCTTTAAGATAATCATCAAGCTTTTGAACACTCCTTATCAGGTGAAGTTTTTTGGACAAGATTACTCTGATCTTGGCTGCTAGCTTTTGTTCTAAGCTTACAACACGTCAGCAGCAAGCCATTTCCTTCCTGTCTGTTTTATGACTATAGATGCCTCCCTCTCAGTATCCCCTTTGCCATCTCCCATTCCTACAAAATAATGCTAAACCAGACTCCAGTTTTTCACAAATGGAAAATTTCTTTTAAAATGTAGAAGTTGCTTCTTTGCAAAACAAGAACATGACAGTCTAGCCTTTGATAAATGTTTTAATTTGCTCAGTTCTCTGCCAGGTAACAATTCTCTGGGAAACACTGTGCTGTAGGAAATTTGGGTTGGTTTTTTTCCCCTTCTTTTTATGTTGAGAGAGAGAGAAGTTTAATTTGAATATTTTTTAAGTGTTAAGCCATCTGCTTTATGTCAAGTGAAGTCTTAATCAGCCACATCCTTTTGGCATGTCTTTCTTTCTGTACTTTTGTTTGTAATATCCTTACTTAATTTTCCATTTGATGTTCCAAATGTGGACATTCAAACTGTGAACATGCAGACTTTTCACTCAGTTGTTTAGGCAGCATTCAAGCTTCTCTCATTACCTCAGAGTTTCAACTTTTGCAGTGCAGTGTGGTTTTCTTGAAGAGGTCTTTCCCCACGACTTTTGACAGTAGTTTAAATTCCATCTGGACTTGATTAAATAACATGCAGTTGTAAGACAATAGCACAGTTACACATGATTCATTTGCTCTTGGAGGATCTCTTGCAGCTGGAGCTCTGTTATATTCAGTGCTCCAACTACTGAGGAGGTGGATAGTGCCACTGAAGGACATGGTTACGTTCTTCCTCTTAAATAAAAATTTTAAACCTTATTACTCATTAATTTTTTGTAGCATTCTGTATGGGGAATCAGAATTCTTTTGGTTATGAACTACTTAGGTTCTGGTGTAGGCAATTGTTGCAGCTTCTGCCACTAAAGTAGCTAAATATTCAAGGCAGTTTTTGGCACAACATGGTTGACCTAATGTTATGAAGAAAGGAAGGAACCTAACTCTGAAGATACTCAGGATATAATTATAGCAGCTTTGCTTTCTGTGGTAAATATACAAAGAAAATCCAAATATACTTTTACCTGACCTTGCAGATTTTGAGTTTTAAAGTGTTTTGATACCAGTACATTTTTTAAATTCATAATAAATACTGGTTACATATTTCCCAGAAAAAACTGAAAGTAGCAGTTCCAGGAGTTTGACTCTTCAGCCCCTAAATCATCTGCCTAATCTGAAAATGTATTGAAGTGTAATTTAATTGTGCATTTAAAATGAGATATTTTTGCATGTTTCGCTCTAAATGCCTTTTTTCAATTTATTTTGTACAAAATTTTTTGTTAATTATTATTTTGGCTTAATTTCTTTTAGAAACATGTCATTCAGGTTTATCAAAAGGTAGGATTTGTTTATATTTAAAAAAAGTGGCTCCTGCAATTAACAAAAGATTTGGCTTTTCTAGCCTTGGTTTTCTGAAAACTAAACTTCCTGCTGAGAACTAAATACTTTCTTTTTTCAGAGGAAAGCATAGAATAAATCCATTAACTCATGATGATACCTAAGAATCTGTGGCACCATCTGTGTTGTATAACAAGATGCTAAGCATGCCTTGTGAATTCTTCTTTCTTTGATAGAGTTGGTAGTGCCAAAGTAATTCTGTTCTCTGTACTAATACACTTAGCATGCTTATGTTTGAAGAATGAGGTGTTTGATAACAATGATGAAAGTATAAACAAAACATAAGGTTACAAGCAAATAAAGGTAAGTGATGTTACATTTATATTATCTCTCTGTTTTATGATACTGAAGAGGATAAAAAAGATTTGAAGTATTGCCTGCAGCTGAGCACAGTTGTGAGTTGAACAGTTTTGTGTGAAAGATTGAATGAACATTCAATAGCTGTGTATTTATTTTAAAATGGGCTGCGTTTGTTGAAGCGAATTGCAGCTGAAGTGCAAATAGCTGCTCTTTAGTTATAAACAAAAAGTACAACATTTATGCAAATTTATCAACAAAAGGGAAAAGCTCAGATGTCTGATTCACATTTCAAGCCAAAGGATTGCATTTGGTTTTGCAATTTGGGAATGAAACAAGCTGCTACATTTCTCATTAATCCACTGTGATTCATGGAAATCACTGTGCTTACACAGTTTTGATGTGCAGGTAAATTTTCCAGTAGAATTTTGTAATAGCCTGTTTAGTTGTACCACATCTTGGAACTTCTTCAAGGGTGGTACTTCCAGTTTCCTACTACTGATCAAACCCAGGGAGATGGGGCCAAAAACCAGGCATCTGTTCTAACCTTCAGAATACAAGGCTATGCTTGTGACTGTAATTTGGAGTTAAACCATTTCAAAGAAATGCTTAGATTAGGGAGTCCTGACATATGTAAATTGCTGCCTAAATGTGAATTTGTTATGCTCAGTGAGAGACTAAAGGTACCCTGTCTGATTAACTGAATAAATTCCATGCCATGGTGATGATAATCAGTGCTCTTCCGAATATGCCCATGTTTGGAATTGGTGTTGGTTGGCTTGGCTGGCATTGTCACAGCTGACTTGAGAAAATGCAACAACTCAGGGAAAGAAGCCATCCAACTCAACTTACAGCTGGAACTGAACAGTGACAGTGGCTTTAACCCAGTGCATCGTGAGCTGTGGGGTGCAGCCCACTTCTGGAACAAAGGGTGGTGATCTGTGCAACCCTCCACAGCTGGATGCCTCTACCTTTGTTCTGAAGAAAGACGGGAAATGCTAATACGAGTACAGTTTTAAACTAGAATGTTACTGTTTAAATTTGAGAGTTCAGGTAATTTTTTAAAAATTACCTTGGACTTGAGGCCAGTAGTCTTAGACCATGGTGGAAATACCTGCTACAGCTTCCATGAATACGTCTTTTTGAATAAGAAATTTGTAAAGTCTTACACGACCTGCACAGGACCAGTGTGCTTTTTAAGTTCTGTTTTAAGTATGTGTGGTGTCCCTCCATACCTGATCTGTATGTTGGTACAAAAACTGAAAATGGCTTTTGGCAGTTTCTCCTGGCTATATGTGCTATGAATCCTACCTGAGCTCACTGTCTTTATAGTTCTGAAAGGGCTACAGTAACCCTGTAGCACATATGCATAGTGCACCAACATCAGTTCTAGAGAGCTGAATGAAAGTAGATAATCAGTCACTCCTTGTTAAACTGCTGAGTTTTAATATTGTACTCAGTACCCAGAGGTATCAAATATATATATATGTGTGAGTATATATATATATATATATATCTCTTGTACTATGCACTGTCTTTGCCAATCTGCATTTTGTGGAAGTCTTAACTTTTTTTTTTTCTGACAGCAAAAAATGACTCAATGTTCTGGATTTTATTGCAGCATCATTTCTCCATTGCCATAAATTGATCTTATTTTATCATCTTGCACTTTTTGTTGATTTTCAGAATCTTTTTAGACAATTTTCTTTGTGTTTACTTGGATATTTAAAACAGCATGCAAAGATGTAAAGAACAGGAAACACAGCTTAATTTGAGACAGATTGTGTGGAAACAATCAGATTTGTTCAAGCCCTTCATAAACCATAAGGTATATAATGTGTAGGTATGGCATGACAAATGAGAACAGAACTTGTCTGTGTATTTGTTCCGTTCTCGAGACCAAGAAGCATATTGGTCCATAAAATTAGTTTATGTAAAACACAAGCAAAAGCAGAAAATTCAGAGCATAAACTAGCACAGAAGTGAAGATTGTATTAGCAAGTGAGGAGGCCTCAGGGCTGCATCTGACTCACAAACCCCAACCAAAACAGTCCTGGCAGTACAGTAAGGGCCTGTTCCCAGAGCAGCAGTGCTGGGCTGTAGAGCTGGACCATAACCATGTCTGTCATAAGGGAAGGAGCACCTTGAGAGACTGGCACAGCTCTCCTGAGCTTGGCATGGTGGCTCACATTTGAGATTGTGTGTCACTTTATGCAGTTCCCTCCTGCTCAATGAATGGAACGCTGATGCATGGAAGAACTGAGCAAAATGAGGATTTTCTGAGAGGCTTCCATGAGAATGTTCATTATTTCAAAGTGGCAGGTATATTCTAAATAATGACCTTTCTTAGATTTAGAATACAGTGGTTTACAAACTGAACACTTTGGCTTAATTTCAAACTGAAAATTGTGTCAGAACACCATTAGGGATTTTTCCTTACAGACTTCTCTGGTCAGATTCCAGCAACAGTAAGGCCATTCATTGTTGGGGAAACTGGTTCTGCTCCCATTTTCTGCAACCTTTGGCAAGTTTCAAAACAAAACACAAAAACCCAACAAAAATCCATAAATGTTTGCAGCTCTTCCACTTCGTAGGAACACAGAAGGCTCTTTGAAGTTTAAGTACTCTTAATTTTTCAGTTGAAGAGTGTTTTCTAACTTGTTGGTTGCTTTGCCCAGTAAAACAATCATGTGAAAGGGGAGGATCTGTTCAGTTGGTACACGTGGTGGTTTCTACCTAGCCCTTTTTTAGTCCTGTAGAGCTGTCCCAGAGAATGACTTCATGGACTCTGTATATACAGGCATGAAAAATCTTTTTCCACCTTCTCTTATATCCACCATAGATTAGTGGCATGAGATCTCATGAAAATAACTACAAAAACGGCCCACTTTGCACTGGGACTTCCAATTGTCTTCTCACTTTTTCTGTATCTTTTTTGCTTGTGGCAGCTGTTCATTTGCCAGTGACATTGTCCCTGTTGTAGTGTGAGCTGTGGTACCTCAGGGAGCAGGGTTCTGATCAGCTAAGCAGCTTTGCACCCTGTTCATCAGTGCAGTTGCTTTGCTGTAGCACCTGAGTTGAATTTGGGCTGGTTCTGTGGCCCGTGCAGCCAGTGCTGCCACCCTGTCCCTCACAGTGCCAGGACAGCTCCTGGTCCCCTGTGACAGGGACTGCCAGAGTCACTTTGCAAGGCTGATCCCTCACCACAGCTCTCAAAAGGAAGGAAAGGAGGAAATCACGCCTTGTAACACCCCACACACCCTGATATAAATATCACTCTGCATCAGAAAATAAGGTTACTGTCTTACATTCCTGTCCCTAGACACCTGCTGTGTTTGTGTTGCTCAGGGAAGGCATGTACTGCCTTAGTCTGGATGAAAGCAGTGTACAGGCAGCATCCCACTGAGCAGAGTTAATGCTGATATAATGAACCATCCTCCTTCAACAATGAGAAAGTAGAGAAAGATAATTTTCCCCTTAATTCTTCTTGACCCTGGGCTTTCAATAGGTGATAGTGACCAGCAGTGTAGCCCTAAGCACTGCAAGAAGACAGAAAGCTTAAGCTTGTTCTTGGGTGGGGAAGATGCATCAGTGTGGGAAATGAATAGCATGGAATTATCACAGCTTGAGAAATCTTGGATTTACCTCTTAAAGCTCTGTTAAAATGTATATGCATCTTCTTTTTCGTAAGGTATTTTGGTATTGTTTGAACTCCTCAGATCTGATGAGCATGCAAATACACAAGGTGATCAGACTTGTCTGTAAATAGTCATGGGGATTTTTTCATCTATGTACTTTATTCCAGATAAAACTTTAACACTAGCCTAAAAATATTTGGGAGTTATTTCTCTTCTGGGAGATACTTAGTAAATAATACAGTCACTTACAGCTTTGTAACTTTAGTTTCACATTTTCTGCTTTTAGAACTTCAGATTTATTCAGTGAGTTCTACAGATTTAATATATAAACATAATACTGTTAAAATTAGTTATGGTCAATTTAAAAACTAGTTCATAGACTTCCATTTTGTTTGACAATATGTTATATTCTGAGTTTGGCCTAACCTACTATGTTCTTTACATCTTTGTGGTTTTGTATTTTAACACACCTTTGGTATGATTGCAGTATCTTTTAGCAACTACTCAGATATTATATATTGTAGTGTAAGATTTGTCTTCTCTTTCCCACTTCCTTTTGCTTCTGCATTCTTTTCATTGAGGCTCCCGACTGAATATGAGAGGAACGGGAGATTTGAGGGCTCAAGGTGAGGGTAAAACTTTTGTTTAAAACATTATTTAGGTGAGTTTGAACCTTTCTCCCCTTGATTATGTGGCATAGTGGCTTCAGGCAGCAGCTTTTGTTTCGTGTAAGTCATTGGAACTAAACAAAGAAGCATATCTGTCTGCAAAACAGCTATTAAAGCACTGACTGACTTGGTTCTGAACTTTCATCTTTCCTGTTGCCTTTTCCCTTGTGCAGTTTTTCTTTTTATTTGCATTTTAGTCATTGTAATTTGCTGTTGTTGTGTAGATGTGTAGATAAGTGGTATCTAGTGAGGCTGCAAATGTGTGGAATAACCACTGAAAGGTGATATTTCTCATCTCCAAAATCACAGGTAGTTAAATATTTTTCATGTTTTACTCTTCTTCCAAAATCAGCATATCAAAAAAATATTAGAAATTATTAAAATGCTGGTTTTGCCAACTGTTTTCAAGGAGAAAAAGCTTCCAAAAATAAAATGAGCATCGAAGAAAAGTTGGGGTTTTCTCCTGGCCCTTTACAGTCCTACTAAATTAAAACCTTTAAAACAGAATACTCTCTAATTTGTGTGATGAATTTTATAACATCTGGCAAATCACATTGTATAGTCTTATGACTCTCACAGTCACAAGAAGTCTTTTAATAGGAAAAATATGAAATAGGTTATATTTGAGAAATATATTTATTTAGTTGTGGCCTTGCTATCACTTTTTATTTAACTTTTTCATAATTGCCTGCTTAATGGTAGTAGAAATAAAATGTGGTGTAACCATTGCCATCTATTTCAAGGAGCAACTTGGCTTAATATGGAGGCTTAACATGAGACCTAAACTGCATGGTTGGGGTCAGTTAGATTAGCTATTTTCAGAAAATAATTAAGTATGACAGTCAATATATTTAATTAATTTTGAAGGGGTGACTGACAGTGTACGAATATTCACAAAGCAAATCTGTATTTTGTCCCTGGAAGTCCAAATGTAGTTCCTTATTCTTTAGCTGCATGACTACTGATTTTAATTTAAGGAGAAGAATGATTGCAAACTAGAAATTTCTGGAACATTTCTTTCTTTCCTTTGTCTTGTTTAACTTCACTTATCCATATCAAAAGAAAAGATTTTTTTATTAAAAAAAAAGAAAAGTTGCAGATTTGGGAAACAAATATTTTATATTTCAATATTTTATGCTTCATCTCTGAAAACTGTGATAATAATGGTACCCTCTCACCATCTTTACAAACTGTGTTGAAGAGGTGCCTAATAGTGACTTCCAGCTCTCTTTACATTCCCCTCAGGGGCACTTAACTGTAGAGCTTGTAGCTGCAGAGGATTTCATCACTTTACCTCTGTCAGTGGTTGGTATTTAAAGAATTACTGACCAACTTAGGAGGAAGCATCTCCTGTCTGAGGCACCCCCCAGATCCTGCAGCATGGTGTGTCTCTAGGGATCACCTCAAACTCACCCCAGCACAGAAAAGCCAGAGTGTAACTGAGCCAGCCCAGGTCTGGGGGCTCATGTTGACCCTGGGCAGCAGGTAGGTGACCCTGATCCTTCTGTCCTTCCTTCTGCTTGCAGCCAGCTGCTCTGGGGCTCCACGGGCCCTCCCTGGGCTTGGTCTCCCGGCTGCTGCCCAGGAGAAGGGGCAGAGGAACCCCCCAGCACCTTTGTGCATGGGCTCACCCCATTCCCTGTGAGTGGTCACCTCCCATGGCCTGGGCTGTGCACCCTCCTGTCACAGGGAGCTGTTCTTTCAATGTTCCAGAAACTTCTAGCACCACAGAGCTGGTGTTTCAGCTGTCCACATGGCCCAAGAGTAGAGTTTTGAGCAGAACCTGCCTTAAAATCAAGTCGTAGGTGCTGCATGTAGTTCTGCCCTCAGAAGGTCATTGCCCCCGTGCTCCTGAATCCAGTGAGTGCCAGTTGTGTCACACCTTGTGCCATACCTTTGTTCCAGCCCCAGCAGCTGCAGCTTTCCCCTGACTGTGTGTGTGTACAGCAGCTGGGGGAGCAGGGCTTGGCACGGCCGGAGCCTCCAGTGCTGCTCGAATGCGGGTGGTGTGCGTTGAGTGTCGGCTTCACTAACGTGGCCCCTGGGGAGGGTGGCTGGCCCTGCTCACTCCCAAATTCCTGTCTTTCAGCCGCAATGTAGCTGTGGATCAGAAGGACGAGAACAAGGAAGCCAAGCCTCGGTCGCTGCGTTTTACCTGGAGCATGAAAACCACCAGCTCCATGGATCCCAATGACATGATGAGGGAAATACGAAAGGTCCTGGATGCCAATAATTGTGACTATGAACAAAGAGAGCGTTTCTTGCTTTTCTGTGTCCATGGAGATGGGCACGCGGAAAACCTTGTACAGTGGGAGATGGAGGTGTGTAAACTGCCAAGACTGTCCCTGAACGGAGTTCGCTTTAAGCGGATATCGGGAACATCCATAGCTTTCAAAAACATTGCTTCCAAAATTGCCAATGAGTTAAAGCTGTAACAAGAAAAAAATAGTTAAGTTGTAAATTAGTTAGCAATTTAAAGTGTTTTTGAGAATTCCGATGGAAATGTATAGAATAACATTTAGGCAATAACTTCTGCATCCTTCTGAATAGTGATATTAAAAAAAAAAAGCTGCTGAGCTGGGAGGGAGAGTTGGACTTTTTTATAAGTGCACTACAGCATTAAAGTTGCCTACTATGTAAAATATTACCCCTTCTGCTTTATTTCCATTGCTCCTAAGTCTTTGACAACAAATTGAAACACAGAATATATTCATTTAAATATGCCTCCTGTTTGTGTGGATGTGTGAATGTACAGTATGTGTGTATAATATATAAAGTATTATATGTAAACAATTCATTTACAACATTGAGCTGTACCAGTACCTCTTTTTGGGCTAATTTTGGTGCTAAAAATTGAAATGGCCAAGGAGGAAACACTTGAGTTAATATTTAAAATGACTGAAGCGATAACCAGTAAACACAAGTTTACAGTTCACTGCTGTGTTAAGGAAAAAAAAAAAGCGTGTGAAGGGTTTGGATTTATGGTTGTGAACATTATTAGTCCTGTTTTCTAAGTAGATCTCATGAGATGATTAAAAATTCACTTTTACTGAGTAAGTCTTGCATTATATTTTGCCCACCTATTTATTATTTAAGTCTGAATCAAATTTTAATAATGTAGTTAATTTGTGCATTAATATTTGGGTAAACGCTTCCATTCTTCTGCAGCTTCTGCTAAACTACTAAAACTGTACCTTTGTCCTTTTGGCTTATGAGTATTGATCGCAGCTAAGAACATTTCTCTGTTGTTCCTCTAGGGAGTGAGGCAGTGTAAAAGGAGGTGCTAATTGCTGAGTAGTGGTTTTCTTTCAGAGCGGGCTTGCCACGTTAGAGTAGGTCAGGCTGATACAAAGCACAAAGGGACTCAAATCATGGCCATTCTCTGCCACGAGCCACGTCCAAATGGTTCCGAGGCCTTGCTGCACCTTGGGCAGTGCTGTCCCTCACCTTCTGGGCACCCCTCAGCGTCAAAACCCAAAAGTGGGAATCAAATTTGCTACTGATCTCCTCTGTCCAAACATCCAGCTTGCTAAACCACAGCCACAGGCAGGAGCAGTTGAAGCTTTTCCTTGCAGATCTCTTCCAGCGTGCTTCCCCTTGGCTCCGGTTGCGTTGCTTTGGATGGCTCTGTGCCAAGGGAGCCGCTGTCCCCTGTCCCCGTGCAGTGTGGAGACTGCCCCAATGGACTGTGATGGCCAGCTAGCTCTGGGTGGGACATGCAGCTGCTCTGGGATTGCCCCCACTCTTTAACCATCACAGCGGTGAAGCGGATTTGATTTTGCAGACTAGAAAATGAAGAGATTTCTTCATGCGTTGTTTCCTACCGATACTCGGTTTATTTCATCGAGGACTTGTGTAGATAATACCCTGCATTATCTACTTGACCTTTTGTATTAATGTTTTGTGGTTATATTTCAGTGAAGCACTTACGCATGTACTTAACATGTGCTTTAAACTGGAGTCTAAATTTGCATTTTAAATTTGCAGTGAGCTAATAGTTACTCATAGTACACAGTTCAGATTTGACCCGAGGTGAAAATGCAAAGTCCTTAATATTTTGCAAGTTAGCTCTTGTGATCTGTAGTCTGTGAAGGCAGCAGACTTCCCCTCTCTTTCCCCCTAAGCATTGATATTGATTATGCTAGTTTAAAGGGTAATCATAGTTGTTAAATGTAGTAAATATTCCTGAATTTGCATTTTATTCTCTGTATATTCTGTATCATGCCATGGCTTGAGAACTCCAGGTGCTGCCGGAGTTCAGTTGGCTTTCAGTGCTCTGCCCATGCCTGTGCTGCTCAGTATGGGTTTTTTCCATGAAAACTCCATTTTGTAATAGCAATAAGACATTTCAGGGCAGTCATTGTACTTTCTCAGGTGAATGGTCACCTATCCTTTCACTCCCTACGTTTTAAGCACTCCTCCAAATGTATTTTTTTCACCTGGCAGTGCACTTTGTTGTCTGAACTGAAAAAGTGTTCTGATAAATTATGTAAATCTGTATTCGATGGAAGTTCCAAAAGGTTTCATATTAAATGTTTTCTGAAATACTCTCTTCCTACTTCACCTGTTAAGTATGTAAGTGTTTCTAAAAAGTGCACCAGTATCATACTTCGGATATTTAAAATTTGTACTTTGGTATTTTTTCTTAAAGTGTTCTCAAAAGGTTCTTTCAGAGTAAATCTTTATTTGAGGTATTAAAAAAAATTACTTATTATAATCAGAAAAAGATTTTTAACAGCTTCCTTCCCAAATGCCTTGTAAAATTACTGAGTTGTGAGAATATTTAGCACCCTGCACGCTTGGTGTTCAAGCCTCTGGGAGCTGCCTGGGAAGGAAAATTCTTTCTTCAGCTTTCTGAACCAAAGATAAACTGCTTCCCCAACACAGGCTTTTTACCTGTTCATATTTCTTGGGAATCTCTGTAGGTTTGCAGGCACTGCTGCTGATGGGACTCTGCAGAACCACTGCTGGTTTTTCTCACCTTAAGGGACAAGTTTTAAAAATAATCAGAGGTCAGTGTGTGGTGAGGAGGCAGCAGCAGGTCTCAGTGTTTTGAGACACATGAACAGCAACTGAGAAATGTTTTTATTTAATGACATGACTGGTGTCCAGGAATGTGTGGTCCAAGTGCTGTTGGGAGTTGATTGTATTGGGCTCATGACTGAAGGTTTGCATCACTGAAACCTGTGTCAGCCAGCACTGAAGTGTTTTAGGTTGCTGGATCTGGCAGAGAAAAATGCATTAAGGATTTGGATTGTGGGGTTTTACTTCATTAAATAAAAGCATTTAAAGATATATACATAGAACAATGAACACTGAGCAGGAACAAGTTCAGATACACTCTTTCTTATGCAAACCTTCCCTGTACTTTGGGTTTCTGAAACACTTCAGTTTGACTTCTTTACAAGACCTGAAGTCCTTGACCGTGTTGAGAAGTAGACAGGGGTAGGCTGGAGGAACAGCTACTCCTCCTGTGCTAAGTGTTTTGCACACTACTGCTGTTCAAGCTTGGGCAAGGTTCAGCTTTTTCTCTTGCATAACAGTGACGCTTCAAGATCAAATATAGCAAGATACTGTATCCTTTTTTATTATTATTACAGAAGTTTTTGTCAAGATAAATTAGATTATTTATAAAAATGTGGAATTAATACATTTATGTTGCAGAAATGAAGTGCAGGGTTCAGTAGTCCTCCCAGTCATATGGAAAGACTGTGGCATATCTGGAATTTAAGTAAGAGCTCTCTCCAATTCAGTTAAAAGCTCAGCTATACATGGGCCCGTTGGGATAATGTGTAGAGGCTTTTAATCAGAGTTTCCCACAGCTGCTGTGTCAGAGACCACGTTGTGGATTGCAATTTAATTAGGCCTGCAGCCAAGCCAGAGAGCTGTTCTCTGTGCAGCCCTGGTCTGGAGCAGCAGGGTGTGCCCAGCCCCCTGGGCTGGAACCTGCTGGGTCACCGTGGTCACTGTCCCCAAAGGGCTCAGGTACCCTTGTGTGGGCAGAGGCCCCTCCAGCCAGTCACTCTCTGTATTTCAGGGGCAGGGCTGGTTGGGTGTTTCTTGCTGTGCCATCCAAGACCACATCTTTTCTTAGTAACCTAAAGTGGTAAATATTTAGAGAATTTCAGTAGTTGATGGTATTTCTGCCATCTGGGGAGGGGGGGTCATACTAATGTAAAATTTTGGGTTTTAATTTACACTGCAGATGTTTAGGAATACAGATGCTTAGGAATTCTGGAAAGTTGGTACCACTGTAGATTAACATTTAATTTTAAATATGTAGTCTTGTAACTGTCCATACAAACTCATTTCTATAAGTTTTCATAGAAAAGTCCTGGAGCTTTCCAGTAAAGACAGGCTCATGTTATTACAGGTCACTGGTGCTGCCAATTAAGCCCCTGATTTGACATTTTGATGTACTGGAGTTTTGAAAATTCTACCTTTGACTGGAGTATTTCCCCTCCAGTAGGAGTGAATTATTTCATTGATTTCACAACTGACAATTACTCCATCACTTCAGAGAATAAACTGATCCAGCAGAAAGGGGCATGAGCTTTGGATAAAGCTCAACCTAAAGAAATTAATAATTTTTTAGAAGTTGAACTTTTTCATACCCAAGACCAATCAGAGTCCTGCATTGCAACAGCAGTAAATGCTTAAAGAAAACCAAGAACATGGGGGATAGAGGAATTGCTGTCTGTGCATGCCCCTTACTTCTGGCAAACTTAAGAGCAGGAAAAGGCAAGCCAGTAAACTTACTTGGATAACTTGATGGTTTTCATGTTCCTGTTTCTGCCACTGCCTACAAGCAGAGGGGCTGGATAAAATAAGCAAAACCATGGAGGAACAGTGTCTTGACCACTGAGTACCTCTGAAGTTGAAACAGTTTGGTATTTGAAACAAAAGTATTTGAAAGACCCTTAACTGTTCTCTTAGCCTTCTAAGAATGCTTTAACCTTTGGTACAAACAGCAGGCTCTTGTTCCAGCAATAACAGAAATCAGAATGGTGTCAATACCAACACTATGAATCCTGCAAGTATCTTTGCACAGATGCCACATTTTTAGGGCATTAATTGTCAGCTTTTGGGAGTTCACCTTCACCTACAAGTGCCATGAACACCTTGTAGTGGTCGTGACTTAGCAGGGAAGATGTTTATTGCACAAGAAAAAGAGCTTTTGGTTGGTTTTTGCTTATGTATGTTGAGCAATTGGAACAGCGTGTTCAGACTCGGATGTAAAAGCCATGAGAAGTGGCCATGGTTATGGTTGCTGTGGGAACCACAGCATGGAATTTCAAGGCATAGAAATGTTGCAGTTCTCATTCCATTTATACCCTTATGTTATCATTTAACATCCTTGAAAAATTCAGGGCATAAAACCAAAATATTTGTACAGTTTGTGTTTCCTTGTAGTTACTGATCACATTGAATGTATTAGGTGAATAAAATCAGATAACAAAATACCACGAAAATAATTCTGTTAAAACATATGGGGATGCAAAATCAGAAAGTAAAACTCTACTGGTGTTACAATCCCATGGTTTTCAATCATTTGCCTGTCTCAAGGTAAAATCCTATTTGCTTGGAGGTGCTTCTTACCAAGACCTCAGGGCAAACAGCAACAAACAGCAATGTTTCTAAGCATGGAATAATTTCTTCCCCCAGCTCACACAGTCAAAAGGCATGAAATGAGGTGTTTTCACACGTTTCCACAGGGATGGGAAAAACACACTGATAGGAGCTTGGAGGCACTGTTGCAATGGTCCTGTGTCTGTGGTGCCCAGGGGAGCAGGGGCTGGGGGCAGGGGGTACCTGCCAAAGTGTCGGTGGGGAGGGATGGATGGATGGACGGACCGTCGGTCGGTCGGTCGCCCTTCTGCATGTCAGGGCGAGCTGCAGCGGGTCGGTGCAGTGTCTGCAGCGGCCACAGGATGTCTCCCAAACGCAGAAACAGCTCTGGTTGGGATTCTCTTGGAATTTTTTTTCCAGAAGAGCTCCATGGATCACTCCCTCCCTGCGATTTCACATCAGTTATCCATGTTACCGTCCGCTCAGACAACACTGACTTAAAAGCATTACGGAGGAAAACTGACTATAAGATATTGATGGAAACTGTGTTTTTCAACTTGAAATACACCCTAATGATACATTTATTTTTCCATTAAGTTGTATTGTTTTCTGAGCTGAAGTGTAGTTCCAATGGGCTTTACCTTTCCCATGGAAAACCTATAAGGCTACGAAGCCCTTTTTCAGTTCTTTGTTAAGCCTTGTTCAGTCTCCTTTCCTAGAAAACGACCATGTCAGGCAGCATGCTCTTCTGCTGAGAAGGGCAAAAGTCATATTGAATATTTAAATTCATTTGCAGCTCATCTTATGAGTAAGAACTTTTGGTTTCCTCTTCGGAAATTTAATTACTGAAGTTATTTTGCTGTTCATCCTTTAGTGATCAGTCTAATCAAAGCTGTAAATTGCAGCCAGGCTTTTCTAAAATAATCTGGGATCCCTTGCCATTTATATTCCACTGTATTAGTAACTCTCTAAAGCTTTATGCCTGGCATTTTCCATGCCTGCAGTCTATTTTATTCTTCAAACAAATCATGTCACATGTGCTTCAAGTAGGCAAGAAGTAAAACTTCCTTATTTGCTCAGGAGCTTTTTTCAAATCACATATTTTGCTCCAGCTTTCACTTGTATTGTAATCCAAGTTTTGCTGTTGTGGGATTAATAGTGACTGGTACTAATATTTCTCAGTGAGGTGTTTGGACTTGGCAAGTGGGAATGGAGAAGCTGTTTATTTCAGGCTCCTCTGTGCTTGTTCTGTGAAGGAGTCCTGTGTCTCATCTCCTCCTTTCTGCAGTCCCAGAACCATGGGCTGCTGCTGAGCCCTTTTCTGAGCCTCCCAAGGTAATCCCTGGAGTGTTGGTTGTGGTGAGGAGCATGCACAGGGTTGACCCTGTCATGTGTGACTGCAGTGGGAGCAGTAAAAGCAGAGTTCTGCTGTTGGGAAGTTCTGTTCCTCATCACTGATCTGGGAGCAACCACCAGAGTAACTTTGTTAGGTCAAATATATTTTAGTGGTTTTATCTAACTGACCCCTTGATGAACCTCTTTATCCTTGGCTTCCAAAACTTGTTGCTTGCTCCTTATCTCCAGAGACAAGCCTTGGCTGAACCCATCTAAGCTAAGTCTTGCTTCAAGGGACAGTCCCTTTTTAAAGTCTCCTGTGGTGTCAGAGCTCCATGAGTCTCTACAGACCAAGTCTGTGAGCGTTTTTCTAGCTGGAGAAAGAGTTCAAGTGCTCTCATGGGAAGCATCTCCATGCTGGTCCGTGGTGCAAAGCATGGCAAGAGCAATGGGATCCCCTCAGTGTTCAGTCACTGAAGTGAGTCCAGACCTGCAGGATGGCTTAGCTCAAAGTCAAGGCTGTACTGCATCTAGCATGTGGAGCAGTCCCTAGGATAGGGGGAAAGAGAGTCATCAATTCTGGATGCTTCAGTTCCTGGGTGTTTTCCAGGTCTCTTCTTAGGGAATCAACCACCTCACCAGATGCTCTTTATTGGGTGTGTTCTGTAATGTGTGGGGGCCTTTGCAGTGGTGGGCAGGGGGCACATCCCCAGAACACCCCAGCGAGGGGCTGTGAGGCCTCTGGATGCTCATGGATGGGGCAGGGCTGTCCTGCTGTTGGGGCTGTCAGGGAGCAGCCTGCTCTCACTGCAAGGCTGCCACAAGCAGGAGGAAAAGCTTGTCCTGGCTATGTTCCTGTGGGAAACCACATCATTTTTCTCCCTGGTTGCCCTTTAGCTCTGCTTAGACATGGGAATGAGTACTGGAAGGTGAAAAGGGAGACATGGTGGGAGCTTACCAGTGACAGAAGAGGAGCTCAGTGAGCACCACTTCAAAGGGCCCCTTGCTTGTGTGGGTTTGAGTCTGGAGCCCAGTGCACTGTTTCCCATATTGTCTCACGGTCTGTTGGAACAAACAGCTCTTGGACTGAAGCTGCAGCCCACAGGGGCTGCATGGAGGGGCTCATTCCTGCTCTGAGCTCTGCTCAGGGCACAAGCAGGGAGTTTTCTGACCCACCACCCTTGCTCACTTGCAGGTGCCACAGCTCCAGGGGGCACAGACTGAGCCTACACGAGTCCAAGATCTCACACACAGTGTGTGGCTACATGAGGCTTGTTTCTCTGGGAAACCAGCCCAAAAACTGACAGTTCACAGCAGGGACCAGAGCTGCTGGCCAAGAGGCATCTTGTCTTTAAAGGTCACTTTTTAGGTCAGAGCTGCACTTTGGGGGAATCCCAATGGAACAGAGGAGAATTCTGCTGGGTGCAAAGGGGAGCTGAGCTCTGGTTTGTGCACCAAATAACTTGGGTAGCTTAAAATATGAAAGATGTTTCTCCAATTTTCTGTCTACTGCTGACATTGTGAGCTGGGTCTGCCAGGGTGGGTGTTGTGTGATGTAATATAGTCAGGAAAAAAATGGTCTTAGGTCTGGCTGATTCTTCTGAAGAAGTGGGGAAATGTGGAACCACCTTTGCAAAGCAGTAGAAGTAAAGGCAGTGACAAAAGCATTCATGGAGGATAAAAGTAAAGCAGGGGGACTAGAGCCAAGGTTTATAGGGACAGACACATGCTGTTTATTTAACCAGCATCCAGCATTTCTCATTAACTTACTGTTACCTCTACCTTACCCTCCCCTTCTGTCCTCCAGCAACAACATGTGAGAATAAAGAATGTTTCATCCTTGCCTTTTTTTGTCACTCAGATGATGCCTTTTCCCAGTTTTCTGTCTTGGGAGCAGTAGCATTCTACATTTCATTGCAAAGCTGTGTTTCATTGATCTAGCAGCAGAGTTCAGGGAAGGCAGGGGATGAAAACAAGTCCTAAATTGGGACTGAACCAAAGATAGACATGCTGCTAAATGAAAAACCAAAAGCCTGGAAGTAAAGCTCTGGATCAGCACGGCACTGCATAGAAATTTGTGGTTATGCTGATTGCACCTGTTACACTGGCTATGCTGGAGGATTTTCTGGATGCCTCACAGCCAGGCTGTAGGTGTGGAAGTGCAATGCAGAAGAGGAGGCACCCCCAGTCCTGATGGTGACTAAACGAAGCTGGCACGACATTCAAGCTGAGAACTAAGCCTCAGTCTCTTCTCAGAGGGGACTGAACACCCACCTGGCTGCAGAGCACCCTCCAGCCTGGCTTCTGGTGCTAGAGCAAGAGGCTGAGGTGTAAAAACAGGTTGCCCATGGAAAAGGTTGCCATCTCCAGTTGTAGATGCCCTGTCTCTGGAACAGTTCAGGGCCCAGTTGGATGAGACTTTGAGCAGCCTGGTCTAATGGGAGGTGTCCCTGCCCAAGGCAAGGGAGTAGGAACTAGATGGTCTTTAAGGCCCCTTCCAACGCAAATCATTCTGTGACTCTATAAGCAGCTTCTTCAGCTCATAAACTCTATTTTTGCAGCTTGGGAGCATCCAGTCTGCTGCTTGTGCTCATTTAGGAATCAGTGTATGTGCAAAGAGTCTGCAGTCACCAACAAACCTGGGCTCCCAGACCAGTTCTTCAGCCCAAAGCTGCTGGTGCTTGTGTGGTGCTGTACAACTTGCTGTTGAGCCTGAAGGGCACAGAGCCTCCTTTCCTCATGTTTCTGGAGCAGACAGCAAAGGAAATGAGGTGTTAAACCCAGTAGGAGCTAGAGCACAGCCCTGCTCAGCCTTGATGCCACAGGAGACAAAAAGGCCTGCCAGCAATCCCACTCACCAGCTGCCGTGTGGAAAATCCTAGAGTGTGCTGAGATTCAGGGAAGGGTACTAAAATCTGTCTTTGCAGGTGATGGGGGTCCCTAAATAGGCCATGTCCTGATGCAGGATACTGAGCAGAGATGGAGACAAATCCAGAGGGGGAAAGGTTGGGGGGGATCTAATCTTGGCTTCTATTTTCAAGCAGGTGGAATAGATCTATGGATTTGAAAAGAGAGTAGCAGCAGTTCCTTCCCTTGGCACATTTCTCCCAGGCATTGCTGGAGGATTGGGTCAGTTTTTAGGACAGTCACTTGTTCCTCCTCCCAGTGCTTGTAACAGGGAGACCCACAACCAGTGCATGGTCACAGTGGTCATCCCTGCCTGCAGCAAGGGTCCAGCCTGGTGGGTCCTGGGGAGCAGCACAGGGAACAAGAGCCCCACTGGCACATCCTTCTCTAGAGGTGGTCTACTGCTGTCCTAACTTGTATCACAAAGCTCTGGCTGGCAGGGGTGGTAGCAGCCCCAGAAAGGGGCGAGCTGGAGGGTGAAGGACAAAACTCTGCCTGAAGACAGCAAAAAGTCTCTTCCTGTCTCAGCTGGTTTCATTTCTCTGTTCTGGTCTGAATACACGCTGGGTTGGGGCCAGGACACTTCTGAGCTCTGGTTTCTTGTCTAGTTGCTAAACCAACTTCTTCTTTGGCTGGCTGGCTGGCTGTTTTTCTGCTGCCCTTCCACGTGGCCAAGACTGGTGCCTGTGCAAAAGAGGAAGGGAAGGTCCTGCTCTCTCACAGAGGGAGTGGTGCAGCTTGTACAAGTGTCTGTCACAAGGCAGGAAGAGTAGGAGTCAGACTTTCCCAAGGCTTAAGTTAGATCTCTTTCTGGCCACTGTGGTGAGTGCGGGTAGGCTGACGTGTAGGACAACAAAACTTCTCTGCTGGTAGATGTAAGTGGAGTAGTTTGAGAAGGTCCCAAATTTTCTTCTCAGCAAAGTGAGGTGACACATTTTCACAGTACTGCGAGAACCTTCATGAAATTTTCTCTCCTGGAGCAGGGATTCACAGTACGCAATGAGGACCTCCACGTTTGTTTCATAGTCATAAGACTCAGCAAAGAACTAGGAGGAAGCACAATACCACAGCCCTATGGCTACTTGTCCTGTGGTCAAGCTGCTGCTGTCCTTCCTGGAGGTCATAAATATTCAGTCAGCTCTGAGGGTCAGCCAGTGATGTCTCTGGGGAGCCAGAAAGTCCCTCAGATCTTCACTGTACAGAGCTGGTGTCTGTTTGAAGCTGCTGAGAAGGACTGTGCATCTAGCTGACAGCACTGGCTATGGCTGAAGCATGGCTGCCTGCATCAGCTGGACCTGGGGTATCCTGTGCATGACCCAGGGAGGGAGCTGGGGGATCCATGCTGAAGTCTCCCTGCATGGATAACTGTGACTGCCTCACTTCCACTGCTGAAGGATCAGGAAGCTGTGTTGTAAACCCCTTAGCCTGCAGTGATCCATAAAAATCTCGAGCACAGGCTCCTGCTCAGACTGTCATATGCTTGAATTCAAGAGAAGCTTTCTCCTTTGGCAGAGAAGCAAAGCCACCTCTGGTTTGGTGCTAGCCAGGAGCATCACCCCTTCCCCTCCTGCCCCTGTCCCAAGCTGTTCCTGAACTGACTGCCAGAACTCTGTCCCTCCTGCCATGGCCACAGCCATGGTCCTGCTCTCTTGGGCAGCTCCTCCCTCCCTACCTGTGATGTGCTGCAGACGTTGTCCCCAGAGAATACAAAGGAAGGAGCACTTGTCACCAGGAAGGACAGGTCTTTCAGGCATCTTTTGAAGTCTCACAGCCCTGGGAGTGGGCAGGACTGAAGTAATTTGTTCCTGGAGCCAGAAGTCTGGAGGAAAAACAGTTATAGAAAGAATAACAACAGTGACAATCAGAATAGCTGGGATCAAGCTCAACACAAAGACAGTGTGTTGGCTGAGGCAGGCATCTGTTTCTGTGGAATAAGTCATTGCTCCTGTGATGAGCCTGTACCCCTCCCTGCCTTTGGAGAGCTGGGGGCAGGAGGAGACAGGAGGGATGGAGGTGGCTCAGTGTGCTGGTGCCCAGACCTGGCTGTGCCTGAACGAAAGGCAAAGTTTGATGCCTTGGTGTGTAAGTAGGAAAAGGCAAGGGAGCTCTTTGCCTCTTTCACTGCTCCTGGAGAGCATCAGCTATGGCTTTTGTGAACCTCAGGGCTAAGCTACACCTTAATTATGTGAAAACATCAGCAGAAACCCTAATGCTTTGCAGGACACATCGTGTCAGGTTTGGCCCCACTCAACTTGGTGGACTCTGAGGTAACATTTATGGTTTAAAACAGGTCAGTCACAAATTGCAATAACTCATGGTGGCCCCAGGTGTGCAGCCTGCAGTTGAATGTCTGGAAATAGAGCTTCAAAGGCAAGCGTAATCCTGTCCACAGCCCGCTGCTGTGGGGTCAGCTTGGGCTTGGAAAGCGGTGCAATTGGAGGTCATTAAACCCTGGTCAGTGAAGGATTGTGCCCTTCCTGCAGGCACTGTTTGGTCATGGTCCATGGTGGAGGCCGCCTTCGCCTGCCAAGCCCTGTGTCCCTGAGCCCAGCCCGAATCCAGACAGGTGCTGGGGGTCCTGCTGTCCCTGTGTGCCTGTGACCCCCTCAATGTCCACTGCATCTGGTGGGTGCTCACCTGACCTGTCACGCCCGTGGTGGAGCTTGTCCTGCTGGACCTCAGGGCCTTGTCCCCTTCTCCGAACCCATGGTCTTGTCACCTGCAGAGTGACATCCAGGCTCACAGAGCACCCCTCAGACCTGCAGATGTCACAATCCCACACCAGTGTGGGTCTGTCCCAGGGCAGGGCAGGGGGTGCTGCCCCATGGAAGGACCACACAGGCAGTGGGGTGGGGGCTCAGCACCCTTGCCTGTAGCAGCAGCACCCCGCCTGTTTGGCATCCCAAAACAGACCTGATGTTCTAATGATCCTTGCCAAGGATTTCTACTGGGCTGCAGCTTCCAGCCTGCGTGAGCATCAACCCAGCTGGAGATTAAACAATGTCCTTTAATAGGAACAGGCAGGCACCCGTTTGCAGCGCAGGGAGCAGAGAGCACTCCGCGCTGAGGCTCGCACGGAGGCAGCGCCAGGGCCGCGGCGGGACAGCGATGCCCTGATTTGGAAGTCTCCTGCTCGACCCAGCTGCTCGAAAGGCGGCTGTTTCCTACACAGAGGCCAAGGGAGGACTTTTATTTAGAGGATGCTTGGCCTGCTCAGTGTAGAGGGGAAGTCGAAAGACACCAGTTCTGCTCCTGGGCTCCGCCGGCTGTGACTTTGACCTAGAGCAGACCCAGGAGCCTCCCGGCTGGCGGGGCCGGGGTTTGCTGGTGCTGCCATTTATGGGGCTCCCCCGCCGTCCCGATTAGATAATGGGGACCAGCTCAGGGGCAGCTGTCCCTCCTGTGCCCCCGGCACTGCCCTGCTCCTCCCCGGCAAGGGGCTGCCGGAACTCTTCTCTGCGTAAACAGGAGCTGCTTTTAAAAATGAACGGAGAAAATAGCCAAGCTGGAGGGCATCGCTCCTGTTTCCATGAGAACACAGGGAACACAGCCTGCCACGGCAGCTTAGCTCTGGCCTTGGCTTTCTGACCCCCCTCTCACCCTGCAAGATTTCTCTCCAGCTTTTCCCTTCCTTTACCCCCTTTCCTTCTTGGGGCTCCTTCGGGTGGACCCTTGCTGTGGCCCCTGCTCTCTGCATCCTCTCCTGCTGCCTCCCAAGCCCTCTGAGCCCTCCTGGGGCAAAGCCCCATCCTGCCACCACCAGCACCCCAAGGGGTGGAGCACAAAGGGTCCCACCCCCCAAATGGCCAAAACTTGGAAGACAAAGCCCACTGCCTGAAGCAATGAGGCTGGGGGCTGCAGACCAGGATTCAGCCACGTCTCTAGCAGGGTGATATTGCTGCCAGCACCTGGGTTGGCACAGGGTTCTGTCCTGAGCTGGGTTGGAGGATGGGGTCCCCTTTGATGCCCTCCTCATGCTGGTGGGAGGTGACCTGTGGGAGGGACCAAGCTGCGAGTGGACCACAAGGCTTTTCACCTTTGATAAAGTGCTTTTTACAGTCTTTTCCATTCCCAAGAGAAATTCTGCAGGAATTTTCTATTTCTGCAGGAAAGGCAGCGGGGAGAGGAAAGGTTGATCTCTCTCGAGGCCTCTGTAGTTTATTTTTACTTTTGTTGTTGTTTTTATTTTAATCTTGAGGAAGGAACAGACTAAAAGGGGCATAAATAAAATCCAGCCAGCTGGGATGAAAATGCTTGGTTGAAATCCTTGCCCAGCACTGTGGATGAGTTTGTATGTGAGAGAGACACTCAGCTAAAGGAGGATTCTGTATCTCAAACCAGGATTTTTTTCTCACCCTGTCCCCAGCCTCAGCAAAGCAGCTTCCTCCCTGCTGTGAGATGGGGCTAAGATACTCTCCAAGGGCTGGTTAAAAGCCTGAATGATGCTTTGCTAAATGTAACATTACAGAAGCACAAAGTACTGTTAGCACTAAGCCTGGCATAAGCTGAAGGAGCAATCTTGTTTTCTTTTCTAAGACAGATTTTGGGATCTCTTTCACCTGGGTCAGCATCACCTCACCTGGGGGTGTGGCAAGAGGCTTTTCTACTTTGGAAAGGAGAGGAAATGCTGTCAAGCTTTCAGCTGCATCTAAAACATGTTTTAGCCTCATGCTTCATGCAGAGTATAGTGCCATTGCTTAAAACAAATATATACCTATCTCATTTCCTTGTGTTACTTTCCCAGGATTCCAGTCTTAGTGTGGCTTGGCAATAGTCTCTCACCACAGGTTACTCTTCCTGAGAGATTCGTTTCCGAGTCCCAAAATCTGTCCCACAACAGTTTGTTTGGAAACTGCAGCCCCTTGGCCATGGCCACCTTGTCCTGTGTGCCAGTGTGAGCCTGGCCTGGCCACCTCTGCCAGCACTCCAGGCCTTTCTCAGTGGGGTGGCAGGACAAGCCAGAACACGTTGAGAAATAGCGAGGAGAGAATTATGCCAAGTTCAAAGATTAGTGGTTGGCTTATTAGGTTTTCCCCTGAGCTCAGTATTAAGTAATTCTAAATGACCCACACAGAAATCAGAAGGGAGGATTAATAAAGTTTAATGGTGGAAGCTTGTGTTTGGAAGTGTCATGGGACTGAAAGTGCTGGCACACAACAAAGTGTTTTCCCCCTCACTGGTAGATGTTTCTGAGTATCTTAAAAATCATTTTACCTCACTTGCTAGTTTTCTGAGTCTTTTTAAGGAGTGTTCCCATGCCCATTCAACCTCAAATGGCTCTTGGGTTTATAAATGTTATTTCATTGTTTCTCTGTATCTTTTTGATGCACCTGTTCCAAATCCATTTTAGGTAATCTAATCTCTGGTTTTGGTGGCCCCTGCTCAGGGCTGGCTTTAACTGGAAGTGAATAAACTCAGCTGAAAGGCAAGTCAGGTAAGCATTTAACTCCTGTAGAAGATGATGGCTCTCCAGGGAAGTTTTTCTTGGTGGAGGCTTCACTCTTGAACTAAGTTGTGTGGAAATAATCTCCATGTGGCCATGTCAGTGGCAGTGGAAATTATCTTAAAAGAGAAGGTTATACAGTTACCCCAGGAAAGTCCAGGCTGATGGAGAACATACACTACCCACAAAAACATTGCTGGTTTTGACACTGGTTTATATAAAAGTGTTTGGAAAAGATACACTGGCCATCTGCCTCTTCAGCTGACCCACCACTTGGTGTAATTTTATTAAATACTGTTACAGGGACAATCCTTTATTCCTTGTGAGGAAAAACAAAATACAGCTTCAGTCTGCTTTTAAAGCTGCATTTTATACCACATGGAAGGATCTTGCCAGACACATGTTCTGGGGTGTCACACCCAAGCAGCAAGGCCACCAAAGCCATTTCCAGGGAGCAGGAGGGTGCTCCCCCCCTGGAAACAACCTGTTACCCCCAGGAGAAGAGAGGGACACGGTCTCTTTCTGACAGTGGGTAGCAGCTGAGGGCTGCATCCCAAAACATGCAATCCTGCTGCTTGTGTGAGGACACGAGTGACCACCAGCACAAAATGGTGCCGAGCATCTGTGACTGCCAGCAGGGAGAGAGGCTGGATGCTCCACGGGTGCCTGCTGCAGCCAGACTGATCATTCCCCATGGGACTAGGGCCTGGTTCTGTCCAAAATTTAGGTTACTGTCAGGAAGCGACAGATGCACGTGAGCCAGGGCAGAGCTGCCACAGGGACCCTTCCCTGCCGACACACTCAGGATCCAGCCCCCCGTGCCAGGAGTGCTGCCCTGCTGCAGCAGGGAACAGGTCTGGCAGAGAGGGATTGTCTCCATCCCATGCTGTCCTCAGCACCTTGTTTCAGCTGCAATCTGAGGCAGGCAGCTCCCCCCATACTAAGCTGACAAGTCTCTGCAAAGCACAGGCTTCATTGCAAAAAAAACCCCAAAAAACCAAAAAAACCCCAACAAACAAACAAACAAACCCACCAAAAAAACCCACAAAAAACCCCAAAAAAGCACACAGAACAAAAAGGCCAAACCACCAAGTAACAGAAAACACACAATGTGGGGCTCTGTGCTGGCCAGTACCTGCTTGCAGGCTCAGCCTTGTGCCCAGGTGAGCCCTGCCTCACTTCACAGCACGGCAGGGAATGAGCTGGAGCAAGCACAGCAGTAAATGGGCAGAGGGCAGCACAGGGTGGCTGCTGCTCAGGTGCAAGGTGTGATTCCCAGTAGCTGCTGCATTAGGTGCCTCTCATACAGCCCTGCCCAGGGCTGGCTGGAGCAGCCCTGCTGATGGATCAGAGACCTGGCTCTCTTCCACTTAATGCAGTCAGGAGGTGGCTTGCAGTGAGAATCAGTCTGTACAGTCACCACTGGCCAGGACTTTTGGAGCTGTTGGGAGGTGCAGCCATCCCCAGCACTCACCTCCTGCTGCTGGGATAGGTCTTCAAAGAGTTGGGACATGGGAAGCAGGGATACTGTGGGATGCTGTGAACACTACTCCGGGCTGGGGATCAGCCTCTGGAGAGCCACAGGCAGATTTGGGAGGTGCCCAAGCACCTGGTGTGCACAGAAGCTAAGCACTGAGGCAGCTGGGCACACTGCAGCCCCTGCACCTGTGGCCATGCATGCCTGACCTTGCATTTGCTCCTCAGCTCTCCTCAGCATCCAGGACAGCTGTAAGAAAACCTCAAGCCTCGCCTGAAGCTCTCAGCAGCAGGAAACAGTTGAGCTGTTTGATTCCTCATGGCCCTTCCTGCCCCTTAGGCAAGTGCAAAGTTTGTGTCACTGCTGGGGCCCCACCAGCCATCCCTTGGTAGGAACAGAGAGCACCCTGTGCCACCCACCCGATGGAGGAGGGGAAAGGGCACTACTGACAGGGGCAAAGGGGGGACATGCCAGAGTCAGAGGGAAGGAAATAGGTACCCATTCCAACCACGAGGGAAAGAGCATCCTCAAGATGCTCAGCGACATTTTCCTTTAAAATAATGGCTTATTTTAAAAAAAAAGAAGCAAAAAAAGCCAGCCATGACTCTCCCATGGAGAGGAGCTGAAACTCTGGGGCCATGCATCGCAATCCTCTTCTCATGCATATTCCCACAAGTATTTCTGGAGCCATCCCTCCCCAGACAAGTTTCAGCTTGGAGGCTGTTACAGCAACAATCCAAGACAATGCTATCTCGATGTCCTCTGCTGAACACAGCCCGCTGTGGTTCCATGGCCCTCCTGTGTCCATTCCCACTGGAGACCTCTCCCCTCCTGCCCAGCTGGACATATTCAGTCACTGGCTCCAACAGGGCCCCTGGATCAGCACTGCCAGCATGGGATGGCTGTGCTGCCTTCCCAGTGATGGCAGGAACCCTGTGCCCGGCAGCCTGGGAATGCTGTCAGCCCCAGCAGGGATTAGTGATGATTCAGGGGATTTCACCACAGCCTGCAGGGAGACTGGCCAGTTTCTGTGGGCAAACTGCAAGGCCTCAGTGAAACACCAAGTTCCCTGCCTGAAATGGCTTCACCAGCCTTGCCCCAAAGCCACCTTGCTTGCATCTCCAGCCTGTCCCTGGCCAGCTGAGACAGCACAGCAGGAGAAGTCACCTCTGCGCCAAAGACAGTGCCCAACTTCCATCAGCACCCATGGGCAGAGCTGGCACTAGAGCTGAACCCTCTGGCTTTGCTGCAGTCTGGATATGCAAGAGGATTTGAACTGCAAACAGACACTATTTACACCCCAGAAAACCTGTCCTTGGTGTATGTGCTCAGTGCTCTTCTAGACCTGGCATAGGGTTTCAGGTGAGTTAATTCAGTAACTTTCCAGTCTCACTCTTTGCCATGTAATCCAGGAAAGCTTTGCTGTGCTTGAGTGCTACCATCAAACACCATCACAATAAGTCACTGCAAATTTATAAGCTGACACTTCCAAGGTCTTCCAGGTTATTCTCAGTTTCACTCTCCTGTCATCAATAATGGATGTGGAAAAAGCAACCAGACTGCAGCTGTCAGCCAAACCTCACACCCACCTGCCCGAAACACAGGGAAAAGCTGAGGTCTTTGCACAGATCTGGAGCTTGCATGTATTTGGTAAATTAAGCTTCAGTTCTGGTTTTATTCTGAAATTACACTGAAGAAAGCTCAGGGTTGCCCATTCTTGTGTATTTTTAGCTGAACTTTTCACATTCATTAAAAACTTCAAAGTTAACATTTTTCTACCCATTTTCTGGGTGTTGAACATGAGGCGTTTTGCCCTTTTAAAAGTTTAATTCATATATACATATATATGTGCCTATATATATATAAATGGTTTTTCAGAGTCTTACTCACTGGCTGAAGGAGAAAACCAAAAATCTTTGATAGATTTGGATGCATCTGAGTTTATTTTTACCCTGTCTGATACTGCAGAATTTCCCTGTTAATTGTCAATCCCAGGCTGAGCTCACGCTGCCAATTCGATCACTAGACTCACACTGTGGGTGTAGTAGGTACTATTTCTCACCTGGCACACTCGGCCTGGCTCTGTGCAGGATTTGGACAGATAAAACCACCCAGATGGTGTTTCAAAAGGTGGGTGAAGCCCAGTGGTTCAATACTGACGCCTTGGGCAGCCCTCACCTCTGGCCAATGGCTCATGGCTGGTGAGGTGCTGGGGCCTGGGAGTCCAGGGCAAGTGGCCCATATGGGCCTTGAAGGGCAGCTGGTCAGGGGCTTGTGTGATTTCTGTGTAAGAAAATAAACCTAACATGTTATAACCATGGGAAGAGGGTCAAGAAATTCCAGAGGCCCAGATGTGATTAGCTTCTCATCTTGTGCTGTGGGGTGTTCTCTATTGCTGGGCTGGGCTCCCCCTCCACTGCAGACAAATAAAGCCCAACAAAGCCCCATGATGGTGTGGAAGTGCCCTGCCCCACTGGGGGAGAGCTGGAGAAAATGTTGCCCAGGCTATTTCCAGCTTTGTAACTATGTATTTTTAGGAGGAGGGAAGGCTGACTAGCCAGAGGAATGTGGAGCAGCCAAAGGAGCCTGCTGGGCTGCCGCTTCCCCAGGGGAAAAGCAAAGCAAACAAGAGATGAAAAGCCTGTGATGCCATCTCCATCCTTAGAAGAGTGCCTTGCCTACCACACTACCACATTTTTTGTGTGTGGGTGGGTGGGTGGAGAAAAGAACAAAGATCACTCAAAGTCCTCTGCTCAAGTTATTCCATGTTGCGTAAAAACATGGTAATACTCATCTGAGGACAGGCTGGAGCCTAAACCCTCCCAGGTGAGTGCTGGAGACATTAGGCAATAGCACCTTCCTTTTCCTTCTTGGCCTAACAGTGGATGCTGAGCAAAATGGAAAGCTGGAAGAATGCATTGCCCTGCTCTAGACTGTGGTTGGAGCTGTGCAAGAATTGTCTGCGGAGAGCAGGACTCGAGCAGGAGCCTCCTGTGCCCCAGGCAGAGCACTCACCAGGCATCCAGCAGGTAAAACCACCTTGCTCCATCCCTTGTGTTTGTGAGAGAGGAGGCACATGGTTTGGCCACTTGTCCCAGGAAGAAGGAGCCTCCCTGGAGCAGCTGGAGCTGCAGCCATCCCATCCCCTTGCCTGGCTGGAGGCACAAGGGAGCGTGTGGGGAGCTTGACCACTTTGCTGAGGGCCAGGAGCCTCCCACACCAGGGCCCAGAGCCCAGCACCGGTGCCGTGGTGCTCAGCCCACAACAGGGTGAGACACCATGAATCATTTTCCAGTAGATAGCATGGAACTGGGAAAAGGAGCATTTATGCTGCCAGTGAGTGTAACATGAGAGGCAAATGGTTTCCCAAGCAGCTTCACTTCTTGAGCAAGGACCCTGGGGTGCCAGCAGGCAGCGTGCTGCCTGTGCCATGCGTGTCCAGAGGCAAGGCTTGGCACCACACCAGCCAGGGCTGGGCAGCTGCTCCCTGAGGGAAGCAGAAACAGTTAGGAGGAAAATGTAATGACAAACAGAAATTTCTCTTTAAAACATTATAAAAGTGGTGCATGTCTCGCAGCTCCCAAGGGACAACGTGCCAGCTGGTAGGAGCAGGGGTACTGAAAGGGGACAACACAAGGTGGGGGCTGCCTCACAGCAGGAGGATGGCAGTGACCATCCCTGCTCCCCAGTCTATGAGGGAGAAAAGCTCAGCTGAAATGTCACAGGGAAGCCCAAAGGTGGCCCAAAGGGCTCCTGTCCCCTCTCCTCCCCCAACCCACACCCCCAGCACTGCTGGAACCAACAGGGCAGTCCCCACTCCTGCCACCACCGTGGGGTGTGATGAGAGCAGGAGCCACACGGCTCCTTTCCAAAAGCCACGGGACACACATGGTTAATTGCAGGTTCCCTGGAAAAAGCACAGCACTGACCAATAACCTTCCTCCCCCGGGTCTAAGGCCGAGTACCCCCAGCCCAAGGCAGCCTGCCAGCTGGCACCATTCTGAGTGCCCAGGGCACAAGCAAGAGGCTGCTCCATACAACCCACAATGGACACCCAGGGCACAAAGGTGAGTAATGCCAAAGACCAAACAAAAGCTGTTAAGGTGAGGAGGCAGGAGCTTTCATTTCTCTCTTGATCAGAGGTTTTTAGCAAGTCCCACCTGGGGTTGTCCAGCTTTTGCCAGGACACATTCTTTCTCTGAAATATCTGCAATTGCTTTGTACAAGCTGAAACAAAGGCACGGTCGCATGGCAGCAACACGAGGGAACACAGTCAAGGTAGTGGGTGGGAAAGAAAATCAATTAAAAAGAAGTATTTTCTAGTTGGATGCAGGCATTGAAGACTGGCTTGCTGCTTTGAGTACAATTGTTTAGCCAGCTACAGGTGCTGTCACAGACTGCAGGGACTCAGGGACTGAAAGCAGACAGATGTTAACAGCTCTTATAGCTTAGGAACATAGGAGAAACAAGATGCATAGAGAGAGAAATGTTTTTATTAGTCCAGCTGATATAGCTAGAAAAAAATAGACAAGTTTTCAGGCAACTCCTTCCATTAGGTAATTGCTGTGAGCGCAGTAACGACGCTGTGTTGAGGAGAGGCACCACTAAATGAACACTCTCTGATTACAAGAAGCAAAACCAGCTATTTGCCAAGCGTCTGTGAACAGTGACATGAAGCACAGCATGGGGGATCTAAAGAATATACAGAACCAACCGGTTGTCTCTTGCACCATTTTCTCTTCTCTACTCTCACAAGCTTTGTACAGAAAACTCCTGTGCTGATTAACTCAAACACAGCAACATCCAGTACAGAACAAAACTCTTACATACACTCTCCTCTCCCTCACCCAATTAACTTTGAAACACATACAAAGCCGTATTAAAAGAAAAAAAAAATCTTATCTGAAATGTTCACTCAGCCTTTTCTCACCAAAATTAAATTAGCTTACCCCAGCTGGAATCATCTCTTCAACTAAGTGACAGCCTGCAATCACAGCCTCAAAAATATCACAGCCTTTACAAAAGAAAGCTTCAGTTATCTATGCAAACCTATATAAAGCTGCACGCCAAGAAGCTCAGCATCAACCTCTCGTCACGCTCCCTCCATCAAAGCTGCATTTTAGCAGTGGGTAGAGCTGTTGAGCAGGTGCATCTGCATGAGCTGCAAGGGCTGTTCATTCCAAGGGTCTGATGCTCCAAGTTAGCAATATGTGTGGAAAATGCTGCTCCCGTATGTTAATAATGTGATGCTTCCACACAGCAAGCACACATGTACAGCTATTCTGGAGAACAGACCTACTTGATGCAATCTTGACCCAGAGAACTACCTGAGTTTGCAAGCCAGGCCCAGTTTGGGAAGAACTATTTAGCATCTTTTAATTAACTATACTGCTCAGTTTTAGGTTCATGGGGCAACTGGCACAGGGGCCAATAAGAGTCAGCTGACTAAAGCTAATTAGCTGGTATTTTCCTGTAAGTGGCAGCTTCCAGCCCCCAATCCCTGCCCTGGCTGAGGTGAAATGACTTAAGAGAGAAGCATGGCTGAATTAATCTAGGTTTCACCTCACTCCTCACCCTCAACAGAGCAACTAGTTTACACTAGCTCTCTGCACAGCCCTAGATTGAAGGCAACCTTCTCCCCACAAAGCAGCTCAGGGTCAGTAATACCATGGGCTGTAGTCTGACCTCAAAGCCTTGCCCTGCACCCCTGAGGGCCCATGTGAGAAGAGCAGCAGCCCTGTGTGCCCAGCCCTGTCTCCCCTCCCTTACAGGAGCCAGCTTGGCTTGCAGTACTCAGGATAATGAGAGTTTATAGTTGGCATGAACAGATGCACAAGTCAAAGCCTTGGAGGTAGGGCATGTTTGCAGTGACTCATGTTTAACACTAGTTCTCAAATTTACAGCAACTACAATCAAGTTAGAAGATTCAATTTTTGAAACTGCTTTAACAACATTTCAACTCAGCTGGTCTGCAGCAGTGCACCTAGGAAGATGTGCTTGCACACAAAACCAGACCATCTAGCATAACTATGAAAACCAAGTCACTTAAATCTCAAAGACATTCAGTTAACATATCTAAGACATCTCAGACCAAACAATAGTTTATTTCATTTTCAGCAACATCTCAACCATCAAAAAAATAAACTCTAACACAGATGGATGGAAGACTTCTCTACAGTGTAACTAAGTGGGCTCTGACCCCAAGGGTTTGAATTGGAGTGACATTTTATTATTCATCCAATAAGTTAGGAAGCAGGAGAATAAAGTGCTTTATTTCTGATCTGGCATGAGGTCATCAATGGACTGGCCTTTTTCAAGGCGTTTCTCCATTTCAATGAGAAGCTTCACTCCATCCACCACCATCTGCACCAGCTCCACCTCAGAGAAGCCAAGACGATCAGCATTGGAGATATCAAACACTCCTCCAACAGCAGCTGTGTCCACACCACCTGCAGCAAGAGATTCAGTTACAACATTGACCTCAGACAGAGCAGGAGTATCTGCCTTTCTTCCCTCACTAGCTTGAGGTAGGGGCACAGCAGGACCATTCTGTACAAGCTGCCACTGGCACCTCCTCCTACATGCAGGAAGATAAAGCCAAGAGCGATTGCCAACATGAACCACAGAACATGCAACTAGGCCAGCTCTTTATTCTTCTGATCCATGAGCAATCTAACCTGAGGTCACAAGTACCCACTGGAGCCATCCCCTAGCCATAGGTTAAACCAAGATTCCCACCCTTGCTTGTAACAGGAACAGCTGAGAGCAGGTCCACCTTATCTGGTGCTCAGAATGACACACAGGACACTAGACAGAGCACTGGCATCCTCAACTCCTCCAATGTACAATTTGAAAACTTTCTCTCCATGTGCCTTACAAGGTACCTTTTGGATGGTGTGACATGCACTGACAATGTGAACCAAGAGATGGCTCTGGCCATAACCAGGCTCTTGCTGGTGTCTTAAGGCAGACTGACTCAGCCCCCATCAGTGTTATCAACTCTCACCTGTGCCTCGTTTCTGCAGCCGAAGTCTCTTGAGGACTTCTCCAAATTTCTCATGTTTCCCAAGGTGTGGGATCTTGATGTGCACACCAGCACGGAGCCCTGTTCCAAGGTTGGATGGGCAGGTCAGGATGTAGCCCAAGTGGGGATTCCACATGAACTCGTAGTTTTTGGCCTTGAAGAGACTTTCTATCTATAAATAGAAAGAATGAATGTTTAGAGATTGTTCTCTGCCTTAAGACTGTAGGACATCCATTAGTGCAGCTTCAGTCACTCAGCAACAACCACAACACTCAGAAGAGCTATTTCAGCCACATAAACCCCCTCCCAATGGAAAAAATGGTCCCCAACAAGGGGCTTTTAAGGCCTTCATCTTGCTCCTCACAGTGAGACAGGCTAAGTTCAAATGCTACACTTTTAGATGTCATTATCTGTTGGGAAGCCAGATTTAATACATGTCAAGCTGGCACATCTCTTAGGATCAGGAAAGGGGCTGGAAATACTCAAGATCACATCAAGACTAGAAGTAGAGAACAGCATCCAGCCTAAAAACTTGAGTCCAGCTTTGCCCATGCACATTCAAGCAATTTCTCCTTCCCCCCAAGGTGTCTCAAAGCTTTAGAGAACTATGTAGAACTTCTTTAAAATAGAGTTGAGACATTTGGATAAGGGTGCCACCACATCAAGCAAACATTCTAGATTACACAGCCACAAGGCTTTTTGCCAAAACATCTGTTTTGGAGCCCTCACGGCTCTGGATCTCATCAGGGCATTCTCAGAGATCCAGGCTACAAAACACAACCAACTACAACCAGGCTACAACCAACACAACTCTAGAGGGGGCTTGAAAACTGTGTTCTCAGATCTAGCCAGAGAACCATGTACCATTTGAACCCACAGCCCAGACAATAGTGATTTACCTTTGTTAGTCCAGTACAGAAACGGGTAAATACTTCCTTCATGTTGCCACCTTTCTGCATGGAAATAACTCTAAGGTGATCCTCCTCATTGATCCAAACAAGGAAAGTCTTGTTATCATTGTGCCTAGGAGACAAAGCAATCATTTGCTGTCTTTCCCACCTCACATTTTGAAGACAGTCTCAAATTGCTCATCACTGCAATTTTTAGCTCAAGAGACTCACTTATCTGCTTCAACAAGATTGATCTTCCTTCTTTTGCCCACGCAGGACCTGAGTTTAGCTGGTTGTTGTTACCCTGCCCTTTTCAAGAGGTTAATCTGAATTGGCCTTTACAGAGTGTAAACACGGCATTACTTAGTCTTACAGTATCAAAACCTAAAGCCCCCTCAACTCCCCTAGCTCACTTGTGCCTCCAGTTTACAAATTAAGCTATTTCTGCTCAGCAATTTGCAGGACAGTGATCAGCAGACTTTGAGGAAGTCCTGTACAATAATGCTCATAATGACACCATGTGTAACAAGCCTTTTTAGCAGTATTTTGTCAGACTCTGTCAAACTGCACTTTGTACCTTACTTTCACTATGAATTTTAGATCAGGGCTCTTCAGCGATGCTATATAAAAATCCTCTGAACAATGAGCTCCTCCTGTCCCAGCTTGCAGCTGACAGCAAGTACTATCAACAGTGTTTATCATGCTGGTAATTTCTGAACTTGATTAGGATCAAAAATTAGCTAGTACCCGAGGAAAGTTATTTATGCAGACAACACTAAGACATTACACTTCAAGTCTGTAGATTAGTCATGCTCAGATGACAGCGCTATCTGGTGCTGGCAATCTGCAGGTAGATGATGCAATCTTAAAGGTGACCTACAGAAACAAAGCATGCTTCCTCTGGGTTGTACTGAAACAGCTGCAGTAATAAGACTGGAGCATTCCTGTTGATAAAAACCTAGCCCTTAGCTTACAAGGGAGCAAGTTAATTATGCTGCAGAAGCTCCTGAGATGCAGTTTTATGTAGGTGACCTACATTGAAAACAAGCAGAGTCCTTCTATTCCACACGTCTGCATCGGTCAACTCCTGTCACTGAGTCTCTGGGGACAGGGGGAAGATCTCATCACTAGCACAGATAGAGCCAGACTAGTCCAGCACCAGTGAGTTTCTGCAAGCAGAAGTGAAGAGACTGCAAGGGAGTGAAGGGACTACAAGGGAGTAACTGCATCCAGGATGGACTCTGAGCTAAAACAATGCCACAGCTTGTACCACAAGTTACTCCCAACTCTTGTGGGAAGAGCCGACTGTAGAGGCACATCTGCCCCTTTACAAGTCATCTACTGCCATAAGCTGATTCAGTTTTTGTATGGTGGTTCACTAACCCATGCAGGCTCTGGTTCTGGGCTAGCCAAGCTGGCTTGCTCTTACCAGCATAAGAACACTTGTCCAAATGTTGCTGGTTAACTGCAACTTCTCCCACAGAAGTTTCTCATCAGATACAGTAAAACAAGGTGAGAAGGTACTATTTTGCCCAACGATACAAGTCACCACAAAAACTGCAAGATTTTCTTGACTTCTGTGACTGCTCCCTCAGACATACTCACCAGATACCCCTGGCATCAGGCCAGTCTCGTGCCATCCCAGATGCCAACAGAAGAGGAGAAACTGGCTTGTCAAACAAGAAGTGGTCATCAATCAGCTGCTGCTGCTCTGCATCAGTCATGTTCCTCAGAGCATAGTACTTCCCCTTGAGATCACCATCCAGACTACCCAGAGCTGAAAGAGAGAGGCTGCTTTAGAATGGGACTAAAGGTGCTAGACTTTCCCAGCACTTAGGAGACCACACACAAAGTATGGCAATGTTTGATCTCCTGGGTCTGGTTCCTCCTTTGCTTTCATCTGCAATGGCAATGCCCTTGTGGCAGTACAGAACTTGAGGCAGTATCAGATGATTGTCTGCACCTTCCAGGTTTATACAAGTAGCCTTTGTTCCCTTATGTGCAGTATAGAGTCATTACTGCTGCTGAACTCTACAGAGACTGCTTTTCTTCCAAGGAGAACCAAGGTTATGAATATAACAAGCAGCATTATTCTAGTCAAGGACTGTTACCCTGCGCCCTTGAGAGGTTTCGAAACAACTACACTCTCAGTCTCCAGAACTGCACCTTGAGCACTGGGAGGAAATAGGAAAAACAAAAAAAAACAAAAAACCAGCTGAAGAGTTTCACTGAAAACCAGGTCTTATTCTAGTCAGCTGCAGATTTGGAACAAGACTACATCTCTAAGCAAGCCGAACATTAATGAAAGTCAATTAAAAGCAGCCACAAAACACTGCACCCCATGACTCAAGCCCTGTAGTTGCTACATACCTGTTACATTTCAGGTTTGAGCCCTGATGAACCAACCTCTTTCCCCATACACACAGACAGAAGCTTTTGAGATCAGCAGAGGTCAACTTAACACAGTCCAACTTCTCTGTGCTCTTGCTCTCAGCTACGTGCTGCAATGCTGAGGCAGCTCTAACGCAATGAGCCTTTTCCAGGGAAAGCTCCACGCTCAGACTAAGTCTCCAGGGAGGTGGCTTTTGCCAAGTGCCTCCATTTTCAAACTGCAAAGCACACCTCTTGCGCAAAGGACAGCACTGTGTCCCTGATGCACCCAGTTCTCACTTTATTACCTTCCACAGAGAGCTTCTCGATGGCCCGCCTCTCTCCTCGGCTGCAGTGCGGGGGAAGACAGAACCCGCGGATGCTCCTGCCAGTTCTGACACGGGAACTCAGCACGTAATTGGGATCCAGGTCATCACCTCCCTACAAGATCAGGAAACCAGCAAGTACAACCCTGTTACCAAGATACCTTCCCTAAACACATGGAGCCCCCATGTATTGAAGAATGCACTTTACACCTGAGGTATTAACTACCTGGCCTATAAGCCACTGCCTCACTTCAGGGCTATTTTCTTCAGCATTACATCAAGTATCTGTAACACAACTCTTGCTTTGAGGCCAAGGCTACAGCTACTAAGCAGTCCTAGAAAACAGGGATATGACCAGGACATCAGTTTCATGTCCATTTCAGACTGTGGTCTGGGCTTCTGCTACCCCTTACAGATCTGCAATGTAGACATGAGGCAAAACCTTCTTTAAGTACACGTTTACTCTTGCAAATGAGAATTACTCATTACCGTTCTCCCAATTCTCTTATTTTCAATATGATTTATGGCCAGCCAATCAACATGGAGTTGGGAATTCCCAGAGTTCAGCTTACATTTAAAATCCATAAAATGACTAAGAATCCTTACTCCTAGCTGTAAAAATATTTATTCAACAGCATGATACCATCAGCTGGCAATTAAGAGACAAGATCAGACAGAAGAAAGTGTTAAAATTTTATGATAGTCCTTGACTCCCAGGACAGTGTTGTTTAGTTTGACTGTTAGAGCCCACAGCTCATGGAAATACACAATGAAGATGCTTGGCACAACCCCCAGTGCAGCAGCACCTGAAAAAAGCTCCTGCTGCACACAAGCTGCTCAGCTGTACCCAGCCACTGACATCCCATCTCCTCAGGCTGACTGCACCAGACCCACAGCACAAGTGTCCATGCTCCATGGAAGCGAGAGGGCAGAGCCTGAGCAACCAGTTTAGGCAGCTGCCAACAACTTCACAGTCCTCAGACCAATAATCTGTAACTGATCAAAACTTTATACCTGCAGGTTATCAGCATTCAGGTCAGTCTTGTGCTGATCACTTGGTTTGTAGCCACCATGCCTGTCTTCAATAACTGGATCAAAGAGCTCCTTGAACACTTCATAGGATTCCTCATCACCAGCCACGCATCCTACTGTCATTATGAAGGGATGGCCTGGAGTGGTATAAAGTCAGAAGAGCTAAGTTTGGGCAATATTTGACTGTATTCCAGTGCAGCACTAACCAGGCAAGTTCTTTAGTGGCAAGTTTAGTCACTTAGAAATTCATTCTTACATAGGAACATTTTGGAGAGACCCTACATTTTACACTTCACCCAGTTAGGCAAATGCAGTGCTATGGAAACCCATAGCTGTTGTCATTAAACCATGCTCATTTGTCAAGCTTGGTTTAGGACAAATTTGCACAGCACATCTAATTTCACTAGCTAATTTAGATCACTGCATAGAACTTCATGTCTAAACAATCATGCTTTGCTGCAAGCAAGCATGCTTTGCTTTTTGCTCCTTCTGCTACAGAGCTACAATTTCTGTAGTCTGCTCATAAATACCACCTCCACAAGATTAGTTTTAAGTCACCATATTCAAAAGCACCAGTTACTTCAGCTGGTTCACACGGAATATTCTCAATGCATTTTACCAGGATTATCAACCCCAGTCTGAATGACATCATCCAGGGTGAAGCCACTGGGCGTGACTCTGTCTCTCAGTTTCTTGTACAAATCCAGGGTTAGAACTTTGGCCATGTGGTTGTTGTGGGTGCTCAGGTCCGGGTACTCCTCATCAGGAGGCAGTCTCTGATTATTTAGTTGGGCCATTTTGATATTGCTAGAGTAAAAATAAATACTGTAATGTTAACATGTAAGCACATCTGCTCCCCCTTTTTCATAGAAGTGCTAGAGAACATCACGTAACCAGTCTGGAATAGGAATAGACCAGGACAGCCAGGTAAACTGACATTTTTTTCCCCCCCTCCCCAGATAAGTTATAATTAGAATGCATTTGGTTTGACTTTTTTTTTTTTGTCTCCAGATTGAAAGTATTTAGCAGAGCAGTTACATAATTGAAGTGTCTGGGAATTGGTATGTCAGATCACAGCATGGAACACAGCTTGATGGAAACATGGCCTCCTAACAGAGCCATGCCTTTAGAGCAGTCCCTCAATGCTTTAGAAGATTTGTCCCTCAGTAGCTTGTGAACTTTGGGTACCATTGTCAGGAAGCACTTCCAGTCAGGAGGGAGAACAGATCATTATGCAGACCTAACGATCCCATTACCTGGGTTGTCAACCCCAGTCTGAATGACATCGTCCAGGGTAAATCCACTGGGAGTCTGTTTATCCCTCAATTTCTGGTACAGGTCCAGGGTCAGCACCTTAGCCATGTGATTGTTGTGAGCTTTCAGGTCAGGGTACTCATCCTCAGGCTTGTGCTTCATCTTCAGGAGGTTGTGGCTGTTTGAGAAGGGCATGGCTGACCCTACCGCAGTCACTAGGGGAGAAAGATGGGAAGCCTATCACTGGGGGCTTGGCAGCCTCCGGACCGCCCGGGGGAACGCCAGGCACCCAAAAGGTCACCTTGGCTCACGTTCCACCCGCGCCTTTCACTTCTTTGCTGCTACACCACCTTTCACAAGCACCAAGGAGGAGGAAAGAAAAAAAAGTTCTTCACCTCCACCAGCCTTGCCCCGTCCCCACCACGCCGGCCGCAGGTGCCGGCTCTCCCGGCTCCAAAGCTCTCCCGGGGCACCGCCCGGCTGAGGGGACGTGCCCAAGGTCGCGCGGAGCGGCGGTTGCAGCACCGGGCAGACCTCGCGCCCGGCTCCGGGGCAGGGGGAGCGG
>JANPWX010000286.1:3288287-3386236 GCA_024734555.1 Trochalopteron elliotii | reverse complement strand
CCCGCTGCACCCTCGGTGCGCGGCCGCGCCTCCTCTCGCCGCTGAAAGGCGAGGGGCTCCCGAGGAGCGACGGCGCCCTCCGCGTCCGCGGACCTCCGGCTGCTCCCCGACCGGGGAGGGGAGGGCAGCATCCAACAAGCCCTTACACAACAGACGGCTCCCTCAGGGGACCTGGACGGGGTTGAGCATATGTAACTACCCTGCTAAATACCGGGTTAATCTGGTTTTAGAGCCCAACCAGCCCGGCGAGCACCTGCGCCGCCCCCCACAACCCCCGCTCCGGCTGCACCCCTGCCCCGCGCCGCCCCTCCTCAGCCGGACCGGCTCCACCCCGCACAGCGGGGGAAGAAAAAAAAAAAAAAAAAGAAAAAAAAAGGAAAAACAAAAAGGGAAAACATTACGATCCTTTGTTTTAAGGCTGCAGAACGGCTCGGCTGCCCCGGGACTTACCGCGGGCTTCACAGCTACAGGAACAATCTCCGCGCCACTCCACGCACTATACTGCCCGAATCCGAGTGAAGCTCCAGTAGCCCCGCCGCACGTCTTTTATATAGAGCGCAAGCCGGCGCCTCATTGGCCGTTATTTATAGCCCATTCATTCCATTGGGCCGCGCGGCGGCGGGTGGGGCAGGCGTTGCGCTGCCGGCCGGGCCCGCGTTTGCCGCCATTTTGCTCGGCGTCGGGGCGGTGGGCTGGGGGTGGAGGGACCCTCCCCCCCGGGGCGCTGTCGCGGCGCTGAGGCGGCCCCGGCGCCGTCCGGTGCTGCGAGCGTAGGGCAGGCATCTACCTCGTGTGCCACCGGCCGAGGCGTGCCATCGCACACCAACACAGCCAGCTGGAGGCTTCACACCTTTGCCAACACCTTGGTCGAGGGTTCAAACACGGGGCTGATAATGCGTCATCCCAAAATAAGGGTTCTGTAGTGTGCGGAGTGGCCGTGCTGTGAGCCTTGTGTGGGGTGAGTGCCCCCGAGCTGGCAGAAGCCCCTGAAGCGGCTGCGGATGTGGCGCCCAGCCCCCGGCAGCCTGGTTCTGCAGGGGGAGGACCTGCACCTCGCCTCCAGCACCTGCGAAACCGTGGGCTCGTTTTACACTTTAATTTGAAAGGAAGTAGGGTGCTTGTGTAAATCGCAGTGAATCCTCTGCTCTTGTCATGTGCCAAAAAAAAAAAAAAAAAGTCTTCAGCTTTTATTGGAGAGAGGGTGATTTCCTGCTAAAGACAGGCACAGGAACTCTGGGATCTGACCCATCTAAAGCTCACCTGAAATTCACGAAAATAGTGACTTTCACTGGTCTTTTTGTAGGAATGAGCAGGTTTGTCTCAAAGCTAAGATGCAGCTAAAATCCTGCCGTTTTCAGAAATAATAATATGTTAACAGTGTGAATGAGCATCTTGATTTGACTTTCACCTTTACATAATGGTATATTTATCTTTCTCTGACGTGTTTCTCACAGCAGAACCCATGTTTATCCTCCTGTCCAAACAGACTGTGCTTATCCATGAGAGTGCAGATCTGAGTCCCAGAGTTGCTTTCCTTGACACGAGCTGTGAATGTCAGGAGACATCACCTGAAACTCTTCCCCACCACAATCCTTTCAGCACCATGACCAGTACCCTCACCCTAACAACAAGAAGCATGTGCACTTTACAGAACTGCTTAGGACTTAAAAATAATAATACACATATAGAGGAAATCATTGCAAAGTAAAAAGCCTAGACTGCTTCAAATAAAAATGTGCTATGTTTGGCTGCCATCCAGATTTCCGAGTTATTCCAGGTCTGGTAGACTGAGATGCTGAGTGTACAGATCTCCAGGAGAAGCCAAAGGCTCGGCATCTGTGCGAGTCCAGTCTCAGCTTCCGGATCAAAGAACAAATCCTCTCTCTAGGTCTCCTCTGCACTTTTAACCTCACAAAGTCTTCCCCGACACACTAATAGTTTCACACTATGCTCATGCTTCAGAATAGTGTAAATTGCAAATAATGCATGGCTAAACAAGCATTAAATGATTTTAAGTGTAAAACTGTACCTAGAGTCCTCAATAAATTACACTATAAATGTAATATCACTAGATTACCTCAGCTGCAAACATAATTCTGATTGTGGATTTTTTAAAATGTAAAACACAAATATTTTATTCCTAATTTGAAACAGAAATATACTAAAACCATTTTCTTACATTACAGCATATTTTTGTGGTGGTGTTCTCCACAATAAGGAAAAAAAACCTGCCAATTCAGGGTAGGTTCTGAAGGTTTCTTTTATCTTATTCCATAATCTATTGCCACACAAACAAAGAAGCAATCAACTGTTCTGTAATTTAATTGTTCTGGAGATTTGTGGAGTCAAGGTCACCTCAAGATTCAAAATCCAAGAATCCGTTTCCTTGGATATGCTCTTTTTCTCCCAGTCTTGCAGAACAGGGAATACCAGTCATGGTAAACAGGTAGAAGACTCAGTGTGCCACGCATTACAGCACTTCCAACACAAACACACACCTCTTCTTCACAGCACTTGGGTGACATGGAAAGAGAGTCAGGAACATAAAATCACTAAAATATATCCAATTTACATGTTTGATAAACAATGCACCCTCTACCCCCCTTTTCTCACCACTATTTGACAAATTTCTAGTATGCAGTAACTCAGAAGTTGCTGGGTTTTACTCAGACAGCATTTTAAGATTTGCTGAAAGCTGTGTGTAAATTGGATCCTATCTTTGTCACAGCATTCCGTGCCAGCTTCCCTTGTGACTTAATTACAGATGCTGTGCCCTGTGTCAACAGCCTCTGATCACCTGCTTTATCTGCCTCATCTGCTGGGAAACATTTGCTTTGGATAAGCCTGTATGGCCTGTTAGACGGTGATAAAGGCACCAATACTCACTTTCCATGCTGGGATGGTATCTTAGTGAATACTGATTTATATGCTACATTTCCGGTTGGAAAGGTGGGCTGATTACTCCAGAGATCTTTGCCCTGAGCTTTAACAATGAAGAATTAAGGGAAGTTAATCATGGACAATGCAGCTAACTTCCTAAGAGGCTTAATTATAAATGTTGTGTGGTATATGAGTGCAAGAGGAGATGCGTGTTAGCTAGTGAATGTGTCTTCTGAAATTACTTGCGTGAACGTAATATAAACCTGAAGAATTAGGGGATAAATATCGTCTTGGAAACACAGAATAATATTCCAAATTAGGAAACAGCAAGAGAAAGTGGTCTGCTGTGAACAACTGAATTGTTTCCAATTCCTAATCTACAACTAAACACCACTTGAAAATTAAACATAACACTCATGTAGCAGTAGATTAAAGAAATTGGCCATAGCTCCATCTGCTTAACTTGTCAAATGAAACTTCTCATCCCATTTATCACTTAAAATGTATTTGCTTAGTTATTATCCTTAGTGTATTTTTTCTCACTGCTTAGGCAGTCTGTTGAAAATTACTGATTGTTTCCAGTGAGCTGAGTGCCTGTGGAAATGAGGAGTTGCTGAGTGTCTCAATCTTGCACACAGTCAGGCCCACAGTGATCTGAACAGCAGCCCATCATGGGAAAGAAAGGACACGAGAACATAAACAATGACAAATATAACCAATGACACTAAAAATGACAGAAAATTGAACAAAGTGGGTGCAAATATAAAGGCACAGTAGAGCCATGATTGCCAGTCAGAAAAACAGCTGAGTAGGAGTTTGCAGTTTAAGAAACCTCTGAAACTGCATACATTATGTTTAGATTAGATGGAGGAGAGTTTCATAACTAACAAAGACTACTGCAATTATGCTATGGGCAGGTCAACACCGTAATAAAAAATATGTTCTCACTGAAGGTAATGGGAAAAAATCCCTTATACTTGGTGGAACCACATTAATTTAAAAAATCACAGATTGTCATCTGAACAGCTGTCCGTTACTGGGTTTGTGATTGTGAAAGGATGACTTTTTCTCCATTATTGTGTATTACAGGTTACTGGTGAATGCAGCACAGTACAGAGCGTTCATTATCTGATTTAGCTGGGAACACTACCTGCACGTCCAGGGTGATTCACCTGCTCCCTGCTATGCCCATTACCGCTCCCATGCCAGGTGGCATGGGCTTGTTGTGAGCAGAAGATGAGGCAATATTCTCCTCCTTTGCTCCTCCTTGCCTCCTGACTACAGCCCCCGTACCACCAGGGCAGGCAGGGCTCTCCACATCACTTCAATCCTAAACACGAGACAGAAGTAGGAGTTAGTACCATCCTGTTAGGGGGTTAGATAACAATTCTGCTGCTTCTGAGCCCACAGTGTGGTTTCTCCTGCAGCCTTATGAAACCCCTGTCAAGAGCTTGGTTGGCCTGGAGCTGCCTTTCCCTGAGGCTGCCCTGGGGGAAGGGCATGTGGAACTTTCTAGAAGCTGCCCCTGGGCTTTGGAGGCAAGGCCCAGGTCTGCCAGTGTCAAAGGCAGGGTCATTCCCTGGGGAAGGGGCTTAGCCCTGCTGGCGAGACACCAGCACATGAGAGACACCCCACACATTCAACGGGTGATGAATGCCAAGTTCCCACTGGGGCTATCAGTCCCCATCGTGGTGAGACATTAATTTTTAAGAATTAAAGACTTTAGTTAAACTAGATATTGCTGAGGTAAGATAGACAAACTTCCCTCTACTAACAGTAGCTGGATTTAAGGAACAGATAAATCGTGAGGCCTGTTTATGTATTCTGACTAATCAATAGACTCCAAGAATACAATACAATCATAAATCAAACAGCCCTGGAAAAACAGGATTCAGTTGTCACGTAGCACTAAAAGGTTAAAAAGTCAAAGTGAGGAAGACCCATTTACTTCATCATTTTGAGACTCCGCCCCATAAAAAGGACCACTGACCCATTTTAAAGAACAAACTACGCATGCTTAATGGCTTTTTGGCTAATTACCATACGAAGCGGGGAATGGGATGTACCAGAGCTATGAATATGTATTTGTGTTTTGGGTATTCAATACTCCTGTACATAAAAAGACCCTGTGATCATCTGTAAATTGCGCGTGTGTATTTCGGAGCTATCCCGCACGCTGCCCGGTGTCGTAATAAACATACACTTTCTAACTTTAAACTGTTTGAGAGTCTTTGTCCGTCATGGCTGGATATCGATATTAGATCAATATCCGTATTTTTAATAAATCAGTGGCTTTTCACAGTGACCCACTGGGACCCCTCAAGTTTCACTGACAGGGCAGCTGCCCGAGGCAGGAGCACCCCGCCGGGGTGCCTGGGGGAGCTGCTGAGGGTGGTCAGTGACCGTCCCCACTCCTCAGGACCCAGCAAGGAGCACGGAGAGGACAAGGCGGGGTTCAGCAGGGGACTGCGAGGGACAGGCACCTCGATGGGGCTGAGGGATGGGTGTGCTGAGGGGGTGGATGGATGCTTCGATGGGATTGTGGGCATGGTGAGCTGAGGGGAACAGGCACCTCCATGGAGCTGTGGGCATGACGGGCTGAGAGAAACGGGCGCCTCAGGAGGACTGCAAGAACTAGGTCCGAGCGAGCCGGGCACATGCGGCGACGGCTCCCCAGGCAGGGCTGGAGGGGGCGGAGGCGGCGGGAGCGTCAGCAGCCTGCGACCGAGGCGGAAGGAGGCGCTGGGCGGGCTCCGCGTGTGAGGAGAGCCGGGCCGGGCCGGGCCGGGCCGGGCCTGGGGAGGTAAACGGCTCGGGGCACGGGAAGAACTGGTGGCAGACGCGGGGCGCTGGGGCGAGGGCGTTCCTCCCCCGAGGAGTCGCCGCCCGGGGCCGTTACGGGTTAATGCTGCTCTCCCGCAGGCTAAAGCCGCCTCTCATCCCTTCCCTGCCCAGTCCGTGCTTCTCACCTGCCCGCAGGTTCCCGGGTCCGCTGGGACGGGCTGATGCGCTGCTGGGGTGCAGGAGCCGCATTACCGCCCTCGGGCTACGGAAGCGGGCTGAGGGGAGCCGTGGCACCGGGGACATCTCTGAGCGGGAGCAGGGAGCGACTCCCCGGCCTGCATGTGCCTGGGCGGGGAGGGGGCTGTGCCTGCCTCGTCTGCGGGAGGTTCCCCTGCCCCCGTGCCAAACAGCCGGGCTTCAGGAGCGGGAAGGGGCAGCCTGCCAGGTCCCTGTGGGAGCTGATCAGGGAAGAGAGGTGTGTGCCTCGGTTGTGACTGAAGGGAGCACAGAATCATGTTAGTGGTTTTATTTGTGAGGCTTGAGGGATCACCTGGGGCGTTGGGTTTAGGTCTCTGCAGTCACGGCAAACCCAGAGAAAAGTCCTGACCCCGCGTCGGGGGGCACCGCCTCAGTTTCCCTCCACTACCATCCCCTCACCGCCGTTCCACCCACAGCTTGTGGCAACAGCGGTGCTGCAGCAATCCCCTGCGTGCTGCCCGGGGCAAAAATGTAACAGTGTGGGAGCCTCTGCACTGCCAGGGAATGGGAAATACTGGAAGTGGTTGTAGCTCACTACGCTCCTTGGCAAGGGGGCAACGCAAAGAAACTTCCAAAATTCCTCACAGACGCCAATTTTACGCCAAATGTATGAACATAATGTGGCAGGTGAGGTCTGAGCCTGAGAGATGTGTCACTTGGGATGTCAGCATGCAGTGACATGGATGGACTGGATGATCTTGAGGGTCCCTTCCAGCCTTGATGATTCTGTGATTCACTGCTGCGACTATTAGCTGTGGTAAGTGTAGTGGCTCAAAGGAAGGCAGGAAAGCTGGGAGCCAGTTGGTGTAATCAAAGGGAGAGAAATTAACTTGTTGTTCCTTCAGGCTTGCTACAGGATTCTTTTGCATGTGGATGTAACTGCAGTAAATACTGTGAAAGAAATGGATTCTGTTCGAGGTCCTTTCAAATAACACTTGTGAGAGCTGAAAACTGCACTGCATTGAAACTATCTGGAATGAGAACTATAAGTGTCATTTATGAAAGACTAAGACATGAACATAATCATAAGGTGCAAGCTATAGAAGACAGCATTTGTTCCATTTGTTCTATCTCACAATGTCCTTTATGTATATATTTCTGAATTCATGGGATGCCCTTCTTAACTATTTCACCAGATGTCCAGACAAGCCTCTTCTGCCTTGGCATCTGAACACCTTATGCAATAAGCATGTCGTAAGCTTTGGAAGTTTCAGCCACAAGCACATCTGTTTATCAACCTCAGTGACTGCAGTGGAAAAATTATAAATCTAGCTGCTTAACAGCAAATTGAGCTACATGGAGTTCCAGGCAGGAACCAGTAATACAGACACCAGACAACACTTTGAGAACTGAAGTTTTTTTATTAAAATGATGAAGCAGGACCAGACTCTTAAAACATTGAACACAAAAGTGCTGTAATTCAGTAATTATTCTGAAACTAAAAGTAACACTGGTTTTGATTCTGCCAGGGATGGTGTACTACCAGAAATATGACTTTCAAAGCGAGGTGGAAGGAGGCACTGGGCAGGCTCCACGTGTGAGGAGTGAGGCTTTAATTTCTAACTCTGGGATCCCTAGTACTTCATTAAACAATTCATGCATGAACTGATCAACCTGCAGCTTAGACAGTTAGCTGCTTTATCTGAAAGGCAATGTCAGGTTTCATTGCCCTCTGATTTCTAGATTGTCTTCTCAAAGCCATCAAAATTTAATTGTAATTCTCTAAAACAGCTCTGAGACCATGGAGCTGAAGTGATTGGACTGTTGGCATTAACTTGCAAATGGTTGTTTACAGTTAGCTGGAGCAGAGATCACTTCCGAGACAATTACTTTGCACCCCCAATGGCAAATTAAAGGCCACAATATACTTTTTTTTTTTTTTGCATGTGGTTAGTCAAGTTTATGCATAAATTAATGCCCTTAGCCTATCTCTAAACGTTCTTTTGGAAAACTTTCAAGTATACTTTTGTTAGTGGTCCTAATGGCTGGTGATTGAGGTCCAGGCAAGTGGCAGAATGCCTTTATGTTGTAAATCACCAAGAAATAAGCAAGAAGATGGGAATAGAAATTACAACTTAATAACATGCTCTGAGTGCTCAGGAACTGTAATTGAACAGGGTGCTGAAATTGGTACTAACCTGCAGTAGCACCGTGGAGCAGGCTGAATAAATTATAATGTATTTCCTGATGTTTCTTTAATATGTGCCATAAACCAAGAAAAATACTTGTTATTTTCAAATCTGTGGGATCCTTACATTGGCTGTAATTGGATCAGGAGTACAGCAGACAGCATGTCCCTGAACTTCCTGGAGCACTCTTGCCAGCATCCTATTTGCACAGTGTGGTTTTGTTCTGTGTTGGAAAAAATAAAATTACTTGCTTTTATGTCTGTAGGCTCAGCTCTGTCAGGGTCCTGTGAAACTCTCCTGACATATTTATTCTTCTCTAGGGGACAATCATCAGCCAACTACAAGATTGTCACCATGAGTTTTGTTGAGTATGGAGATACAATAAAGGATGGTGACACAGCCATTGTGTTCCTGGGCCACGAGTCCATGTTTCCTGTGAAAGTCCAGCATGGCACTGTAACACAGACTAAGTATGGGGTCATCAGGCATTCCACAGACCTCATAGGGAAGAAGTATGGCTCCAAAGTGACCTGCAGTAAAGGAGGATGGGTGTTCATTCTTCATCCAACTCCAGAGCTGTGGACCATGAATCTCCCGCACAGGACACAGATTCTGTATTCCACTGACATCTCTATAATCACCATGATGTTGGAACTGAAGCCAGGCTCCATAGTGTGTGAATCAGGTAATAATTACTAAGTTGAAATCCTTTATTAGGAACTAACACCAACACTGTAATGAAAAAACAGGGGGTTTTTTGTATTTTGCAAAAAGTTGCACTTTTTTCCCACTGTGATACAATATTCCCTGCCCACATGTTGGAAAATTTTATATCATGTGCACGTTATCAGCTGCTGTTTCTTCAAAAATTGATGCTACCTTGGTGTGCAGCCTCATGTATGTGGTACCTCTGAGCATGTGTTTGGTTAATTCATCTTTGTAGAACAAATATGTAAACATTTTTATTTCCCTTTTCGAAAACTGTTGTTAAGTACTTAAAAATTGTTTTTAAATACATGATTTAAATCAAGATTCAGGCTTTGAATTTGCAGTTTCAGAGGACATAGTTGAGATAACCTGGTGAAAGAGACTCTGGTGATAGGATGTTGAACTAATAAGAGAAATAAATTGGCAGTATTTATATATGGTACCATGTAAGCACATAAATTTTATTCTTCTTTTCTCAAGTGTAATCTACTTGTAGCACCACAACCTCATGCAGAATCACTGATTAAATATAACGGATGATGTGTTCATCACACGGCTGTGTTTTACATCTAAACTTGTTTAATTACAGCTTTCATGATTTGGCTTAGTTTGGAAGTAAGGAGTGAAAATTGACATAAAAGTTTTCTTGGTTACATGGAGTTTGTAATAATTTCTTCATAACTTTATTACTACAGGCAGTATGAGGCTTGCTTGATTTGAGTGAATCTCTGTAGTTTGGAGAAATAGCAACTGAGGTAGTGTGTCCTTGTTTTTTTCTGGCTGTTTGAGCATTTTTATGAAGCAGTTTCATACACTTCCCTCTCAGGCACAGATATGGCAAAGGATCAGCATGACAGGACTGTGATGCACTGCACTTTCTTGCGTTTATCATTTCCTGTTCCCACTCAGGCATAATTTTGGGCAGCTTTTCAGGCATAATGACCACTTTCTAACACAGTTAAGAGCCAGGCAGTGCATTTAGCTGCTTGCTGTACAGCAGCACTTGGAGCAGGCAAAGCTCTGTGCAGAAAACTCTGATACTGTGAAAATAGTTGGGTCTTGCAAGTTTGTACTTTAGTTTGTAGGCAGATCAGGTGTTTTTAGTTCTGTTATAGGAAGTTTCTGTATTATCAGCTCTTCCCCTCCCTGCTATGTTTAGACAGCATGGGAAAAATAACAAATTATTTGGGGGGTGGGGGGGAGAGGTTTGAATTTCTCCATGTCCTGTCTCACTCAGACTAGTCAAAAGTACAGAGCTGTACATAAAATATTTTCAGTAGCGTCAAAGGTGCCTAGAGAGGATGAAAATGTTTAATCTCTTGCTTATCCAAACAGCTAAGAAATGGAAACACTGATGATTTCCAAAAATGTTGTGAGTCAAAAGGCATAGCCACAAATCAATCCTTTTTGCTGAGGGGAAGCTGTCCCCAGGTTCCTGTTAATGCTTGTACTGCCAGTGTATTGCAGCTTCAGCTTTCCAGGCAAAGTGAACAGTTTTACTGCTATAGTTATGCTTGTATTGCTTGCAAGATTCACTGTTCACAAAGAAAGGAAAGAAGAAGGAATACTGCAACAAATCCATCTGGCTAACCTTGAAGCCAGAGACCTTACTGCTGATTTAGTTTGAATTAAAAACTTGAGAGGTATGGACAACTGGAGCCTCCAGTGTGGTGATGTAGCCTGCTTTGGTGCCATCCTAAATTCCATGGTATTTGGTGATCCAAAATCATTAGCTCTAGATTAACCTTGTGTGGGCTAGACAGAACTACCCCAATGGTGATGAGTAGAAACAAGACAGGAAATCTGGTCTAGTAAAACTTGAGTCTGCTTCCTGCTGGTGCCGAGTTTAGGTGTATTTTAAACGTTAACTAGCACAGAGGTCTGTCTTTTTTATTATTTGAACTTATATACACAGTTGCTGTATGGATTGGCAAAGCAGGCTCTGTTAAGAACTAGGCTCTTTTCCTCTTGTCTTACTAAATCAACTGTAGAAGTGTGTCCTGTATTTAATCATTGTAAGCTAGCAGAATTTTGAATTAGTCTCCACAACTGTGAGAAGAAATGATTGAAAAAGTAAGATGAAATATCCTCTGCATCGTGTTGAAATGCTGTGAATATAAATAATCTTCTGCATGTGATTATAAAAATGGAGTAGAATAACCAGAAGGATTAATTTTATGTCACTTTAATTAAATCGTTTAAATTGATTAGCCGTGATTTGTCCGAAAAGATACAAACATATTAATACAGTTTTTACTATGTTTAATCATCTTTAATAAACACATAAAGAGCAAGCTTGTCAGCAGCACATGCATAATTAAAATGACCCAGGCATACTCTGTTGAGAAGGATCTAAGGAGACTCTGCATCTATCTGATGTTTCATGACAGAGGTGTAGGAATATGATCCTTTTTCTGTCTTCTGCTAATTTCTTATTTATAAAGGTATGTTGAGTTTTAAATCTGTTAGCACTGCTACTAGAGCTAAGATCTTTTTAAAATACTGGGCCCTGCCCTGAGAAATTTTCCACTTGGATACAGTTTTTAACAGCCCTACCTTTCCAAAATTATGATACTCCAAATAGCTGCTTAAATACTTGCTGTGAGTCCAATAGTGTGAAAGTTTCATTCTTGTCAGGTACCTCTAATAATCCCATTTTTTTTTATTGCATGTGCAACCTAGATAAAGGAAAAGGCTTAATGTTTCTCTTTTGTCTCACCTCACTCTCCAAATCCAATCTTGATGTCAACTTTCCAGGCTAGGCTCCCTGTAGGATAATAATTCCATTTGACAACTGATTTTGAGGAGTTTATGTTTACTTTTAATACTGTACTGGAGTCAATATGAAACCTTTCAAATATTTTTTCCAAACAAAACCCCCTTCTTTCCAGTCCCCACAATCAAGGCATTTTTACTCTCCTCTCTCCATGGTGAGACGTAAAAGAGTGCCCGTCTTAATAGTACAACGTGTGAAACCTCATTTAATCTGATAAATCTCAGAAATATTTTGGCTTTGATGGAGCATAGTACTTGGACAAAATGTAATTTAGTCAAAAGTACTTTAACCACCATCCCAGTGATCCTTCAGCATTCACAAAATCGGACTCACATGAGCAAAAATGTTAATTGGATTTTTTGTTTCCCTTTGGCTAAATCCCAAATTAAAAATTGCTAAACCCTATTCATTGCTCCACAGCAGTGGGTTTCTGAGCTCAGGGACTGGATTTCTGAAGGCTGAGAGCAGTGGTCTGGGCTCTCATGGTTTCTCAGAGAAGGAGTAACAGGAGCTACCAACCAGCCTTACATTGGAGCTTCTCAAAAACAATTATGAAATTTTCAAACTCACAGCCTGGGTATAGATTTTGTTAAAGAGAACACTCATAAAAAATTAATGAGGGCTTAATGATTAATGGGTACTTAATAAATGATTAAGAGTTTATTGTGGAGTCCCAGCAAGTTGTAGAGAAGCTTATGACTCTTCTGAAGTGCTTATAGATTTTTTGACAATTACTGCTTATGTCTTTACTATTTTTGTGTCTTAAGTATATGTAAATTGTTTGCAGCTCTGTTTTTAGTGTAAAGTACAGACCAAAGTTTGCAAGTATTAATTTGATTCTGGAATGTGCCCAAACTAATTATGTCTGTGTTTTATAATGTCTCCCTTATCTACCTCTTAGCAGCTGTTCAGGTTAGAGTGAGAGAAGAATTAGAAAACTTGATCCCTGTACAGAACCTCTTGAAGTACTAAGAAAGGCCTCATCAGTACAAATGTCATAAACCACAATATTCTCTTGCCATACCAAAGCACTGAACTGGTGCTGGGCCCCCCAACAGAGGGGCAGTAAGAAAGATGTGGATCTGTTGGAGCAAGTCCAGAGGAGGCCATGAAGATGAGCAGGGGGGCTGGAGCATTTTCCCTGTAGAGACAGGCTGAGAGAGCTGGACTTGTTCAGCCTGGAGAAGAGAAGACTCCAGGGAGATCTTACAGCACCTTCTAGTACTTAGGGGAGCTGCAAGAGATCTGGGGAGAGGGAATTTTACAAGGGCATGGAGTGATAGGAGAAGGGGTAATAGGTTTAAACTGCAAAAGATATTAGGAGGAAACCCGTTAGTGTGAAGGTGCTGCAGCCCTGGCACAGATTGCCCAGGGAAGCTGTGGATGCCCATTCCTGGAGGTGTTGAAGTCCAGACTGGATGAAGCCCAGACTTTGAGCAGCCTGGTCTAGTGCAAAGGTGTCCCTGCCCCAGACAGGGTTAGAACTAAAGAACCTTTAAAGGTCTTTCAACCCAAACCATTCTGTGCGTCTGTGATGATTCTGTGAACCAAACCTCTGACCACATGAGGCGTCACTGTAATTTATTCAGACTTGTGGCTGTCCTGCAGCTGGTGAGGAATGCTGTTCATACCCTAAAGCATTTGTTTCCAGACTTTCTGGACTCACTTTGATCTTGTAATTTCACCTGACCACCAAGCACACTTCTCATGCAGCTCTGAACCTAACCATATTGTTGACATATTATGTCCATTCTGTAGAAGATTCCTTCCTGAAAAATTCAGACTTTTGAATCTGCAAGAAAAATTTATTTCTTCACTTGAATCTCTAAAGAAAAATTAATTCTTCATATTGTTTTGTAGGCAGTGCCAGCCTTGAAAACGAGCAGTGGCCCTCTCTGACCTCAGCCTGTTGGCTAAAATGCTTGCTTCAGCATGGTGTCCATGACAGATAGGCAGATAAACTAATTTTCTGTAAAGAGAACTTCTTGACTCTAAAGTGAACTTTTTGATTCAGTGTTTTTTCTTTCAGCCATCAGTTCAACTCCTTGAAATTTTCTCCCTCCCTCTCTTCTTCCTTCTCTCTGTCCCTGCTCTTCCTGTGTCTTACCTCTGCTACCATGATTTGGGGCCTTGACTATCTTCCCAGTAAGATATTTGGGTTCATTTCCATCAAATGCTTAATATCTTTTCATGTATTCATTATAGATCATTGCACAAACTTGTCATGTACAGTGAGCAGTCTTCCTCTGTTCAGTGTTTCTTGACAGATTTTAGCTGTGGAGTTGTTAGCTCTGTCTCAAGATTAATTTTCCCTTGGATTTGAGGCTCCTTCCGTTCTCATGGCTGATTCATGACCTATCTTACTATTTGCAAGGGCTAAGTGGCGTAGCTAGGAGACAAATAGAGCAACACTGTCATTGTTTTGTTCTATTTACTCATTTCAGAATGTCTTAGGTAGCCAAATTTTGCATCAGAAGCTTAAGTTCTACTAAAATGTTACTAGATATTTTAGAGACCCAGTATTAAATGGCACTTTGCATACTTTTTTCGTGTTTCCAAGCAATATGAACCTTTTTATGCACTTAAGAGCTTATTCAGCTTTATTCCAAAATGCTTTTGCTTACATGCAGCTGTAAACATCTATAGATCCTAAATGACAATTTGTGGCTCCTTTTTTAAAAAGAAGCACCACGATGAGAAATTTCTAGGGAAGACAAGCCAAGCAATAGCCTGCAGAGAGAAAATGTGTGGAACACAGAATCAGGTCACTTATAATTATGGCATGGGTAGGATTCCAGGAGATTAGACAAATATCCTTTGCAATAAGGAAACAAGACTAAATGGAAAACAGTGTAAAATGTACTTTGTATTCTATATCAGTTAAACACTGTGCTTGATGCCATGGTGACACTCAGTCTTAGCAGTATTCTGTGCTGCAATAACATGCTTTATTTTTGAACAACTCAGATACTGTCCACTGCAACTTCTGAGAAGGTGAGAAATTATTTTAACATGGACATTGTTTCAAGATGCCTGAGGTGTGTGGAGGCTTCTCTGTAGAAAAACCTGTCACTTGAATAAGCAAAGAGTGAGAAGAACAGATCTGTTGGAGGTCAGGGCAATCGAGAAGTTCATCTGATCAATACTTGCTTGTCTGCAAATCAGAAGGAAGTATCAGTAGGTGCTGAGCTAGAGTGTTTTATATAGGTGTCCACTTGTTAGCACTGAAATCCTGAAACTGCAGTGTTCTCCTTTTTTTGGGAGAGGGGCAAAAACACTCCCCTAGAGCTTAGATGTATCAGAGAAGGAGAATGTCATGTGCCTGAGCACAAGAAGGAGGAAAGGATGCTGCATCAGTGTGCAGGGCTGTTAGCCACCTAAATCATGGGTGTAACACAGGAGCTTAATTCCTGCCTTTGGACTGAGGTGGAGCCCATTCCTAGTTTACACTGTGCTGATCCCCTGCACTGTGCTGCCTCCTCAGATGCTGAGCTTTGAGTGTGGCATATTGGGGCCCCTGCGGTGTCTCATTAAATGCCTGCAATGCAGATGTCTGCTTTTTGACTAAGGTGTTTGAGATCACAGAACAGTTAATGTAAAAGAGCATCACATTTTCCAAGTGAAAATTAGCAATGACATAAGTGCTCACCTAAGTGAGCTCTGAAGCAGCAGCTGTGCTGTTAAGGTTGTCTTTGGTACAGTTTGAATTGTTTTACCTCTGTTCTATAGAGTCCATGATTAAAACATGGTAGTCAAGTGGGCATTGTCCTGTGGTAGAGAGCAAACAGTTTCTAAGGCTATTTATTGTGCAGGCTGTCAGAAAGGGAGCATCCTGGTGATAGAATTACAGATTAGTTGTTCTAGTTGTCTTACCTTCTGATTTCTAGGTCATATCAGGAACACAGGCATTTCACTGCACCTTTAAGAGAAAGAAAATCCACTGAAGTTCTTCCTCTTCTGATCTTGCCTCTTCTGATACAAAATAGTAGTTTTTGAGTATCCATTTTTTTGATTCATTTGTATAAGGGTAATTCAAGTATGCTATTTCTGGTTTGGTAGCATTCTAGTATGTCTGCAGTAGTACTGATCAGGTTTTGCTGCTGTTCTGACTGATTCATGACTTAGTATCATGCTAAGGATACCTTTCATTTCCCAAGGAAACCTGTACCTGACTAGAACTTACTCCAGACTGGTGCCTGAGACTCTTTGAGTCATATTTTGCTTTTTATCAGTAGTGATTTTTTGTTCTATTTACTCATTTCAGAATGTCAGAAATAAGGACAAAGAGAAATTGAGAAGGTAGCAGGAGGACAGAAACGTTGAATGTTGCAGATTTGCAGGGAAGAATGTGAATATAAACATTAATTTCCCCTTCTACATCACAAAAACATTGTGTTGAACCCCTGCCTTGTGCAGACAGTGTTGATTGGACTTTAGGGCTTGTGGCAGGTATGGACTCATGCCAGACTCTCATATTAATGGATCACATCAAATGTGCTGATCTATTGGGAGCATGAGAGTTAAGGGTCATCATCATGTCACATGTCTGGGATCAGAATATATTTTCAAGGAGAGATTTTACAATAGTGGGTGATTCATAACCATCTTGCTCCTTGTTTCCTGCAGTTTTGAGAGTGTTGTCACAGAGAAGGCAGGCAGCATCTTCAGAAATACTCCCATTAATAATATTAATGTGATAGAATTTGATATGTTAAAATGTGATACATATGTATTGTTCTCATGTTTGTGGTAGCCAGTCAACAATAAATAATTCCTGGCAACCTTTTCTAACCAAAGCTCTGTCTGTAATACGCCTGCAAGTGGTGACTTCCAACATCTTGGTTTTAGTTCAGGGTTTGGCTTGGAGTGTTTGTGAATAAAAAAAAAGAGTTTTAGAAAAGAAGGCAAAAACATCTTGATGGGGTTTCCTATGGAAGAGACAAATGGTATCTTCCGTGGTGTTTTTAAGAGCAGACTTAAAAGGAAAGTGATTAAAAATGTAAAAGAATATGAACGAGGAAACTGGATACATGTGCAAGCTGCCTCCCTCTTCTGCTTACAGCCCAGGCCTGTTCACTGCTTTAGATTAGCAGAGAGAGATGCAGAAAGTGTGCAGCACTTCACATTTGAGAGGTAAAATAATTAAATTCCCTCATTTTACAATAGTTCTCAGTTGTGTAATCCTCCCTTTTGGCATGAAGTAAAGGCAGAGCTTCAGTCTTTAACATCCTGTGAGCAATAGTTCCCTGCTTTTGTCATTAAAAACATATCAGTGGAATACTATTTCTTTGTTATGCACATGTATCATTGAGTTTTCATAACCACGTGGCTGCTGTGCTACCGTTTCTCCTTTGACCAGGGAAAAGTTCACTTTGACATTTGGATCCTTCAGGTGCCGTGACAGGGTGGTTTTTGAGGTATGCACATGTAGGTGTGTTTTGCTTTTTCTTTGTTTTATTTTAATACTACCTTGAATGCCTGTATTTTCACTTCATTAAATGCACGTGTATAAAAGTTCCTCTCTTCTCTTTGACCTCTCTGAAGCCAGTGCTAAAATCTGTAGGTGCTCTCTCCCCCTCTAATCTGCCCTGCTGAAGCTGCAGGGGGATGCCAGTCTGCCCGCCGGGGTCGGAGCCCTCTCAGAGGGCAGCAGAGGAGCAGGGCTGATTCCATGGGGCAGCCGCTTGATCCGGTGGCAAACACGGGCCCTGAGCTCTGTTTACAGTCTGAATGTCTCCCCTTTCAGAGCTGTCGGATTAAATACAGTGCCACAGCAGGGTTCCTCCCCTTATGTGACTAGAGGGCAAGAACCTGGAATCTGCCAGTGAACTCAGACTTCCTGCATGATTATGGAAAGTACTGCGCCAATTAAGCGGCTGTACCAGCCCCTGTGCCCCCTAATTAATTTCCTTTCTACTTGTTTCTGAGCTGCTGTACTTCAGATTCTGTCCTTTATAAGTTTTTGAAGATTTATGTTGGCTGAAAGAACTTGCCTCAGGCTGAACAGTCATTGAAAATAGCTAGAAATAGATTTTATGTCTACAGGAGAAATGTGTTCTAAGCACGGAATTTTGAATCAATAAACACAGATAATGTGGGGTTGCTGTGGGGTTTTGTATTTGGGGTTTACTCCACTAAATGCCACTTGAATGACTAATTTACAATGGGAATTGGTATATGGGTGTTTTCTTAAGTGTGAATCTTTGTTATTAGTCATTCATCTATTTAATATGCCAGTGGATCATTTGAAGTAAGTTTCATAAATTACCAACTAAAACAAGGAAAGAAATCTTTGTCTTGTCAGTCTCTGTTTGTATGTGGTAATTGTAGTTGCCTACAATTTTGTGACAGATTTTGTTAGACTTAAGTTAAGCTTGTGTAGGCACATATGTGTGTAAGTGACCTGTGAAAACAGGTGTTTGATCAGTGTGGCTGCAAGGTGCCAAGAGGCCTTAGTTTTGGGTAATTCCAGTGGGAGTTGAGGATGTCTCTTAAGAGATCTGTGCAAAGCAAACTGTATCCTGACAGCCATTTGTTTGCATGGATATTAATAGGATTTTCAAGCATGGACCCATGCCAACATATTTTCTTTGTTTAGTGAAGTATAAGGTTTTGAAAAATCCATTAAAATTTGCCTTAATCTCTTTTCACCCTAGAAAAGTCTGACACTTTGAAAAAAACCTCTCCAGTTAATTTCCCTGATTTTTTCCTGTTGCATTTACTTCCTTGTGTTCTCTAGTGGCAGTTGTTAGAGCTATATCTGACCCTTGGCCTTAGTTTCCTACTCCAGGGAGATGGGACAGATGCTGAGTTTGCCAGATTTTTTCACTGAATGCTTTCAGGACCCGGAAGACTGTTTCCTAGGTCACCTAGTCCCTCCTTGTGAAGGAAGGACTGTTCTCTTTCAGGAGCTGAACCAGTGGTTTGTGTTCATTTGAGTTTTGAAACGAGCATTCCAAGCAGGAAGACGAATGCAGAAGACTTTAGTTGTGATGCCTGGCACTGCCAAACTCAATGTCACGAGTTGCTTGTCTTTTCCAGGTACAGGCAGTGGGTCCCTCTCCCACGCCCTGATCCGGACAGTGGCTCCCACCGGGCACCTGTACACGGTGGAGTTCCACCAGCAAAGGGCTGAGAAGGCGCGCCAGGAGTTCCGGGAGCACGGGGTGGAGCACCTGGTCACTGTCACCAACCAGGACGTCTGCAGAAACGGCTTTGGGGTCTCAAACATTGCAGATGCCGTGTTCCTGGATATCCCATCTCCATGGGAAGCCATAGGACATGCAAAGTCAGCCTTAAAAGCTGAAGGTAACTGCATTTTTCTCCTTCTGTTCAGGAGTACTGTGCACATATCTCTCTCTGCCTTTCAGCCATACACTAGATGTGCTGCCTTACCTCGTGTGATCACTGTTCTCAAATGTCAGTCTCCAGGCATTCCTAAGGCTGTGAAACCTTCAAAAGGTGTCTTCAATTTACAGTGGAAGATTTGAAAGGAGAAGAACAATTTTTTTTCCTGCAAGCCCGTGATAGCTGCTGCAATTAGCATGGGCAGTTTATAAAAACTCCTTTGAACCATACTCAAGTGCATTTTGCTAGATCTGAGGTGTGTGGGAAGCAGAAGTAACAATAAATGCTGAAAGCAAATTTCTTTGGCAATTCAGTGTTTGTATAAAAGGTGTTCAGCCTCAGTTCACATCAATCATTGCAGACTTGTACCTATTTAACAGAGCACCCCAACAATAATGTTTAAAAAAATGTGGTTACACTTACATATGCTTACCAGTTTATGTCCTATATCTTTGTAGTTGGAGCTAGTGAGAAGTTTGCCATTGGATACAGTGGGAATGGAATGTAAAGGATGTTCTAGCTTATGCCAGTTACTCTGGAATTGTGACAGCAAGTGAGAACTGATGTTGAGGTTTTGCACAGATTTCATCACTTTATTGTACCTCTTTTCCCTATTGAAAAATAAGATTCGGTGAATAAATAATTCTTTTATCCTGGAATAAGTTTTCCTCTAACTAATGTCATCTGTGGATCTGAATTAACTTTTGCCAAATTGTTTCCATCTACGAAAGTGACTTCTCTGATCAAGAGGGCATGGAGTGCTGAACAGTGTCTATGCTGGAACATGAGCTTAAAAAAAAACTTGATTATGTGCCAAGGCCCAGTCCTTTGTTAAAATATATAATCACAGGCTGGACATGAAGTGAATTGCTAAGTCGTCTTGAAATCACAAGATTTGAGCTTGTTCTGAAAGGTCACTGAATGTGCACTGCCTTGCTGAGTCAGGACCAGCCCCACTGTTAGGCTGCCTCAGCTACTACTGAAAATTTTCTAGAAAGCTTTGTGATACCCACATAACACACTTCCTTTAAAAAGTGAATAAATGCAGTGAGCCTTGTTAGCACTCTGTACCTGCAATGGTTACAGCTCAATTTGTAGCAGCTTTCCAGTGTGTCCTGGGGGGGTGAAAATCACTGCACTGTACAATGCCCTTCCCATGCTCAAATTATCTAATCTAGTGAGCACAACACTCAGCTGACTTCCCAGCTTAGAAGGCGCTGCATTGCGCAGTCCAATTTGAATTATTTAAGTGGTGCATGCTTAGAATACTAAGCAGGGCTGCTTGAACAGTTCCAAGTTTTGAATCCTTGTCTCACTCCAGCATTTGAAATCCTAGAAAATGTATTATAGTCCCAAACCGGCCATACCATCTGGCTCTGCTTTTCTGTGCTATGCTACAAGGTTACATCTGCTTAGGCAATATAAATAAGACTTCAAAATCCCACATTTTTGTGTTTGTGAGGTGGCATCATTCACTTTATGAACCACTCAAAAAGAGAATTGCTGATCCTTGCTGCAGTTTTTGCTGCAACCAGCCGCCCATGTCTGAGATCTGGTGCTGGTCTAAGGCTCCTCTTTTGGGCAACTTGATACCTGACTGACTGGGGGCATTTTTTAAATTTTGCTATTTTGCATATAAACAAGAACTGTTTTTCATATAAAATATAATTGACTATAGTAGTAATATGTAAAAACTTACACACTTTTCTGTTTTATTCTGAGTCGTGCAGGTAGTTTTGTTGTGGGGTTTTTTTGCTGCTGTTAAATCTAAAATATGGCAGAAGGTTATCTGTAACTGCTTCCCTTTCCCTACCACAGGCAGATAATTTAATAGTGCTCCTTTGTTTTGTTTTCAAAGTGTTAAAGCTCTTCTGCAGTACAGCCTGTGCACATTCTGCTGTTATTCAACCCCGTTCCAAGGGTTCCTGTAGTGATAAAGCATCACTGCAGGAAATGAATTCCACTCTTTTCTGTCCACACCCTCTCTCTCAGATCTGGACAGGGTCACATTTGAACCATTCACACTGTGGGTTTTGGTGTGATGTGCCATGCAAATATCACAGCTGTACTGCCAGATAGTGGTAATTTAGTCCCTAAAGTCTTAAGGTATTTTGAATTAAATCAGAACTAAGCAAATTCAATATGCAGCATTAGTTACTCTCTTCCTTAAAACCACAATACTTGTGACAGAGTTCAGCTGAGACAGTATGGGAGAGTTCTCAACCTTAACAAAACCTTATCAGATCAGTGTTTTCTCTCCTACTTCAGCTCAAGGTCCTGAATAGTTGCAGCTCCTAGTAGGCTGAGTGTTAATGATCCTCTTTACAGAGTGCAATTATCACTCACATTATGCCTTTCAGTGTGCTGTAAAGACACTACTTAGAGCAGCTTGGCCTCCAGTTTAAAGAACTGTCAACCTGTGAAGAGCTGAAAGAATAAAATGACACGGTAGGTTTGTGACTAGAAGGTTCTTGTTCTCCGATGATGCTCTCTGCCGACGTTCAGGTCTGCATCTCAGCTGCCTCCTTTTGTGCTGATGTCGCCAGTCACACTTCCAGCAGAAACGCTGCTTGTAGCATCTCTGAGGCACTGCTGCACTGCAGAACTTCCTTTCATTTCCAGACCTGCACTGTTTTTCTTCTGCAGCATCTGCTGATTAATGCTTTTCTGTACCATAGCTGCTGTTCCCAATATCCGACCTTGGTCGTTTTTTGCAAAGTTGACGTTAACCCCTTCAGGCTAAACTTTTCAAAATTAAGAAAATGAGAAAATTGTGAGGTAACAAAAATATCCTCAATATTCTACAGTTCTTAAATGCCCTGAAACTTTTGACTCACAGTCATTTCACAGCTGAATACTGTAGTGCTTTGAATATAATTCTGCACCCACCTACTCTACTCTCATAAATACTGTCTATTTCTTCCAAGGCTGGGGAAGATGAAGGAGAAACCCACTGGTACAATAATTTTCATACAGATTTTAAATTTTCAGGTAGGGGGATGGAAAATTACAGCCATATATTGAGTTGGATTAGCCTCTTGCATTTTAAGTTGCTCCTTGTGGTGTTTAACAGTCTGAGTCACAAAATTATTAAAGCCACCTCTCTTCTATTTCCTTTCTTTCTTTAAAGATTTTACTCTTAAATTCAGATTTTTCCATTCCCTCTGGAGCATCATAAAGCCCCTAAGTTATGAGTTTGTCAAATTGTGATCCTTAAAATAACACCAGAATCAGGTAATATGGTGCTGTCAATTCTCCCCCCAAAACTGCAGGTAAAGTTTGCTTTGAACGTCTCCCTCTTTGGACCTCTGCACTTCCATGTCTATGTAGGAAGCCTCACTGGCTGATTTTCTTGAGCTCCACAGGTTATTCATGGTCCCAGTCTTAAATCACCCAGGTGTGGCTTTGAGGAGCAGTTTCTGTTCCTCACCATAGGAAGTACTTGGACTACTAATCCATCCCTAGCTTGGGTCTGTCAGGGCTTGGTAGGTCAGGTGCACACACAGTGGGCACAAGTGATTCTTTCACATGTAGAGAGTCAAGCAGAAGGATTCCTGCATCAAAATCCTCACTGTGGAGGGCCAGCCAAAGCTACTGGCTTTTACACAGTTTGAAGGAAGTAGTTTGAGATGAAAGGATCCTTAAAGAAAATTGTTAGGTTTTCTTCCCCAGTATGGAGCCAACTGATTTTTTAAATTTCTTTGTTACATGCTTTTACCAGCCCATAATAATGAGCAGGAATAAATTCCTTTTGAATGATGCACCTACAAGTGCAGAGGTTAAGGTCACATTTGCAGAAAATCACATCAAACTCCTATTAATGAGCTGGCAAGTGATTTGGAGAAAAATCTCTTTTCTGAATCAAGAAACATCCTTTAATTTCTTCCAACAGCCAAATCCTCTAATTTCACTTGTCAGGGAAGCTACATCAAATCGCCCACGAGCACACGCACTTAAAGGACATTCTGTCCCCTTTTGCAGAGACAATATTTTTAGTGTCCTACTAGCACAGAGTAAATGCCAAAGTGATGCTGCTCACTGACTCTCCTGCCTCACCCCTACACAATGATAATGCCTGTGTGGTTTTCTTTCTTCCTTGAGATCTTTGTAACATAATCTGCCAATTTTGACAATGCATTGAAGTCCCAAAACCCAAGCTGTGTTTGTTTGCCAGAGGTAAAAGTGCTATAGTCTTTATGTCACAGAATCATTCAAAAATTACTGTCCCTTTTCTGTAAAACTTAATGGTGCTGCGCTGCATGTGCATCATCTGACTAATACTGGGATGATGAAAGAACCTGTCAGAGCACTTGTGACACATACAATAACCTACAAAAATAAGAGCACATTTCTTGGCCATGTTTTCTGCATCATAAGCACGCACTGGAGTTCTTCTTGTCAATTGGTAGCCCTGAGACTTCCACACTTGAAACCTAGTGCACTTATTAGCTAAATAGAACTGGTAAAGATAGTCCCTGCTCAGACAAACCAGAAATGAAATTGTTTGTTGGAGTTGCTCAGGAACATTCTGGCAACTTTGGAGGCACTGGCCTCTTGTAGAGATCCAATGGTGTGTCCCTCAATTACCAATTAGGTACAGTCTGTTGAAATGTAGGGTACTATGTGGGTGAAAATCTTCTATTTCCCTCTTCCCTTAAGCTTGCTTTTCTAATCATTCCATTCTGAATTGCACTTCCATTTGCATGTCCTCTCGACCCTGTTGTTGGTTACAATGACTGCCAGGATTGTGTCTGCTTGTTCCAGGCTATGGATTCAGGACATTTAACCTCTTCATTAAATGCTTCAAACTAACTCACTGCCTATAAAACTGAAGGTAGAAAAAAACGTAAGTCTTTCATACAGTCTCATTATTCTCTTCTCCTCAACTGTAGCACTTGTCAGATGCGTTATACATGAATAAACACATTTTTAGACAGCTCTTCAGATCAAAAAGCTCACACAGCTTCCCAATGTGAACAGGATTAATCTCTCATAATTACTATATCAATTTATGATGACACACAGATCTCATTAACCAAATTTAGGAAGGGTAGCTTTCCTTAAAAGGAGAGCTCTGAAAGAACACAAACCCAATTTGTACAAAAAAGTTTCCATTCAGATGTTTTTCACTGCTCTCTAGTCTAGTCCACCCCTTTGTGATCCACAGACAGAGCAATGTGCCCCAGGGAGGAGAGGAGAGGGAGGGAGTTCATGTCTTTTCTTCATTCACTAAGGAATCCTTGGCATGGCAAGACAAAGTAATGCATATTCAAGTCCTTTAAGCCCTAAAAGCCTCTTGGTGTCTAAAGGACAAGAGGGCTCTCAAAGAGTCTGAGAACTGTGAATGCTGAAATCTAGATTTGTATCTGTTTGGTGATTGTGACACAAGGGGTGTTGCCTAACTGGTAGTCCAGCCGAGTACAGAGGGCAGCCCACAGTGTGCAGAATTCAGAAGCATCTGCTCTCTTATAAGATGACAATGTCTCTGTTCCTGGGACAGATGAGCATGTCCTTCTGAGTGATGGTTTTCTACTTTTTGGTTTTTTTCTGGTCTAAACACAACATAGGAATTGAAACTTCCCAAATGTTTCTATTTTAGACAGCCTCTCCCAGTCTGGAACTGCAATTTCATTTTTGCCTTCCAGCCTTCTTCTAGTTGTAGCTTTCCAATCTTTGCTCCTAATATCTGCTTAATCAAATAATTCCAGCCTGTAACTGCAAGTCAGATCTGCCTGATAGTACAGGAAAAAGCAGAGGGGACCCCTCTCCCACTTGTTAGAATCCATAAGGACAGATGGGTTTGCTTCTTAGCCCTTGGTAGGTGTATTTATTTATAAATATAGGTATATATATTTATAAATAACGAGAACAATAATCATGAAAGAGGAAAACAAAATTGATAGAACTACTAAAACCCATTGGATGGTCTCAGATGGAATACCAGCAGTTCACTGTTTTCTCATCTTTCACACCTGAGAAACTTCCAGCAGTGCAGGAGGTAAAGTAACGTTATTTTTTGTGCTTGCCCTCTGGATATTCGCTACTGCAAGCAAGAGCTTTCTTCCTTACCAAACGGCTTGAAAGCCTGTTTTCTGTAACCCTGCTTCCCTCAGCAGTTGTGAGGAGGCAGCCTGATAAATCTTCACCAAGTTTGGTGTTGACAGTGCTGTGCTCAGCTGACCAGCCCCAGGCGAGAAGAAGGTTGCTCTGCCTTTAATTGAAGGCTTGACAAGAACCGTAGGTGGCTTTGCCGCTTGTATGGCAACAGCTGTGTGCAGGCTTTTGAGTTTTTGACTGTAAATCCAGAGCATGTGAATTCAAAAGCCTAAACATATCTTCAAGCCCTTAGAGTCAGAATAAATAAGAACAGACTTACCGTAAATGTAAATATATTTCGCTTTTTTATTGCAATATAAAACCTTAAAACCAAAAAGCCTGAATGAAGTAGTAGTCTCTGGGCTCTCGGCAGATTCTTGCTTTGCAGACAAAGAGTTACTGTGAACTGACATTTAGTTAAGTCAGACATTTGTTCAGTTCCCTACACAATAAGAATATAAATTCTTTCTTTGTAACATGCGTGCATCATAGTAGCTTTCTAATTATGTAACAGATTTCTTTTCATGAGCTTTTCTGTTTTATATCTGCAAGCATGGTAGAAGTGTGTAAGTTCTTTGGCCAAAAAAGATGAGCTGTCAGATTCAGGAACATTTTGGTAGTGCTGGCCGTCCTGATGAACATACAAACCTAATTTCATGAGAGTTAATGGACTGGGCGTGCAATTAAATCAGCATCAACAGACTGGGTTCATAAAGACACATACCAGCATTAATTTTGCAGGTGATTATTAGATTTGAGTTTTAATTGTCACTCCAGGGAATTACTTGTCCAGGGTACTTTGTTCTGAAGATTTATGATAAGAACCCCTTGGTGCAGAGACTTTATTTGAGGACTAAAATTAAATCCTACTTAGCGTATGGTGGATTAATGGTTGTGGAAAGTGTTCTTCCCCAGGCAGTACCCAGCACATCGTTGCTGCACAGTAACTAGAGTGCTACAGTGACGCTTTCAGACCTGATGCTTTCTTTTTTTAGAGATCTGACTTTAGAAACGAAAAAGGAAAAAAAAGGGGAGTTTGAGATAAAGCAGGCTTCATGTAGTCCCAGCATTGCCTCTATTTTTAGCAGGATGCTTTGCTCTGGCTTGCACGGGTTCTTTAACTACTTAGATGACTGGTATTGCAAGGTTTGACTGGAGCCCGGGAGAGGACTGGGGTGGAATGCAAATCAGGTCAGCAGGCATTTTCATCTAATTGTAATAAATGAAACAATAGCTGAAGCTGCATTGCCCAGTGTTCTTTCCTCCTGCACAAAAGCTTTTCAGGAAGGGCAGTTGCCTTGTGGGACACTGTGTCCTGGGTGAAAGCACATGCCCTGGCTGTGTGGCAGACAGTGTCCTTATAATTCTTTGATCTGATTTGGCTGTGGCTTTTCAGAGTAAATCTGAATCATTCTATTCTCAGCCACTAAGGTGACATTGTAGCACTTAGAAAGGTGTAAGGGGCCTATTAATACTCCGTATTAAGAATCAAAAATCAGAACTGTGCACAGACAAGGAGACAAGTGTTAGTTTATCACTTAAAAGTCCTGTCCTGGAGTTTTACAGCGTTTACTGTAAGCCTGCACAATGTGATATCCAGTAAACTTCAATACTCAGGAGACATGCTACTCAGCTTGACTAAAAGGGTAAAGCCTTAACAGCACTCCATCTATGGCCTGGAGAGATCCCTTTATTCTGTCCACGCATACCATCGTCCTCCACTGAACACAGCCGCTTTTGTCAGGGGCGTGTGCACTGTGCAGTGTGTGGAGAATGACTTCTGGCTTTGTGTACGTGCCAGCTGCAGTTTGGTGCCTCAGTCCAGAACAGTGGAGAGTGATTCCAAAAGAGTCACTGCTCTAAAAGGGATCAACTTTAACAGTTTTGCTGTGAACAAATGTCGAGGGCAACGTTGGATGTGGAAGATGAAGGAAGTTGCTGTTGTTTTTTTTAAAGGGTCTGAAGCATCCTGTAGAGTTGTCCATGTTTGATTTTGTGCTGACACTTTAAACCAGCAAAGTTGCCTAGTAAAGATTTTGTTGAAGAATGTTTTCACTTTGTACTTCTATGGGCATCTGGGAAAATTTGAAAAGAGATGAAAAGTGCTTCATTTTGACTTTTGCCCTGTTTTCCACTATCTGTCTTATTTTGCAGGTGGCCGCATCTGCTCTTTCTCCCCCTGCATTGAACAAGTTCAAAGAACCTGCCTAGCGATGGAAGAATATGGTTTTACTGAGATTAACACCTTGGAAATTCTGCTCCGAGTCTACAATGTAAGGACAATCAGTTTGCAAATCCCTGACCTTGGAAAAGCAGCTGAGGATAATTCTGGCAGTGGCTTTGACAGCAGCAACCCATCACACCAAGGCAGCCCGTGTGCTAATCTGCAGCAAGGGACTGTGCAGTTCAGGAGTGGCGTGCCACTGAGGGAGGTGGTTGGGCACACTGGCTACCTGACCTTTGCCACCAAGAGCCTGGTGTAGGACATGCCCAGTCTGTGCAGTCTGGAGTGGAGTTTGTGTGCATTCTGTTTTCATGGCTCTTTTTTTGTATGGCATCCAAAGTTTTACTTGTCAGGGAATTCCATATATAGTCAGATTTGGTTGGAATATGCTTTGTTTAAATAGCACACAGCCATTAAGCAGAGCAGCATCAAGGGAATGTTGAAACTCTGGAATGGTGCTCCACTTGCTGTCAGAAAGAAGATAAATTAATAGCGAATGGCCATTCACTGGAATGTTCAGAATTAAGATCTCTCATAAGAAGGCAAAACAAACAACAAACAAATTACAAACAAGTTGGATTTTTTCCTCCTTTTTTTTCTGAATTACTTTCCCAGGTTTATGCTTTTTTTTTTTCCTAGCACCACTGGACACTATCTTTTTAACTTCTCTAGGATCTGTGTTGCTCTGAAGAATGTGGAAGTGCCTACTTCCTCCATTTTAGATAAGAAAGTTCCAAGATTATAGGGTTGCCAGCACAACTATTCACAGAATCAGTGTTTCCTTGGAATAGTGTTCCAGAGGATTATTGGCAGCGAGTAGGAGCGCAACCTCTTACTCCATTCCAGGCTGGCATCTGCAAATCATTTTGACTACACAGAGGTCAAAAAGGTGTGGTAATTGTTGGATTTCCAACAATTTAAATTGGTATATTGTGCTCATTGGTTTGTAGTAGAAATTCGAACCTGGATCTATACAGTCATGTTCTAATGGTACAACCACTTGCATAGTTGATAAATCCACTGAAAATTAACTGAACAGCTGGCTAATATTATCTGAGCACCTCTTTGTAAGTGGTGTGGATAAGGTTCCGGTTGTTTGGTGGTTTATTCCCATTATGGTGTATTGTTTTCCTGCAGCTGAATGACAGAAAGATTGCTTTTGGCCGGATTTCTGTCTCCAAATTACATCAATAATGCAAACTTAGTAAAATCCTCTACCAGCCTTATTAATTAACTTTTCAGATCATTTACTCTTCAGTCTTCCATATAGAGCTGGTGGGTGTGATGAACTGTTCGAATGCTGGATTACATTTTGTATTTATAGATTAAAATAATCATGCAAATTCATTAAGTTCCTTCTTTTTTTATTTGATTTTTAATAGTAAGTTCACAAATATTCCTATTCCAGCCACTAGTGCTGCCACTCAAAGCATTTAGCTGTGCCTTGCATTCGGTACCTGAGCATATCGATTGCTGTGCAAGAGCAACAGCCATTCATAAACTGCTGCCTGAACATTTAACCTGCCATCCCTCCCCCATTCTTGACAAAAATAAACAAAGCTAAGCTTTTAACATGTTTCAGCAGAACACTAATCCATAACGGTTTAAAGAGAGCTCAACCGATCACGACTGCAGAGATAAACTGTTGAGCAGATTAAAGGCAGAAAGCAATTCTGTTCAGCTAAATCAGTTATGTAAGTTGGCCTACAACTGCAGCATTTCCCCAGAAATTATGGGAAAGTTCCCTCTCTGCTGCTGTTCATGTTCTCCAGGCTGTGCAGTGAGCTGCTGATGCCATGTGTGGGGTTTGGTGGCTGTGTTAGAACATGTATGTCGTGTGTTTGTGTGTGCTGGGATCACCACCAAGCAGCACAGCACAGCTACTGACAGACTCCAGAAGAAAGGATGGGGAATTACAACCACAAGGTTCTTCTTAACTTCCTTCAGTTAAGTGATCCTCATTCACTAAAAAGGGGGATCCCCAAGCTTCTCCGCTGATAATTCCAGCCCCAAACTTGATTTTTTTCCCCGGACAGACCTTATTTTAAAGTAATGTAACATTTAAACAGGACTAAAAAGGAACAAAGTCACATTTCTGTGCTACAAATAGATGTCCAATGGAAATACCAAAGTGTCTTCCTGGAGTTTGAAACAAGGCTGATGCCTTTTTGCCTACAAAGCCCAATTCAAAACCCCTTGAAATAAACCATTGACTTTGCTTGGTCCCATATTGATTTGATCTCTGCTGAGGAAGGACAAGCATTGCATAAGAAGAGGATTTCATTTCTGTCTTTGCAATATTTAAAAGGCTTCTGTGTTTTTGTTGCTGATGGCAGCCATGGCCAGCAGCACTACACCACTTCCTGCTGCTGCTTTGTTGTCAGGGTCACAGGGAGGATCCCACACTGTCCAGCATGGACAGTACTGTCCTGCCAGACCCCCCACTGTTTAATGCTGCTTATGGTCTCCTGTGTTCTGTATTCTGGCTGCACTCCCTGCCAAAAGTGGTAGATGAGAAAGATGGGTCATTCCCACCACTCTGGGGGAATCTGCCTGGGCCATGCTTTTAGACTAATTTCTCTTTTGAATACATTTTAGTCTCCAGTATGGAACAAAACACTTGTTCCTGCCCTGGTGCAGTTCAGTCACCTGTTCAGGTGCACCTTTTCACTGCTGCCATGCACCAGGATCCCTCAGTCATGGACAAGCACTAGAACAGAGCTGTGCACACAGCCTGGTCCCATTGTGCCCCGAGCCCTGCAGGCTGGCATGGAGAGCAGGCTGTGACACCTGGCAGCCTGCAAGGCACACAGTAGTGACTAAGATGAGTGACTAAGAAACACTCAGAGCTCTGCTGCTGTTCACAGTTTACCTGTGCTTTAATTAAAGCATCACAAATCTGTATCTCACTGTGGTTGTTTCCTGCCTACCTGTTAGCACAACACTCTTCTCTGAAGAAGATGATTGTAAATCCTGCTTGAGAACCTTAAAGGGAAAAAGTGGCAAAAATTCTAGGAACTCATTCTTCTGCTTAATTTCCTGCTCTGCCTTCTCCTTAGGTACTTTGGGATACGTGATGGTGAGGAGATGGTTCTTCCTGGGAAATGTTCCAAAGATGAGGGTTCTGGTTCACACTCAATCCCTTGAGAGTACATCTGTGCTCCATTAGTCCTGGTGAACAGGATGATTGAGGAAGTCATGGTGACCTAGGAAGGAGGAGGGCCCAGACATGCACTGATGTATTTGGGAACGAGTATTCATCCCAGCAAGGTCTGCATCACTTGGGTGCAGGAGTGTGCTGGGCAGCCTGTGGGTGTGTGCCTTCCCAGGTTCATTCTGGTTGGAGGCTGGAGAACTGTGCCCTCCTGGGCTGCAGTTCAGGAGTGTTTGGTGGTCCCAGCTCACCTCTGCACCAGTGGGAGCAGTGCAGGCTCGGAAAAGGAAGGTTGAGAAATGCTGAGCCCGTTGTTGGGCTCTGTCTCAGCTTCTGCTTGCACAAATAGGAGAGAGGCATGATAAGAGCAGAGTGGGAGAGTCAGCATTGCATAACCATGATGTTACACTGAAGGTACGTGCAGCTGTCTCCAGTCAAAGGGAGGAAGGGGGTTGCTGTAGTACCAGAAAGTTCTGTGTCGCCATGAGGGAAAGCATTTACATGCTGCTTGGCCTCTCGAGTGCTCCTGAGGAACGATGTTGTTTAGATTCCAAAAGAGAGGAGCCAGACTGTGTTATTTCCTTTCTCTCTACATGACAGCTTCTGAACTGGAATGAATGTGCATCAGCATCAACACAGGGAACAGAGAAACCTTAAATTAAATAGTGAAATAAAAATAATTCTCCTCACTGGTATCCATCCCTTTTCCCAGCATATCTCACCCAGGAGATCTGTCTCCTTTCACAGGCTGTTGTCCTCTGCTGCAGGGCAGCAGTTTTGAACTCTGAGGTAAACTGGCTGATGTGCTGATAGGAACAACCACAAAGGCCAGCTGGGAACACTGTCCTGTGGGTATCTCACTGTACCTCGTGTTTCCCCCTGGCTGCTATGGTTGACTGTGCACAATTTGGCTTCTCCTTGCTGTGAGTGGTCCCTTCCCATCATCTCCCTGCTCCCATCTCAGATCCAAAGCTGACAGCCATACCAACAGCATGCACCAGCTCTTCCTGCTCCTCCGAGCCCACTGAGATTGCACAGCCAGGCTTTGGGCAGAGCGTTTTCCTCTCCCCTTTACTGGAGTGCAGGACAAGGGCTGTATTTTGCTGCCCCATCAGAACCTGCAGGTACAGCTGAGTGCTCCTGACCAGGCACCCTGCAGAGAGGAGCATGTTGGAGCTGCTGAAGACCTCAGCCTGAAGTTATTTCAGTGGGGGCTGAGTGGGTTGATGCTAAATATCGTATTCCTTTATAGCTGTTAAGAGGGCAATTTGCATGAGTGGTTCCAGTGGAGCTCTGGAGCTCTCCCCAGGGGTCCAGAGAGCTGCAGGATGTGTCAGAGACCAGGACTGAGTGAATTCAGAGTTTCTGCTCCCAGAGATGCAAGCGGAGTAGTCAAAGCTACTTAAGGAGAAGAAAGAGCCTTTTCCATCTCTTTCTGAAAGCTGATCCTGATTCACCATGAAACCCATGTGCATGACTAGGTCTAGTCAGCTCAGAGAAACTGTTGCTTTAGCAACCTCCTTTTGTATTAGGCACCATGCAGGAAGGGGAAGTCTGCAGTGGGATTTTCCTCTCCCTCATGTTGCTTTGGGGGAGCTGTAGTCCCTGCTCCTAACCTGAGTCAAAAATACATCTGCAAGTAGTTTCGCCTACCATGTGTCTGCAGTGCAGTGTGGCTGGTCCCTGGCCATGTGGAATGAAAGTTTGTGGTGTCAAAATATTCTGAGCCAGAAGTTTATTCCACTCGTGGGGTGAGGAAGATGATGAAGTTGTAGGCTCTGATACTTTTTACACTGGTCCCCTATCCCCTTAGAAATTGTTGATAAAGTACCATTTTAGAATAATTAAAGGAATCAAGAGCCACCTATTTGTAGGAATCAGCTGGATTTGAGAATCAAATCTGCTTGGAGGAAGAAGGGGAAGGAGCAGTAGCAAGGTAGAGAATGATTTCTAGGAGAAAGCTTTTCATTTACTGGCCTTTTGCTATAAAGAGGCAATTTCCCAGGAAATTCCAGATTCTCCTCTTGAAAGCTGTGGATCAGAAATGCTCATTAGTGAGGATATTGGTTCAATCAGGCTGTTTTACCAAAGGATGTAGGGTGGGATGGAGTGGAAAAGGAGGGAGGGAGAGGGAAAAATGTCTGCAGTCAGCTCAACCTGTTGGGTTACAGGTACATCATGTCACACTGTTAGAGGAGTTCAGTATGGTTCAAATTATGTCAGCAAAATACACAATGTAGTTATATATTGTACAATAAGGAATCACCCCTTTCAGGACATTACTGGGCAAGAGCATTGAATAAGAGAGCATTTGATTGCCTGTGTTGAAAAATCAGGTTTAACTAAGAAACTAGCTACAGTTCTGCATGTTCTCTTGATGTGTTTTTGTGTCCTCTGTCAGATAAGGTGGAAACATGTAAGAAAATGGATAATACTTCAATGAAATACAGAACCCACAAGCACATCAATCTTCCCAGACAGATTGACTTCCAGTTTTTACCACCCTCTGTTCCTAGGAGGATCCTTCATTGCTAACATTTCCTCACTGATCTTAACAGCCCTTTAAAGAGAGAGGAAGTGCCCTTCTGCAGCAGGGTGTGCAGATATTCTCATGGTTACAGCTGATTACCAGCCTGCAGACACACATCAGAGCAAGGATGGCAGCACTGGACTCCTTTAGGTTTTTACATGGACTATAAATGGGACTGTATTCCCTGTGAAGGCATTACACCCAGCCCTGTGCACTGCTGGCATTAGAGCAGCACCAAGAGGCCCAGGTGGGCTGAACCCATGAACCTGTGGCCTGTCACAACTGAGAAAGCCACTGGCAAAATGTGACCTCTGCACGACTGTGTGGCAGCGCAGCAAGCCCGAGGCTTCCTCCCACCTCAGGGACAGTGCTGGGTCTTGAGCATTATCCCTTGGAGCATCTTCTGCCCCCAAGGGAATACAAGGGCTCAGTTCCCCTCAGACTAAATGCCTTTGCACCTGCCACTGCTGTGCCACTTCTGACAGAGCTGTAGTCTAAGGGTCAGGGTGCAGCATGCTTGCCTAGGACAAGAAAATGCAGTTCTTCCTCATGATAAATCTCTGTGTGAGACAGGATTTCTGCTTCGTAAGGAAACAGTTCCTCATTTCTCATGCAGTTTGACTTTGATCCTGCAAATATTTACTAAGAGAGGGGAAAGGGTTTGTAAAATGGCCGTGGCAGGAGACTGGAAGTACCTGTGGCTGTTGTGAGAGAGTGGTGGTACCTCCACGTTAGGGAGCTGCTGGCTGCCTGAAGAAAGAACATGTTTCTCAAAGAAGGTAAAGGGATTTCATGCCCCAGCTCCTACTGACTTTTCTTACTTATTTATTTCAGTGGGATTTCAGCACAAGTCCCTTGATCACCTGGCCCTGGTTGTGTAGGTTTCTTTGGGAATCACACAGCACCGTGCTCCTTTCAAAGGCTGATGCATGAGGGGATTGTCCAAGTCAGTGGCAGAATGAAAAACAGGACTTGGCGACCCAGATCTTCTCACAACTCCTTCTTAAATGACAGTGCTCTCCTAATGCTCAGCAAGAATATCCTGCAGAGCAAAACTCACATGGCAGCACCTCAGTGCCCACAAGTTTTTACAGTACCTGGATGCAAATACAGTTAGATAATGTCTTGACTCATGTCACAACTCATTACCAAATCAGAGCATGCAGCCATATCAAGTGCTTAATGATTTTCTGAAACTTTAATTCATTTTACTCTGTAGCCATTTTCATTAATTAGCTGCATTAATTTTATACAGATTAAAAATGTAAGTCAATCTCTTTGAAGTAGAAAAGTGGCATTTTAAAATCTACATTCTATCCCAAGCCTATAAATGCATCTGCCTCATAGAAATCAGCTGTTTATGGTAGTTCTTATAGCAGAGAGGGTGACTCAAAGAGGCTTATGTGCTGCATTAGTTTTATCAGAGCTGAAAAAAACCTCCCAAATTCCCTGTGAATTAGAAGGATCAGTGACTATAGATAGATCCTGTGCTCTTCCCCCACCAGCTGAAACATGGCACTGGTTTTGGATAGTCTGGATCCAAAGCAGTCACACTAGCAGAAAACAGTCACATTTTGTTGCACTTTTACAGAATACCTTGTCAAGTAAAAATCAACAAAGCAACAATACCACAAAGGCTGCTAATTGTTCAAAACACATAGTCAGGGTTTTCCTCCATGCCTGCCCCACTCTGTTGTAGAATACCTAAGAGTGGTTGAATTCAATTATACCCCCCAAAATAATATTAAAAGAACATGAGTAAGGCTGCAGAGCCACCCATGCAAAAAGCTAGGGAATCTAATAGAATTAAGGCACTTTGTGAAGCCATTAGCTGCAGAATAAATAAGGCTGAGTAATGAGTTCAGGGATAAAGAACAGAGGGAGGAGGCCCTAGCTGGGTCTCACAGGAGTCTGGAGGTCACCAGTGGCATCCTGGCGTCTGTGCTGGTACTTGTGCAGCTCAATGTTGCTATAAATGACCTGGAAAAAGGGCTGAGCACTTCGTCGGGGAGTCTGCTGATGGTGCACAGTTATTTATGGCACTAAGGATGGGGACAGGTTATAAGGAACTATGGAAAGACTTCAGGGGTGAGTCCTGCATAATGACATACTGGGCAATAAAGTGCAGGTGAAACTCATGCAGATAAATGCAAAGGATTACCCAGGGGACAGGACAGCCCTGTTGGGAATTGTGAGCTGATGGTTGCTGGGGCTGCAGCACCAGGACAGGGAAGGTCAGTGCTCAGCTGGCTGCTCCAGGCAGAGAAACACCATGAGAGGAGCACTGTCATGCTCTGAGGGAAGTACAAGCTTGTTCCTTTTCACAGGAGCTGTTTTAAACCTCCTTGCAGAGCGTGACTAAGTGCAGCTAATCTAGAAAATCATTCCCGTTTACTCCAGTGTCTCTCTGTACTTTCCTGCCAGTGATGGTCTAAAGCTCCGTGACACTTCACAAACGTGTAATGGCTGCTTGCTGCAAGTCAGAGTCAAGTTCCAGTTGTGTTTTCAACCACACAATAAGATTTATCTGGCAAAACTTTTGTGGTTCTTAACAGTACGTTTGCCTGCTTGTAAGACAGGAGGTTTGCGTTATGACTTTGTTTCCTAAACATTTGAAAGCCTTTGAAAAGCAAAGGGCTTGCTCAGCTGTATCCATAAACATTCAAATTATACTTGACTTATTTTCTAGCCTGTATTTATCCTCTGTGTGTGCATCTTGCTGTTTAGCAAGTGCAGCAGTCCTCAGAGACCGATGATGGAAGAAACCTCCTACCTGCAGTGCAGCCTGGGGAGCTAAACCTCCTGGCTCCCATGCTTGCATCTGTGATGGACCAGAGAGTAAGACTTCTAAATTACTTATCTGAACACCATTACACCCTAAAAACGACGGCAGCAGCCACTGGAGCTCCAGGAAGGGCACTGCCAGGTAGCACCTTTGGTTGCAGTGGCTGTTGGAGTGCTGGGCACCCCTCCCTGTCCTGTGGCTGCCCCTCCCAGCCCATTGTCTGCTCCAGGGGTTGGGATTGGTGGCTGCAGCGGGGAGCAGCCCTGTTCCCCCACCTTGGTGGCTCCAGTGTCCTTGGGAGGCAGCACGGCTCAACAGCAGCAACTTGTTTGCAGGCAGTGGGATTTTACAAGGACTTTTAAGAGGCAGCTCTGCCTTGGGAACAGGCGACGCAGCAAACGCTGGTGACGGCGCTCTCCCCTGCAAGGCACCACACAGCTGTGGGGTTTATCTGTTTCACTGCTCCTGATCACAGCTGCCTGTCATATTTCAGCATATTTATGACAACTAGAGGTCCAACTCTTCCACTTTTGGGAAAAAATAATCCAATAAACACACACTACAATTTGCACGAAATTTTTCAACAGCCCAGGCTAAAATCAGTCTTTATGTGCTTGGAATTTATTTAAAATAATTGCTATTTATGTTTTTTTTTTTTTTTTTGGCTTTTTACCAATCTAATCAGCATAATTTGTCTATGCTGGAACAAATCTACAAGACTCCAGAACTGCTCTTGCAGATCATACAGATTAAACACGAACTAATTAGTAGATTTCTGGATCTCTAAATCCACAGCTTTGGAAAACGCTGACATTGCCCATCAGTCTTCACACAACAAGAGAGAGATAAAACCCAAACATACAAGAAAAATGGCTACAGATGGACATATGTGTGAGAAATCTTTGCAAAGGAAAAGGGTTAAAAAACAAAACCAAAAACAACAACAAAAAAACATTGGGATAATAAGCAACGGCATTTTTTCCTAAATATTTCAAGAATAAAGGCTTTTTCTGTCTTTAGTTCACTCTTTTGTGGAAATTAAACATGGTTCTGTAATAACTAGAGGCCATAAACCACTGTGGGGTAAAAAGGAAAAAGTAGCAGAAGCTGCGAAGATGAATATTGAATTCACCCACGAGTTAGTCTGAGCACATCCAAAAGCCATGACGTCAGTAAAAAGGAAAAAGCCTGACTATCACCCTGGGAATGAAACCAAAAACTTGCTTTGCCAATATGTGAAGGTTTCTGAAAGTCTTCTAAAAGTTTCCTCAGGAGACAACAATAACTCGATTAGAAATGTTCCAGCAGATGATGAAGAACAATAACAGCTGCTCCAGAGCTCACTGCAAACAATGGAAAGTCCCCGTTGATTTGTTCAGTCTTGAACAGGGTTCAAAATTCACAGAATTTCGCAGAAGAGGTAAAACCAGCTGTCTGCCTGTGACAGCAGCATTCATGCAGTGAGGGGATGGGAATGGCCCCATAATTCAAGCCCCATCCAAAAAATGCCACTGACAGGCAAGAGCCTAAAAACAGGCACTAGGAAAGTGGGTTCAGTGCTGGTCTGGAAGAAGGATGCATCCTTCCCAGGCTTGATGGGATAACACAGACAAACTCAGAGAGGTCTCTCTGGGATTAAACCTGTCATGCATAAGTTGACATCATTAATTCCTATGCGCCTTAAGGAGGTGTTTTTTCTTTCCTGCTTGGTTAGTCACACGCAATCAGGATGTCCTCCTGATCTCACTGGTACCAGTTTTATGAGAGGTCTCTCAGCTGCATTTCTTGGCACTGAGCTTATCAAGATGCCCATGGGGGCTGAATGGGCTGGGCAGACTCTTTGCTCTTTGCTCTGGTCTGATAAACACCCCAGACTGTGTCACCTTCTGAGCTTACTTGGGGGATACCTATAATTAAGACAGCTCTAATGATTTCCCCCTTGTCATCACCACCTAAAGTCTTCCTTCCTCAGCTTCCAAGAGCAGGAAGCTGCTGTGTCTCTGCCCAGAGCCCCCATTCCCATGCCTAATGCAATTAGAGCCTGTTGCCCTATGCAGTGCAATTAGAATTAACGAGGAAGTCTAAATCAGTGACATCAGAAATGTGTTTGGCTCATTATCTTTGAAACACAGATGAAAGAAGCAAGACAGCCTCAAAACCATATGACAAATGTGACAGTGCTGGAGTCTGAATTCCAGCACTGCACCATCAGGGCTGAGGGGCACAGGTGATGGAACAGCATTGTAAGGAATTTAACTACAGATAAGGAACTGTAGAGGCAACAGAGTAAGCAGTGGGTTTTGCCAGCAAAAGCACAAATTCCTCTTTCACCTCTTGAGGACCTTGGAGTAAACCTGCTCAGTGAAGCTTTGTGCCTTCCCACAGTTCAGAGCAGAGCAGCTTTGTGCTGCAGCACAGGAGCTGAGGAAAAAGGAATAAACTGAATCCTAATAACATCTGTTTCGCTTTCCTAGCTCATCCCCCACCACCACCTCACAAAAAAGAAGCATTTGGGAAGTTCACAAGAAGCTTGCCCCATGATGCAGCTTAAAGTTGGCTCCAGAGAAGACCACACTTCTCTGCAAATGAAGCTTTAACAGCAGTATTATTTACTTAACAGGAAAAACAAGCCAAAGACAAAATAAAAATTAACCCTATTCCTGAGCCTTTCACTAGGTACATATTTATTTTGTAATTTCTCACAAAACTGTATAGTCTTGTATTTGAAGCGAGCTTGTGTTGCTCATATTTTTTTTGGCCAGGTAAAATAAATACTCCTAAAAGTAATCCTAATGAAGCTTATGCAAGCATGCACCTTATAAGCATGCTCCCTTCCCAAATTCCTGTCCCTGCCCCATGGAACTGAAAACAGGCTTTTTCCATTACATGGTTAAAGCCTGTGCACAGGCAGAGCAGAGGCTCTGGATCCTTGTCCTAGTAGTTAAAATCCCTCTGGAATTTGTGTCAATTTATCCAAAGGGCTACTTGGAAATACTGTGCAGGGCTTAAACCCCCCTCCTCTGCGCTATTTTTGAGCACAAGCTCTAGCAGCTCTGAAGCATTTATTCCCAATTGCACCCACAACTTTTCATTTTGGTCTCTTTAATGTGTCAGTTTAAATCTCTTCCCCTTCCTCAGGCAGCTCTCGGGCTGTGCGGTGGCGTTGGGGCTGATGCCTGAGAGCAGGAACTGTGCAAAGTGCTCTCACAGCAGCAGCACTTTCTCACTTCATGCAATTGCACATCTTGATAGGCACAGGAAAGGCTGGTTTATGCCTCCAAAGGCACATTGGCACTTCAGCATGTCCCAAGGCCATGCACCCTTTGCTTTATCTCCAGAATCACCTGTATAGCTTCACCTGCCTCAGTCATGTGCTGCAAATTCAGACATCAGCTATGGATGGGGTTTTCTTGCATTAAAAGTTTCATTTGGGGAAAAGAAATCAGTTGTACCTCCACCACAAACAATCCCACTCAGCCATCAGTCTGCACTTGCAAAGCAACAGAAAGTTCCCCGCTGAGGTGGATGTTCCCCAGGGGCAATGCTGCTGTGAGCTGCAGGAGCAGGAGGATACATGTGCTCTGTGCCCATATGTCCCTGTCACCTCGTGGGACACTGCAGGGAACGGATGTTATCCCTTTGGAGGAACCACGCTGCCTCCACATCTCTCACCAGGAGCTCACGAGGAGGAAGGAGGCAATTTCAGAAACTCACACCCCAGAACTGGGAAGGCTTTTTCCATGTTCCTTGCTGAAATTAGTCTTTCCACTTCTCTGCCAGTCCTCCTCCTCCCAGTCAGGCCTGTCACTGAGGAAATGCTAAACTCCAGAAACACCAGTGCGGATTTGGTGCACAGGCAGGGAGACTGCCCCTGCCCCTCTCTGGGGAATAAATCCCTCCATTAGCAGGGAAGTTTCTTGCAAATTCAAAAGAAGTCAATAAAAAAGGGGTTACCTACAGGAAAGCTTCAGCTGATGGAGCAGGGCCAGTGTCCCTGCCTGCTGCTGCCAGACTAGACTGTGTCCGACCTTGGATGGGTCACTTGGGTCCAGGACAGCACTGTCACAGGCAAGGGTTCTGCAGTCAGCCACCATGGGGCCAGGCACTGCTGCTGGCTCTGCCCTTAGTGTTCTACTGTTCTTTTATTATTCATATAAAGCCTTCTAACATGCTTGTTTATAATATTACTTTCTACTCTATGAAGGCCATATGGACATGATGATCGATTGTATGCTAAAAGCAAAGTGAAGGGTGCTTTATAAAGTTGGCTTATTAGGGGTTTATTCACTAAATTAATGTCTTTTAGAATGCTTATGTACACAGAAACAAAGATCTCTCGTAATTACATCACTCAGTTTATATTTCTGAAAGCTAGGGAAATTTCCCATATAATTCAGACCCATCTCTGCACAAAATAAGGACTCTGTACTCTTCATCTAATAAGAAAGTAAAGTGTTTGGAGGTCTCTGGAGCAGAGTTGCAGTAGCCAAATTCAGCTTTAACACACACTATGTTAGGGAGCCATATGAGCTGGTGGTAGCACATACCATGAAGGGATTAATGTGATGCAGCCCTGGGGCATCTCCTCTCACCTGCATCCCACAGGCCTGGGTTACACAGGGGCAGGGCTTCCATTTAATAAAGAAAGTGTTCTGTCATTTTTCTCCAGATCTTCACAAAATATAGCCTGTTCTCAATGTAAATATCAAGAATCTCAAAAAGTTCTCCCTCACACACAAAGGTAAATGAAAATGCCCCTTCCTTAGAGCTGGCAATGTTTAAAAAGCCTTAATGAGCTTTTCTTATTCATAAAAATGCCTTGTTTTTAAAAGCTTGCCATTTCCTTAACAGCTTTAAATGTGTCTTTTGCATCTCTCCAAATCTGCAACCCTTTTTCCTCCCACTTTCCTCCAAAGTCCATGTTATGGAGTATACATGATATGGTCTTGCAGCTGCTTCTCCCTGAGGAAAGTCCAACAACTCATGAAACGGCAACCAGGAGAAAGTGTCAGTGGGGAAAGTTAATTTTAATGAGAAGAAAAGAACATGCCCAGAGACAAAAGTCAAAGCCAGCTTGTGTTGTCAGTGGAAACCAGTTGGTTCTGTGGGACACCCAGAAAACACACTCAGAGAAGTTGAGACATACACGCACCTCTCTTGAGCTTTCTCTCAAACTTTTTATCTTAAAGTCCAGCCTGACACAACATAACATGGACATCTTGCATGATACCTCTCAATTCTGCCTGCCTGCAAAACATTGAAGAATTGGCATTCTCTGCAATTTTTTTTTCCCAAACAAGGACAATTATTGAATTACAGGTTTTAAGCTGATATAATGTCCCTCCTTGTGTTCTCAGGCACCCTGCTGTGTGCTTTTGCAGAGCAACAGTAATATCTAGCAATGATAAGATCTTTATAAACTGTTGTCTTTGTTAAACAAAGAGGACTTTGATTCTACAGTAACATTGCATTTGGTGAAAACCTGATTTGCAGTCAGTCTTTTCCCATCAGCCAACTGTGAAACTCACCTGGTGACCTTCAAGAGCTTTTGAGATCATGTCTAGAAAAGCAGTGGCACAGTGAGCACCTGACCTTCAAACCATTTGTCAGACCTGCCACTGCTGGCCACACCTCAGCCTGTAACCTTCAGCCATGGATTTGGAACTTGTAGTCAGCTCTTTTACCACCTGAGCCCTTTGAAATGCCTTTCAGCCCCCGTTGCAAATGGCAATACAAGAATGGTGATAGAGGGAGATTAAAGGCTGATGGCGGATGTCAGAGGAACTGTGCTATCTCCCAGTTCTCTGCCAATATTTTCCAGGAACTTACTTCCTCTTATGTAAGTTACAGATATATATATATATATAAAATCAGTCTGCCTTATGCAAATATTTCTTATCAGCAGATAATGCACTTGCAGCACCAGACATATGTGATTAGGGAACCTGGGCTTGAGGTGACACAGTGGTAGCACATGGTACCATGCAGAACAGAAGCTGGACTCCTTCCACCTAAAAAGTTATTTGTTCTAACTGTAAGGAATGAACCATTGAGCACAAATGACACATTAAGCAAAATGTTTTGCAGACCACCACTCAGTGGACCCTCCAATGTAGGCTATATGTACCAGTTCAGAAGTGGGGAGAGAGGAAAATGTGAGTTTACTTCCTTAGACTCTAGAGATTAGAAAAATAATATAAAGGTGTGTAATACAAATTGCATGTCTGTGATCCAGGGTGCTTGATACTGTGGCACCCAGAAGGTCACGAGCAATGCTTCTATTCTTCTCAGTACAATAATTTGGGGACCAGTTTTCAAGGGTGCCATGTATTAAGGGTTTTTCTCAATGAAACCATTCTCAGAATTTGGAGGTCAGACCTCCACCCACAGACGTCACTGGAAACCCTCCCATTGACTTCAGCAGCCTTTGAAGCAGCCCCTCATTTCTGTGGGTGCTGTGGGAACACAGACACACAGTGCTCTGACAGCAGCCTTTTAAAAATGTATTTGGGATAATTTCTCCCTCTGGCAACCTCTAGTTTAGCAGCTTAATCAGACAAGAATAAGAGTAGCGGAAAGATCTTCCACCTTCCTACAATGAGTTAATTCTCTCCCCTGCTATATTAGCCGTCATACATCTATATATACTGTCATTTGTTTCTCACCCTCCTCCAGATCAGAGAGCTGCTTAATCACTGCCTGTCAGCTCCTGCCTTGCCATATTTCAGCCTGTTCATTTAAAATGTTGTTTTTTGCTCCCTGGGCAGCCAGTAGTAAACCAGAGAAGCAATCAATAAATGTCCTTAACCGGAGCCCAGGCTGCAAGCGGAAGCATTGTCTAAAGCAACGGGGGGAGGATAAATCCCTGTTTCCTTCCCCTGGCACTGCTGATTGCACATATGCACTGATTCACTTGTCAGCTTGCCATTAACAGACACACTCTGCCTCCCAAAGCAAAGGGGTTGTGAGAGGAGAGAGAGCAAACCACACACAGGAATAGCCACTGCTCCTGTGGCTGAGCTGTCTCTTCTCCTGGCTGGACTCACACCTCCAGGACACCTCTCCCTGGGGAGAGCTGGGTGTCTGCAGCCTGTCCCCATTCCCAGCACGTGGGAGCGTCCAGCACTGGCTGGCATGTCACAGCCCCACAGCATCCCACAGGCAGGCCACACTCCAGGGAAGGCCCATGGCATGGCAGCAGCCCATCAGCATGGTGCTCTGCAAGCCAAGACATCAAAGTGAACCAAATCCAAGGTGATCACAGCCACAGCTGGTAGCCCTTGGACCTGCAGGTTGGAGCTGCTGCCCCTTCAGAAGGGGGGAGGAGCTGATCTCCTCTCCATCATGACAGCTGATGCTAAGTTGCTCCATCCTTACCACCTGTTGCCTGCTGTGCAGCTCATCAGCCGGAGCCAGGAATTTCTTTTGGGTCTTGAGCAGCACCCCAAAGCCTCCAGACCCATAGCTATTTTCAGAGCTGCAAGTATTGCTCAGATGCAAGCAACATCCCCTTTCTCCTGCCCTCCCAGCCTAATGTGTCAGGATTCCTTGGATGCAAAATAATGTTGTTTTGCTCCTGCCAGCCATCCCTTTGGAAACTAGAGGGATTAATATTCTTCTTACCAGCATTTTGCACTTGGACAACACCACAAGGCTACAACAAAACAAAAGCAAAAATCCATCCTGAGTGTTGGTTACTGTGGTTAAATTCAAAATCATGGTCCAGACTACGAGATTGCCTCCTGCTGTAACTTGGCAATTAAGTAGATGTACCAAGTGGGTCTTTAAAGGACAACCTAAATAAGAGCTGTTAATTCCACTGCTGGCACAACCAGTAACTGCTTGGAAAAGGGTCAGTGCATTAAAAAAGTGGTAGAAATCAGTTTTATTTTATTCTGCCATGATGGAACCCTTTTAGATGGCTCAGCCCCTGGGTACCTTCACTCACTGCTGAAGTTTCCATTAGTCTGTGTCTGGGTCACCATGCTCCAATCTGGCCTCAGCTCCTGAGCAGATGTTTCCATGCCATTTAATGCCACTGTGATGAACATCATAAGGCATAAACCTGGCATTAGGTGAGCAACAGGGACATAAGCTACCCCTTCTGGAGCTTTTGAAGTGCCAGACCAACCCCTTAGGGCTGGAGGAGCTGCATGCCAAATGTGGCATAAAAAAGCCATGGCACAGCCACTTTGTCCCTGGGTGTACAGACTTAACTGCAAGGCCAAACTTGTTTCTGTGCTCAGTGATGGGAGCTGGGAAACCCCTCTAGGGGCAGATGCCACTTCGTTATTATTTTATTTTTAATTCAATACTTATGCTCTGATCATTGCTGTTGACCCAAACGTAGCATGCCAATGCTCCTACAACCCCAGAGACACTTAGATGAGAAGTCCCTTCCAAATCAGCAGAGCAATTCCCAGGGGTGCTAAAGCAGAGCAGAAGTATATATAACATAAAGCAGCTGCAAGTAATAGGAAGCGAGAATATTGTAGGAAAAGAGTAAAGGAAACAGAAGGTTACACAGGTAGCTCAAAATATCCTTTCATTCCTGCCAGATATTAGTCAGTCTTGTCTCCAACCATAACATGTCTTCTACTAAAGAAGCATCATTCTCTATCCTCCTTCTCCAAATGTGATCCAACATCTTCTGCCTTGACATTGGAAGTGGGGAGCACGCACCCAGCTGTCACATTTGCAGCTGCCAAGATGGAGACAAAATATTCTGGCAATCCTGGCTGATCCACTTATGTCTGCCAGTGATCAGCTGTCAGCAGTGACTGGCTGTCTGTGTTGTCCTGCCTAAACCAGAGAGCTGCATGCACAAACGGATCTGGCCAACACTTTTAACAAATTTTTCCTTCTGCCTCCATCTTCTCTTGCAACAAACCATCTCCCTGGATGGGTCACATGACAGCAATACTCCACTGCAGCAGCTCGTAAACCAAAGTTTGAGAGACGCTACCACAGGACTGCTCAGAAGGAAAAACATCTTGTAAACTCCATTCTCTGATGATAAAATGTGTCACATGAATCACCCCCATCCTAGCCCAAGAGCACTATTAGTGTCAAGGGCAATAATAAAGAAGATAAGGAGTGCAGAAAAGCACGTAGAGCCTACTCTAATTACTCCCATCACTAACAAGTCAATGAATCAAAGCATGAAAGTGAATGCCTGCAAAAATGTGTAAAGCTGAAGAAAGCATCCCTTATTCCCTGACAGGGAGGGAGAATGCCTATGTCAGCAAAACAAAGCTTCAAAAGCAGTATGAAAAGTTGATCCTGAAGCTGTGCTGGCAACACTTTGCCCTTGGGTGACTTTGGATAATGCCAATGTTCATTCTACAAAATATGGATGGCATCTCCTTTTCTGCACTGTTACTTATCTGAATTTGGTCTTTTTCCAAGTTCCCCTGGTAGGTGACCATTCTCTGCCCAGCACAGAGGAAATCCCACATTTAGGCAAGAATCCTCAAAACCTAAGTAAAAATCTGCCCAAAGTGTGCTTGGCTGCATTACACACAGAGGCAGTGAGGCAAGAGGCTCTGTAGTGGGCTGGAGACTACTAGATGTCTGGAATCAGGACATTCCTGTGAGGAGGTTGCAAATGTCCTTTTTAGTGCTCTTTCTCCAACACAATCATTATTACTGGTCCAGAATATTCCTCTTTGTATTCCTCTCTATCATCTCCACTTCAGAGGGCCTGTGATATTGCAGCAAATCAGCAGAGAATGAGAGCATTCAGGCAGTTTTTAATCAAACCATGCAGTGGTTTCCCTTCTTGTTCTTCCAGACAAGGATTCTTGCCATCATGCTCTGCAAACGGCCTCTGCTCTGGAGCAGGAGCATCAGCCCAGACCCTGACTCAGGTTCTCCATGTCTGGAAGGAAAGGACTCACTCATGACCTGATTCAGAGCCTCCTGACACTCAGGAGAAGGGCTCATTCCAGTCCTGATTCACACTGCTGATCTGATTCAAACCCTCCTGGCCCAGCAGGGAAGTGGGACCGTGACTCAGATTTCCAGGTTCAGAGCAGGGTGACTCAGGACACACATGGACCACAGCTGGGACAACTTCTCCAAAAACACCTCTGCTCCTCTGCTGCCTACTGGGGGTCATGCTACTGCCTGGGCACTTGGGATGAGCTGTTCCAAGAGGCACTTTGGACCAGGTTGGTACAACAAAGCTGCATGTTCAGAGGAGAGCGTGGCACCAGGATATTCAGGCTAAAGTCCCCTGGGTAAATAGGTGCTAATCCACCTCTGGCAATCACTGCATTTCCAACCTGTTGCAAGAACCTGCCTGGCAGAGCCCCTCCTCCTGACACAGTGCCAGGTCTTGTTCTGCAGACACTGTTGGACTGATGCCCTTTGCATCCTGCTGTGAAGAATGCAATGAGCTTTTTCGGCTTCAGCAGCTCAGGGCTGCTGGGTTCTGTACCTCGTGCTTACACTTATGGGACCTGACAGTGGCTCTTTAATTCTTAATCCTTCTGAGAAGCAGACTGTGTGTTCCTTCCAACTTGGATCAGTCTGGACCTCATTAGCTCCTCTCACTCGGTGGTGCCCAGAGGAGGTGGCAGACGAACAGACCCAGGAAAATCACAGTCCATCACTATAGTGCTACTGTGATCCAGCCCTGTGAATTTTATACTAAATTGGAACTGAACTCCTCGATAAAACCCCTGAGGCTTTCCTGGTGTTTCTGATTTTCCTTGATATACTTTCCTTTTTTGCCTTCCAGATTTCCATTTGTGTTCAGACCAGGTGTTAGGGTGGACCTCAGGATGCAGAGTCCTGATGTGGTCTGTCTGAGGGTCTTTACTCTCAGCAGTGGGGGGTGTTGACTGGCCCCACATCTCCAGGGCAGGTATGTGGGCATGTGTACATGGGGGAGGCTGGAAACTTTAGAAAATCTTCCCTGACATCACTGATGAGCAGTGAGAAGAGCAATCAAAGGCTTTAAAGAATCCAGGGCACAATCTATGTTATCTAGTGAGCAGGAAATTCTGCTGGTGCTCTTGGTAAGTTCTGTCCTTGCATGAGGCCTGAACAGGTCAGCTTTCAGGGAGCTCAAGGCATCAACACATCCCATTGTGGATGTGAGGAGAGGGAGAGGGAGAGGGAGAGGGGAAAGGAGAGAGAAAGGGAGAGGAGGGGAGAGGAGGGGAGAGGAGAGGAGGAGGTTTTCTCCCTGCAGAGAGATTTGTATCTCACAGCTACTCTGCAGAAAAAATTAGCTGGGATGGAGGTGGACTGTTAACTTTGTCAGCTGATTTGTATCTACTGGGACCAGCCTGGTACCAACAAGCACCATGGCTACAGATTGGGCTTGTGGAAATTGTTAGGTACTCTAAAAGGACCAACACTGATCAAAATCAAACACACATTAAAATGTCACTAAATATAGCAACATTTGACCCCTCCCCACAGGCCTGGGAGCCAGGAACCAAAGAAGGAAACCAGGAGGTCTCCAACATCAGCTGCCTCTGGCTGTTGGAAGAGGGCAAGAGTGAGTGACCAACCTCTCTGGCTTGAAGCCTTTACACCTCTGAAGGTCCAACCTCCTGCAAGGAGAATTGAGGCTTTGAAAGCCCAGTTCATAGCAGACCCCAAGATGCAGTGAGACCAGTAAGAACTTTTACCATGGAATTTTATACCAAGAAATGCAGAGTTTCCTTCTGCTCTTTTTCTTCCACAGAGTAGTGTCTAGTTCAGAAAGGGAAAAAATGTCTGGCAGGCCTGAGTGCTGCCTGAGCACTCAGAATGGAATGAGGCAGAGATTCTCCTAGGCACTGCAGCCATGGAATTGTTTGCCTTACTAAAAAAAATGTGATCCTAACTTGCTTTAACCCTGAGATTCTCATTGTTTTCCACAGTGCACATGAGACCAGACACAGGGAGCTGAGGCTGGGGCTCGGCATTGCTGATGAAATCATCCCCAGCTCAAGAAAAGTCCATCTCTATGGGCAACAGAAAACAGGCAGGGCTCTTTCTGTCTAGGGGGAACAGGATTATTTGGACCTGCTTTCCAAAGAGGAAAGCAAGGACCAGAGCCAGGTACCAGCATCACTTCTGAAAAATCCACTTTTTTAGAATTGAGAAAAGTTTCATTGTTATTTGCTGCTTTTATTTTGGCCCTGTTACTTTAAGTGTGGCACAGCCAGAGAGGAGGGGCAAAGTTTTGTTAAGGGCTTAAGCCTTCACAGTGGATCTCAGGGAAACTTTATTTCCCTCATGTCGCTCATACTGTGGAACTTCAAAATGCACCAGAGTCTTGGCCACTAAGCATCAGCCTCCCAACAGTTAATTGCAAAACACACTGTAGCACAGTTAAGTAATTCTTTCTCACATGATGCACCTGCAATTTGTCCTTCATTGTCACTAAAACCAAAAAAATCTGGGAGTAAACTGTTCTAGGGCAGAGCTAAGTAACCAACAAATCCTGCTACTATGTTGGCCCTGAATGTATTTTTTTTCCCAGAGATTGATACAGGCTGAGGTACTTGCATTTGCTTGTTCACTCCCCCAGTTTTCATTGTGAGAGGTTTATTAGCAGATAAGTAATCTATGCAACTACGTTACCATTTTGTTCTTTGAAGAGCAGCATGTGCACTGCAACAAATCACTGGCACAGCCAAAATACAGAAATCCATCACTTCATGCAGCAGGAACAGCAGAGGTAACAGCCTGGCCTTGCACTATCAGTTCTCCTTCCAGTCACATCCAGCACCTTGGGCGACCTTGCTGACATTTCAAGCAACACACACCATTTATCTGAGCACTTTGTGAGCCAAATGTAATCCCACATGTGATAAACTGAGCTGCAGCTGCCTGTGAGTTGTGTGTTTCCAGGTTTTCCTTTTTTTAGTAAAATATTTCCTGTCCCCCTTTTCAACAGGGGCAAAACTGAGAGGTTGGGTAGAACCGAGGTAGAGGCAGTCAATCTGAACACAGTCAAAGAAGTGATTGGGCATGTGGTTTATGCTGAATTAATAACCTGTGCCTCTTATTGATTTCATGGTAGTACCTCCACTGGTTTCACTGCCCTCTGCCTGTCCATGTGAACTTTCTTTTGGGCCCACTCAAGACCACTTTGTTGAAAGAATGCAGCAGCACACCTCTCTGTCACCACTGCACCTGCCCCCTGCCCTGTTCCCAACCTCATCCTGAGCACAACTCTTCTGATGCCAAGGATCTTTGCACACTGCAGAGGCCTGTTGGCATTCAACTCACTCCCAAGATCTTTCTTTTAAATTAAGAAATCAAGAGGAAGTACAATCATCAGAGAAATTATGCTTTTATATTATCTGCTGCCCATCTTTGGAAGGTGAAGGTACAAGAAAAATGCTGTTTGTGAAAAAAACAGCCCTTAGCTGTAAGAGGTTCAGGCTCTTATTCCTCAATCAGAGAAATCTCAGTTTAGTTATTAAAGTCACAATCACCTTTCTTTGCTTCTGATTTTTTTGTCCAATATATGCACAAGCTCCTGGTCCCTGCTCTTATCTGACCTTTACTGAAAAACCTTTCCTAGACCTGGCTGTTCTACTGTGCTGCCAAACATCTCCCACCTTCACCAGCTGCATAGGAGCCAATTTAATTGCTCTTAAAAAAATCACCTTTCCCTAGACATTTCTTCTTGGTAATCACCCAAGCCTTTTTTTCCCTTTCACTGCCTGATAAATGCTATTTATATCCACAGCTGCTGAAGTATCTTCTTCCCAACAGCAGGTGAAGAAGATTCCTATCACAGCACATGCTCTAAAAATCCTAATCTGTTTTCTGAAGTTATTTGATGCTACCTGTCTTTTGCCTTCTGAAAACTGTCTCTCTGTATTTTGTTGGCACATACAAAATGACAGGAATGTCCCTGGGAGGTGGGGGGGAAAGCAATGAAAATTAAAGGAAAGCACCAGGACAATAGGGCCAAGCTGAGTGCAGAACTGAAAATGGTGGTCCCATCCCCCCTCACCTACAATGAAGCACTGGGGTTTCTCCAGGTATGTGGAGGAACCAAACAGATATCCTCCTTTTCCTTGTGGGATTAGTTTTTCAGATTGTCCATCTCCTTAAGCCTCCTCACTATACTGGCACGAGAGGAGAAGTGGAAGCAGCAAGGGGAGAAGATGGTGGAAGAAAACAGCTATCCCATACATCCCTAGAAGTATGCTTGGGTTTGGAGATCTTTATCCTGAGGTATTTGTTTTGATGGAGTTATAAATCTCCCCTGTACTTAAGAGGAGACATGTGGAACCATACACCAGTGATTAAATTAAAGTCCACCCTAGACAAATGGAGAACAACACTATAAAACTGGCTGAGAAGGGAGCATACATGAGGTCAGTTGCTCCTGGCCTTGTAGTCTGTGCTGCAAACCTTGTGCAATGCTGCAAACCACATTCAGACTATGCTGAAAGCCTCACCCAGACCCATTCCACACAGTTACACCCAGGCAAACATTCCCAGGGTCAGCAACACCTGTGCTGCAAAGCCCAGAGTCAGATTTTCAGCTGTGGTATCAAGTAAATCAAACTTCATTACACCTGGAGACGTTGAGCTCTGCCATTTGTTTGTCCTACCACAGAGCAGAATTCATATCCAAACTCAATCAGGCTTGGATCCCTTTTGTGTCTGTCAGTCTTCAAAGCAATTGTGGTTAAAATTAAAGCTTGTGTTAAAACTGACCTCATATGAGCAATTTCACTGTAATTATGGAGAACCTTTTCCATTTAACCCTACACAAGAGTGCCTTCAGGCTGTGCTGCGTGACCAGTGATTAAAATTAAAAAGTCCATCCTAGACAACTGAAGAACAATGCTACAGAAGTGGCTGAGAAAGGAGCTTGAGTATAGCTCTCTGTAGCTTCAGGGCTGGTTTCTGCCACATGTGAATTTGCAGACCAAAGCACAAAGGCTCAGGGAAGAGCATGGAACCTACCCACTGCAGCTGTGTGCTAGGCAGCACAACTGATACGGATTAGTCCCATTGGTACCTCGATATCCAAGGGAGCCATTGCAAGATTCATCCTTCAAAATCTATGCCAATTGCCTGGCCATAGGAAAGGGTGAACCAATGTGCAGCCATCAGATCTCAGTGTTAAAATTTTGCAATTGCTCCTTGTACCGAAGGAGGAAAGAGCCCACTGTGGGTCCATCTGGAGAGAGCAAATTGCTGATGGCTCCAGCTTTATCAGGTGCACTGCAGGCACCTGATAAATGTGCTGCACAAATTAATTTTAATTCAAGTCCTGGCACGTTGTGCTCAAGTTCAATGTCCTGGCCTCTCATGTGAGACTGACAAGATGTATCGTGGTTCTGGGAGCCCTCTTAACTCTCCAGTGCCAAATACTTTAAAGGGGTGTTGATGCTAAAGGCATGTTCTGAGTTACTTGCACCAGAGGCAGCTGGATTTAGCCACTACAACATCTACGGGGACAACTCCCCAAATAAACATAAGAAGTGCAGAACATGTAATGATGTGTCACATGAAAACAACAAGCAGGCACTGCTGTGATCCCTGAGTTCCATGCCATAAAAAGAGGCAATATTCATATTTAATATTCCATATTAAAACAGTTACAAGGTTATCCAAGGAGGGGAAAGGGTAGAAAGTCAAAACAGAGTCATGAGAAAAAGAGAAGAATCTTCCTGGTAGAAATGAAGGGAAAGTCTTCAGAGCAAGACGAGCCATTGGGAGCAGACCAACCCCTGGAAGGGATCTGAAATGGCACAGCCAGAGCGTTGATAGACTACAGTATTACCACATGTGTCTGGACTCTGAGGGCAAAATGCCAGTTTTGTGCAGACACCTCTGCCAGGACACATTTATTGTGGTTTCTACCTACTGTGCCAGGCCAGCATGCCAGTCCCGGTGTGCCACTGAGAGCAGCCAGCCACTGTGAAACACTGTGTCCTGGGAATGCTGTACACAGGTGGTGTGCACTGGGGATGAGGAAATGTCTAGTGATACATTATGTGTCATTGGAACCTAATAACCTCTACTCACAAAAGTCACTCTGATTTTGGACCTCTCTGCCCTGGAGAGCCAAATTTAGCACACAGATGTCCAGAGAAACTCCCAGGTAAAAAACACAGTCCTTGTCTTGGTCTTGCTCTGGGCTCCTGGGAACAGAGGGGCTGGATCCAGCAGGATCCACATCCCTCAGGAAACACCATGGAGGTCAGCAGGGGGGACAGCCCATCCTCTGCAGCAGGGACACAGCAGCAAAGGCCCCTCCATGCCACAGGCTGACAAAGGATGTGCCCTTGTGCTCAAGGGCTTTGTGAGCAAATGCCCTTTGCCTTCCTCAAGATTTGTTGCCTCTCTTGTTGCACTCTCAGGGCCTTTATCCATGAATACTTTGTAAACAGAGGTGTGTTTGCTGCAGCAGGTTCCCAACTGGGCCGGTTGGAGCTGCCTTGGCAGGGCAGAGAGTGAGTGGAGCATCCGCCCTTCGTGTGCTGCAAGACAGGTGCTGGTGGCACAGTGCCAGTGACAGCCATGCCACGGGGCTGGAGGCTCTTTGCTGCTCTCAGAAAAGGTCCACATTCCCCAGAGGGGTTGCAAGGGATCCCTGTCTGTCCCTGAAGCCCCATCCACATTTATCTGTGGGCGCAGAGGGGCTCCCACCACAAGGCGCTCTGAGCTCCCCTGGGCAAGTGCTGACCCTCACCTTCCACATGCATCCCCTTCCTCCTCAAAGCTTCCCCCCAATTTTCACTAAAATGGCCTGACCTCATTCCTAGTGACATCCCCAAAGGTGGCACACATGGTGAAGACCTCTGGCTGCGCCCAGCCCTTGAAGATTGAATGTCCCCTGCAACAGCCCGGTGCTGGGTACAAGAAATCCTGTCTGCCCCATCCCTTCCCAGGACAGATTTGCATATTGGGTCAGGAAAGTGTTTCCAGCCACTTGATTTCCAGGGGATAATATTATTCATGAAGCTATTTGCAGTCCCCAAATCCTTGGTTGCTGTTTGTTGCTTTCTTTCTCACTCCCTTTTCCCTGCTTTCTACTCCCCCCTTGGCTGTTGGTCTGTTAAAAAAAAAACTGTTTCCCTTGGCTGCACTTTCAGTAGGACATTTCAAAGTCAGGCTGAGATGGGTATTAAATGAGGATAGATGCCAGGTTCCTTTTCACTACATCCCAAACTACTAGAATAGCACCAAAAGCTGTAAATTAGGTCAGCTTTGCACAACAGCTTCCCGAGCCTTTTCTGAGAGCAACGCTGCACAGCCTTTGGTGACTATCACTTTAAGCAGAACTGGTGCAGCCTGTCTTGGGGGACTGGTGTGATGCAGTGGCAGCTCTCCCAGGGCTGCCCCCTCCTCTATATAGACACAATTTGGGACCCAGATCTGCCCCTCTGAGGGTGCACAGTCAAGGGGAGGCACAGGAACCCCACAGCACCCCAAAGCTGGGGCCTGATAGTGATAATGAATATGGGGCAGGAACCCAGCCCCTAGAGGGGACAGGGTGGGTGCAGACAAGATGGGCAGCAGCAGCTCCTGGATGAACAGCAACAGGCTGAGCAGCAATGCTGAGGTCTGAGATTGACTGGGGGACCTTCCCATCAAGTCCTGTGTGGCTTCCAGCACAGCACTGAAAAGCCTTCTTTTTCGATATCAAAAACATTGTTTTGGATACAGCCAGTGAACCAGGAGGATTCCTGGTGCTAAAATGGTGCCTGCATCTCTGGACACTAGAGGGACTGAGAGGCAGCCATCCACATGAGATCTGTTTCATCAGATAAACTATTGCCACCTTGGTACACCATTCACAAGGTGAAGCCAGTTCCCTGCTCCCTGTCGTGAACAACTGGCTCCCATATTTTGAAAACCTGGAAGCAAGCAAGTGGGAATATGGCAGGGGATATTTTGAGAGAGATTCCTGTGGACGAGAATTTATGGTCTCATATGATTTTTCTGGCTTTGCAGAGCAATTGCTGGTGCAACACTGAGAAGAGCTACAAACAGAGCAAAAATATGGGCTCCTTCCCCAGAGCACTCACCTGGACCTGCAACCCACAGCTCAGGGACGTTCTCATTTAGGGGTCATGACTGTGTGTTTAGTACCCCTGGGCATATTTGCCTTCAGTGAGTTTGTCTAATTGCTTCTTGAGCCTGTGTCACCTTGGGGTGACAAGTCCCACCCTCCATATTTGTGTTTGGGCAATGTGCAGGCTGTCTCCTCTCTGCTCACTTGGATTTCAGAGTCCTGCCCCATTCCATGTGGCACCCTCAGCTCTGGCTCTTTGTCTGGGACAAGACCATCTCTGGGTCAGGTACAGGTATGCTGGGAGGAGGGAAGGAAAGAGGAATCAGTCCAAGTTCTCAGCCATTAATGGAAACACAGGAGCATAAGGAATGTAATTAGTGTCTTGGCATAGTGCTTGGGAAAGCCAGAGAGACACATCAGAGAGGGGAGGAGAAAGGGATCAGGGGATAAGCCAGGGAGCAGAGATCACAAAAACAAAAAGCAAAGCACAGGGCCAACATTGTGAGGCCCTTGAAGGCTTGGGCAGCTCCACCATGCCTCTTCTGGTGGCTTCAGAGACCGGTGGGACCTCTGTGGATGTAGGAGACAGAGCCTATGATGTGAAAGGATTCTTCAAGGATCGGAAATCCTTTCCAAACCCCTTCTACCCTGAATGCCAGTTCTGTGGTTTCCAAGGAAATGTCAGCAGCAGGTGAGCGAGCAGAGGCCCCTGCGTCCTGGGTGGGAAGGGCAGGGCCAGCAAGAGCAGTCTCACTCTCTTGCACCTATTACAAGTCCAAGCAGGTACACAGATACAGATTAGATAGGAAAATCTTGCAGGAAGCACTGTGAAGGTTCACACATGGTATCCCCTTGAGACGCTTTGCATACCAGAGAATGGCAAGAGGAGATGGAGAGGGGAACAGAGAGCTCTTTACTACCTCCAGCTGAGCTCCCCAGTGGCAACACGGTCCAAACCAATGAGAAAACAACCATTTTCTACCCCAAATTGCAGCAGAAGACCTTCAGCCAAGCTTTGAGTTGGTTTAAATTGCAGGAGTGAGCTGCGGCTCAGCTCACCAGGGCCACCTGTCCCTGCTCCCTCTGGAACAGTGGTCTGTCATCCCACAGCACAGCCACTGCCTCTCGGGATGAGCACAGGGCAGAGCAAACAGGGAGGAGAAAAGGCTTGGACTTCACTGCTGAGTATTTATTTGCAAGATGCTGTTGTGTTTGGAAAGAGTTCCAGGCAGGATGTGTCTGCAGTAAACATAGGAAAAGGGCTGACGCTGGAGTCGAGTGGAAAGGCTGGCAGTAGTCTCAAGTTTAATTAAAAGGGCCCCTCCTGGGGTAGCATGTGACTCCTGAATGATGGCTGATAAAAACAGGCTGGCTGCCGAGGGCTCATTTCTCAGGGTGCTCTGGAGGAGCCTTGGCCTTTTGAGTTTTCTTTCTAGGAATGGCCCAAAGAGACACCAGATACATCTGGGAAAATACACACATGGATTTAAACACTGAAACATCTGATCATTTTCTTCAACCTCAAAACCGAGTGTGTGTCTGAGATAGAAACAAAGGCTAAGTTGTGCAGAGAGAGTTGTGTACAAGCCTCCCTCCACTGCAGTCATTCTTCCTGGGCAGGGAGGGAGAGGGATGTTAAAGAAGCTCCAGGCTGCTAGGTCAGGCCCTGTAATGTCACAGTTTCCATGCTCAAAATGGCTGAAGGACGGTGGATGGATTTTCCATAGAGCACTGCCCCCTGCTGTGGGATCACCATTCCCACACATTTCACTCCTCACAAAACCTCCTGGTAGGAAAAATCTGCAAAATCATGGTGGCCTCACAAAATTCTGGGTCATTCGCTGTCTATGTGTCTGCTCGATGTCCTGAGGGTCTACCAAAGAGCAGAGGCTTCCTCAGAGTGTGAGGAAGAAGCAATTCCAACAAAATTACTCAAAATGTTCATTTACAATTTGGATGCAGGACTGGAAGGAATACTAAGTAAGTTTGCCAACACTAAATTGGGAGGAGACGTCGACTCCCTCGAGGGCAGTGAGGCCCTGCAGAGAGACTTCAACAAGTTAGAGATGGGCAATCACCAACTGCATGAAGTTTAACAAGGGCAAGTGCTGGATTCTGCACCTGAGACAGAGCAACCCTGGCTGTGTGTATGGACTGGGGCATGAGAGGGCGGAGAGCAGTGCCATGGAAAGGCATCTGAGGGTCCTGGTCCATGGCAAGCTGAACATGAGCCAGCAGTGCCCTGGCAGCCAGGAGGCCCAACCCCGTCCTGGGGGACATCAGGCACAGCATCACCAGCCAGGCAAGGGAGGGGATTATCCCACTCTGCTCTGCACTGGGGCAGCCTCACCTCGAGTGCTGAGGGTAGTTTTGGGTGCCAAAATATAAGAAAGACATAAAGCTGTTACAGAGCTTCCAAAGGAGGCCATGAGGATGGCGGAGGGTCTGGAGGGGAATCTTTATGGGAAGTAGCTGAGGTCACTTGGTCTGTTCAGCCTGGAGAAGAGGAGAAAGCTCATTGTGGCCTTCAACACCCTCACAAGGGCAGCAACGGGTCAAGTATCAATCTCTTCAGTGACAGGACCTGATGAAAGAGCATGAAGCTGAGTTGGGTGGGTTTCTGTTGGGTATCAGGAAAAGGTTGTTCATGCAAAGGGTGGTTGAGCACTGGAATAAACTTGCCAGGGAAGTGGTCACAGCACCTGACAGATCCCTGACAGAGTTCAAGAAGCATTTGGACAATGCCATCAGGCACATGGTGAGATTCTTGGGGTGTCCTGCTCAGGGTCAGGAGCTGGACTCAATGATCCTGAATGGTCCCTTCCAATTCAGTATATTCTGTGAAAACAAAAGGAGGAATGAGGGGCAAGGAATTCAATCAACGTATCCTTTTCCTCCACAAAATCCCCAGCTGACACCTGAGATCTGGGGGCATCTGGGTGTGCAGCAGCTGCAGCCCAGGCCCTTGATACCAGGACTTACCCTGCAGCAAGGCACATTGCATATCTAACACAGCCGGTGGTGACAGATGGGACCAGTTGAGCCCAGTTGCAGAAACCCTGGGGCAAGCCCACATGCATATGAAGGGCTTGATTTTATTGCTCAGCAGGGATGGACAAAATACACACCTCTAAAGCATCACTCACCCTAGTGGTAGTAAGGTGCTGGCACCAAGCTGAACCCTCAGCTGTGGTGCTCAGGGAGTTACAGCCCAGCACAGCAGTGGGAGAGGCACCCCGGGAATGTTCAGGCTGCTCACAGGGAGCCACGCTGCAGAAGCTGTGTCCAATGAAATGCTGCTGTCACCAAAACTCTCCCAACCAGTCAGGACATAAGAATGCCCCACAATGACATTATATTTGCAGCCACCAAACCTCTCACTTGCTGGCACAGAGCATGTCCATTTGGAACAACAACATGATTTTCACTCTATGATTCTTTTCTCAGCATTTGCCAGGACTAATGTGTAAAGCTCAGGCTAAGTCTGATTTCTGGTAACTCCATCTGCTGTTGAGTGAGTGGTCTGCCTGCAGCTGTGCTGCTGGACCACCTGCTTTTTATGGTGGATAATGTGTTTCAAAGGTGCCCTCACATCCTATGGAGGTGATGCTGGTCTCATTTCTGGTAGATAAGCGTGGTAGCTAAAGACCCAGCCTTTCACCTGCTGAAGTCCATCACAGCTTTGCCCTTGTCTTCAGGAGAAGCTGGTAGCAAGTTTCAGTTAAAGAAGGAAAAGATAGAGGAATGAAATACAGACCTGTTAGAATCCAAGCCACAGGAGGAAAATCTGGTATTTTTATAAAGAGGATACAGAGAGCACAGGAAATTTTGGAAACTGCATGGATTTTAGATTAAATGAGCTTAGTGTGCATTTACTTTGAATAAACCATAAAATATCTTGTCAAAAGTCTACCCTACAGTAGATTGTTCAGTATTACATGGTAGATTATAAAATGACTAGTGGGAGAATACCTTGATTGGCAGATAAGAAGAGGTGGCTGCTGTAGTGAGATTTCACAGAATGAAGCCCTGGGCACTGCTACCTACAAAGAGCAATTCCACCCACACCACAAAGATATGGCTGCAAGCAAAGGAAAGAGAGAGGAGGGTTTCTTACATGGCTGTAATTGGGACCTTGGGGAAGCAGAGATGGCGTTGAGAGAGTTTTTTTTAGCCAGGAAGAAGGCTTTTTCGGTTGGCATTAATACTTGGAAATCCTGTTGGTGTTGGTGAACTGCCAAACACTCAGAGAACCATTGCATCATTCCATGTTGGTTTGGGAGACACAAGGTTGGATTCTGCAACTGAGAGTCTTATTCCTTACGTCAGCAACTCCCAGCAAAAGGTAGAAAATTCATTTTTGTAGTGACATCTGTGGGTGAGCAAGGAACTGAAATAGCAGGTACTGAGTAACTGCTCTGCTGGTCTGGAAAAGTCACCAAGATGGTGCAGTGTAAGGTGTTTTTCTGCATTCTTCATCCACTTTGCAGTCTGAGAAAGCCAAAAGAAAAGGTTTGGGACTTTTTTTAACCCTCCCACTTCCATTTGTTTTCTTGATGCGGCTCAATGTTATCATGAAATCAAATGCATCCAGGCTACAGGACAGTGAATTTATGCAGGGATTAAAATAGGCTAATATTATGCCATTGAAAAATTCCTTAGCTTGCTACTGAATGAAAGCTCAGTGCTGACCTGCACAAGTATTTCTGCCCAGGAACAAAAACAGGTCTAAAAGACAGAACTGAGAAGACAGCTGGCAGGATGAAATGAAGAAAGAGAATGTCAGCTGCCTCTCCAGGGACCAGGCCTCTTTGAAATGAGCCCTGCCAGACAAAATAGAAGTCTTGTTGCTGGGTTGTAGTAAAATGCAAGCAAAAGCCAGATCTTGTCAGCCCCATGGCTGGGGTAGATCAGTGTGCGATTAAAGTGGTAGGAGTGGGTGGAATGTGAATGCTCCAACTCAGGATTAATACTCACTGGTCTCTGCTCCTCAGCACATTCAAGAGAAAAGAAATGAGTTTGCCCTGGCCCCAGGACTGGTACCCATCAAGGCTGAGGGCAATCCCTGGTGTTTCCCTTGTGCCAACCCCCTGCAAAGGACCAGGGGCAAGGAACTGTGCCCAGTGCATCAGGAAGATGGACAGCGTGGGTGTCAGGGAGTTACAGCCCTGCACAGCAGTGGGAGAGGCACCCCGGGAATGTTCAGGCTGCTCACAGGGTGAGCATGGGTGTTCTCCCCACAGTGCCATGATGATCTATCTCAAGTTTAGATAGGATTTCCCACTAAAAAGCCACTCCATTAGCTGAAGGTGGACTTCACATGAGCTGAGGATCTTATTGAAATGTCACCAAAGAAGATAAAGGTTTTTACTTTATCATACTGTTATGACTGAAATCTCAAAGCCAGAAGGGGTTTGGATAGAAGGAAGGATTGTAACCCACCTCTGGCCATAATTATTTCAAGACAGCTGTTCAGAAAGGGCATGGGCACTCTTTGTCCTATGATAATTATTTCTGCAAGGTGATTTTTTTTATTGATAAATCCTGGAAACAAACTATATAGGAAGTTCACTGTTATAAGATTCACACTGTTATCCATATGGGTCCATACTGTGTCTGCTACATAGGACAGATTAATAATAAACCTGTACTTAGTTCTGTATGGATAAGAATAAATATTCATCCCACTAGCCGGTAAATCCCATTTCAACTACTGTATATAGTTATATGACTAATTCCCTTAGTGCATAAATTGTTCTGGTATAACGAATATATCTATTTTAGACAAGAAGAGTCATTTAATTTATCTACATGAGTAGCTATCCCAATACAGATGTATTTATACCAGCACATCTGCAAGAGGGCAGATCTACCCCACTCAAAAGGAGTTATGCCATGTTAACTGTGTGCACAGCTCAGCATGAGGGCACCTTCCAGTCAGCAGAAGCTGTCAGAGAAAATACAGTCTGCTATAGCACATGCTCCTCTACAAGACCCAGTGAGTCCCTTTCCTCCAACAACACAGCGAGGAGAACAACAAGTAGAGCCAGTGTTGAAAAAAAGTAAAACAGATAACCTCTGACATCAAGAGAGCTTCAAAGAAATTGTGTCTTTCCTCCTGTGGGAAAAGCAGAGTTGTTTACTCCTCTTTTGGTCCAGCAGTAGTGGGTGTAATTAAAGGCATGGCCTGATTTGTTTGACTCATTGACAGGCTGAACAGCCACCTCATGTATTGTTTGACCATACACCAGAAGCCAGCCTGTTTTGCAGGTTGGGGTTTAAGGGGTGAACAGCCCCCATTCTAAGGAGCCTCTCTTTTCCCCTGAGCCACCAGTTTCTTTCAGCATTTGACACATCCGTAAAGCCCTCCCCCCCGCTGTGGGCTTTCCACATTGCTATTTTTGGGAGATTTCAGACTTGCAGCACAACCTTCGCCTGTTCAGCTTCTCTCTGACTGCAATAAAGCCGCCCTGCACCCCTAATCATCTCAGTGTTTGGTATTAAATTATCCATCAGAGCTCCTTTGGTAGCAGAGGGAGCTGATTGTACTGTTTTTACAGAGGATAAAAATAGCAACCATTGCAGGCAAGGGCAGTGGGGAGGGCTGAGGCAAATGGAAGCAGCACTTCTACTGTGACTGAAGTTGGTTCCTTCACCTGCAGACAGTAGGGACTGGTAAAAAAGGATCTAGCTTCTGTAATAGATTGAAATGTAAATGGTGGTGTCTGAATTCATGCTGATAACTTTGATCTGTTAGGCAGGGAACAAGACACTGGATCCTGAAAATTGCCCTGCGGTGCCCTGAAAACTCCCAGTCACCAGCTCAAAACCCCTGCCTCTTTCTTCAGCTGGCTCCATAAGACAACCCTGCTTCCCTTCTCAGTGCCAGCGCTGCACCAAGCTTGCACACCCCAGCCTTTCAGGAGGCACGATGAGCTCCTGGGCTCTGACAGGGGAGAAAACAGCTCCTTGGAATTCCTGCAGCTGTTAGATAAGTGGGGCACCCTCCTGTGCTGCTCAGATGAACCCCCAGCCCCTGCCAGCCCCCTTCCAGCTGCTCTGCTCCTAATCCAGGCCCTGACATCCCTTCTCCATCACCCCCATTGGTATCATCAATGCACCGTGGCAGCTCTCTCTCCAGACCTCGCTGACAAATTCAGTGCCTGTAGCCCAGAGGCAGGGTTGACATGCAGAGGCAGGAGTCGTCTGCTGATGGCATGTCCTGAAGCAGGGAGGAGGTGGGATTTGCCTCCCGGAGCAGGGAGGAGGTGGGATTTGCCTCCTTTGGCCCACGCACCCGGGAGCCCACAGTCGCCAGGATGTCGTGTGCCGCTTTCCCTGCTCCCTCAATGGGCTGGCCTAGGAGAGCACAGCCATCTGCCAGCTCCCATGTGTGAATGATGCTGCTAAAAAAACGAGGATTTCACATTCAGATACCTCTTTTTGCAGAAGTGCCAATCAAGCGTGTGCTACTTGGACTGGGAAAATGGTTTAAGAAGTTTGCCAGGATTAATGGAGCTTCATATCAGTTGAGTGGAAAGAAAATCAATAGGAGGACATTCCCCTGCAAGTCCAGGTAATTTTGTGTCCATAATTCAGTTATTCTGGGGCTAAAGGTGTAGAAAGACCCCAAGTACCAGGAGCACTTCAGGAGACAGAAGAAGAATACAGTGCACCTAAGTGCAGATCAAGGTACACCTTTGGGTAGTGAGTTTATATCATTCATCTAGAGAAAGGGATGTGCTCTGGTAGCAGACAAAAATCAGTTCTTTTCACTAGAACTTTCACTTTTCACTAGAACTAGAATCTTTTCTTTTCACGGTGGCATAAATTTCAGGGATCTGAACCTACATGCTTTGGTACAATAAGAGAAAAAAAACAGGTAGTGAATCCTTTACTGTTTCCTATCACTTTTTAGGCCACTGTCAGAACTTATGCACCCTCTCAGATACACACCTGTTCATCAGGACCTCACAAGGAACATACCACTTACTGTTCTGTGTTCACCTTTTTGCAGTATTAACCTTTTATTAACCAATACTGGATGAACGTGTCTCAGAAATATTGATGCTCTGCTATTTCAGCACTGCACATACAGCCAAGGGCAATCCTTCCCCAAAAAGCAGTGAGCCCTGTCTGTCCCCACCCCATGTGCTTTCTGTGCTCTACTGGCTCAAGCAATCTCTGAGAGCACATCTCATACTTTCACATGAAAACGCTGTGGATACCACTGGAAGTGAGACATGGTACTAAATTCCCAAGAACTTGCCTGGAGTCACAGTGCCAAGCCACCAGTGTCAGGCCTCAGGCCAGCTCCCGAGGCTGTGACTCATGTGAGGAGTGCTCAGTGGTCCTGCGTGGGTGCAAAGGAACACAACACAACACATGCAGACATCTGCAGCCTCAGAGGGGACTCAAACGAGGCAGATCTGCCAAGTCCCCCCATGCTTCCAACAACTCAGATGTTTCCAGGAGTGCTGAATACAGAAGACCCTGGGGTGGGGGGAGTGAGTGGCCACACTTTAGGCTGAATTTGGTGCACACCAAGTGTGAGAATCTGCCTTTGTGCTTGTGTGGCTAACCACGAGCTATGTATTCAGCCCTAGCAGTTTTTTAACTGATGGAGACACTAAGGCACAAGGGAAAAACAGAGATGATCTTGCTTTGCTAAAACTTACATCTGCAACTTATAAAGCAAATTGTCATGGTAAATAGTGATCAGTGAGGCTGAATCATCTCCCCATCCTCTGCACATTTTCACTTTGACATTTGTTGTCCTTCTTCTTCTGTTTAACGAGCAAGTGAAAGATATTTGAAACTCAAGTCAGGGCGTTCTAGCAATTGAAAAAGTATTATAAAGAAAATAAATGCATTTAAAAACTGTTTAAAGCTTCTTAGTGTAAAGAGAGTAAATAGAATGATTCACCTGTGCTATTATGAATTTTATTCTGGTCTGCAGCAAGTCAGAAATAATAAATGTGAAGATCCAAAGCAATTAATACACTGCTTTCTCTCTGCGTTTCCTTGCCATCAAATCCATTGAACTTTACTTGGGTAAATTAAGCTTTGATACTTCAGCTTTACATATTCTGCATAAGAGATATGCACTGACATGCAAATATATATAATCTCAGTATCTTTATATATGCATAAAACCTCTGAGATAAATAATGTATAAATAAGTATATAAATAAGAATAATGAACATAAAATTAACATATGTAAATTCTGCTATATATTATTTAGGAGAAAACTGATATTTCATGGCACCTGTAAAAAAGATGAGCATTTCATACAGATGAGTTTTGTGAAGATAGCAATGTGATGACTGGTCTCTGGGTTACTAACACTCCATTAGCTCTTTTTCCAGCCTATTACTCATGTCAGGAAAAATGTGTCTTTCTGAATAATCTCCATTTGAGTGCCATGTCACCCAGAACTTCACCAGGCAAATATCAAATTCAAGGAGCAACAGCCACTGGATAAGAGACTTTATTTTCTCTGTGAATGTCCCAGTGGTGTGCAGACAATATCTTTGTTTTTTTAAATGGGAATAAATTGTTGCAGATTCAGGGCCAAAGTTATTGCTAGTGCAAACTAAGCAACTCTTCACTGACTTGAATAACTTGCAATAAAATATGGCAGGAACAAATCAGACCCATCCAGCCTGGAAACTATGGAAGAGTCAACGCTGTTTTTTGCAACCTGGTGATTGGGGTGGTCAGGGCAGTGGCTTGTTCTGCAGAGAGGAGCTGTGACATGATGCATAGAGCTGTAGGCTCAGTTATTTATGAATAAATAAATATTGGGAGGTTGGTGGGGATCCTTGTCAAAACCTGAGAATGCATTGAAAACATGAGAAAGGAGTTCATTATAAAAATAAGGAGCTCTGCTAGTTACCCAGTGCCAGCATGGCCTCACTTGTGAAAGCCTCTAATATGCTTCTCTGACTCCACGAGGTGATGGTCATGGAGCATGGCACTGATACTGAACTAGGGAACTAATGCCACCTATGCAATTTCCTGTTCCAGTGTGCAGTGCAGATCATGGCTGTGCAGCCCTGCCATGCCTGGCCTCCAAGGGTTAGTGTGAGCACAACAGGGGCAGGGGATCCTGTGGGACAGAAATGCCATCCTTGTGACAGCTGTCCGTGGCAAGCAAGAGAGCTGCCCAGCCAGGTATGTCAACTCAAGGGAAACAAAGGTGAACGCAAGCAGGAGGGAGGAAGGATGTTGAGGCATGGTCCGAATGAGCTATCACTGCTATTAAAGTGCAAATTTAAACAACAGGTGGATATACATATTTATTGACAGAGTGCATAGCTGGTAGCTGCCTGGATTTGGCTGCTACATCTCTGTAAGAGAAGCAGAAGATGAGCCCAGACGACTATACCTTGAAGGGAGCCCTCCAGGTAAGACTATAAGTTATACACTACTCAATTCCAGTCACAACCAGCATCCAGTTGCCTGAAATTCCACAGGGACATCAAACTCCTCCTGACACGTCCTCATCTTGCCCCAAGCTTCGGTGGTTGCCATGTCTTGCACTCCCAGTGACATCTCCTTGCCCAGAAGCACCTGCTGCCCAGCGAGAACAGGAACTGCCAATAGCACTATCTGAAGCTACCCATTCTTTCATGAGTGATTTTGTTCTTTATACTCAGAATGCCCTTTTATTTACAAGGGGAAGAAGAAAGAGTGTTTGCTCCCCAGCCCGGGGAAATGCTGCAGTCAGGTCACACATCACTGCATAAGAAAGTCAAATAATTATTCCCCTGACAGAGGTGTGACACTCTTTGCAGAGGTGCTCTACACTTAGTTATTATGCCCGAGGCATCACACTTTCCCAGGGATAACATATGGCAGCATATTTATCCCAGGGCTCGTAGGACTCCATGTTATTCTTCATACTCACAGGTATAAAATTTGTCCTTGTGACTTCATGACATTTCAAGACAACACAAAATCAATAAAGCACATTGAATCATCAGCCAGCTTAAAAAACGAACCCAGCTGCAAGCATCATCGTAACAGCGACAGATGAGCATTACTATTAAACAGTCAGAAGTGTCATTCGTCCCCAACCTGCTCCATTGCTTTGGTCTTTGGGGTATTTCAGAGCAATTCCTTTCCATCGTGTCATTTAAGCAGTAAAGGGGAATCTTTTATAAGCTGAGAAAGGGCTGCAGTAGCAGCTGACATGATTTATGTTTAATAAAGGCCTTTTTAGCGCCAGGAAAGAGGGGCCCTGCCAAATCTCAGGCGTCTCTCGAGCCGCTGCTATTGTCCCTGGGGCAGGAGCACTTTTTAGGTTCCCTCTCCATCCCTGTGAACAAAAGGACAGCTGTACGCTTGGCTGGCTCGGGACGGGGCGCTTTGTGCGCGATTAGTACCCTGCGCACATCATTCATGGCTCTTGAATAAAGATGACCTCTCGCAGGATGGGATGGGGGGAAAAAAAGCCTCCTTTATTCAGCAGGGCTTGAATTAGCATAAGGACAAGGAAACCGTTCCTTGGAAGTCACAGGATGAGCTAGATAAATAAACAAGCAAACTACAGGTTCCCTGCAAATAGTCGGTGTTCAGGAGTTGGGCCCGGGAACTGTGAAGTCCAAGGGAAGTTGTCCCCACCGGCAGTGGCTCACGCGTGTGCCACCCTCGGTCCGAGCCCAACTGTTCACCTGCAGCTGGGGAAACAGCTTTGCACCTTGGGGTGCGGCCCCAAAAGAGGACAAATGAACAACGTGGCCAACGTGAGCTGATTTCCACCACCTTGGTCCTTCCGCCTCCCTCGGGCCGAGGCAGCGGCCGGTGGCTCTCGGAGTGGCAATAATATTTGCCTTTATTTTCCCGCATTGTGTGCAGACCGGCGGGTCAGGCAGCGGGCTGTGCCGAGCAGACAATGACACACCGAATTTTTTCACATGCTGGGTTTCCCGGCCGGGTGAAAGGCAATTCAGCAGCTTATCACCATGTATGCCGCTGCAATTAAGAGCCGTGGGAGCAGCGGCAAAGCAAGTTCTCCTCCCCCAGCCCCCTCCGGCCCCCATCCCTCCCCCCTGGCCATAGGAACAGGCTGTCTCTCGCCACCCACCACACCAGCACAATTACAACCCTTATACTCCGGGCTGAGCTCCAGCGAATACTCTGTGACCCAGTAGCCAGGGGCATGGCAATAAGCACCAGGGTGTCCTCCAGACCAAACCTTCACTTCAGATTAGTTTTCAGCTGAAGTGCTGCTGTGTCAACTGTAATGGCCCTTAGAAACACGAATTTCTCTCCTGGAAGTCTTAGCAACAGCAGAGTTAGCTTGGACTAAAAATTAGGTAAAGGCAGAAGACAGGGAATGAAACAGAGTTTAAAATTAAATTAAATTCCAAAACTGTTTTTAAAGCAGCATCACCACGTTTTTTGTGTTTTCAGTGCTCATGGTAGTTACATGTTTTCCTACCTGTTTCGCCTCTTGAAAATCATCACATCCCTCTTTTTTTCCTTTTCCTTTTTAATTGCACCCTTTTTGCTGAAAAAAAATTGAATATGTGGCACTGGCTGTACTTGGAGGCTCCAAGTAGAGGAGAAAAACGTGAAAAAATACATATTATTTCAGGATTTGTGATTTTCAAGTCAGTCTCATCACTTCTAGCCCTCTGCAGCCGGCAGCACAATGAGCAAACCAGTCTTTACTGTCATTCTTGTGTAAAAGTTTCATGGCTCTCCAAAGAATCTATGGCAGAAAAATGCACAAAAACACAAAACAAGGCAAATTAATGAGATGGCATCAGTCTCCTCCAGCGATCTGGGTTACTTTGGGGTGGAGATTTACACAGGTGGGCATTATCCTCCTCACTCTTAAAAAGAGGAGAAGCCAAGTGTTTTACCCCAGGGTATGGTTTATCATTGCAAAACTAAGCAGTAAGACATTACCATTCCATGTAAAACATGCACATACATGGAAGGACATGACACATTGAAGACTTCTGACAGTGAGTGGTCAATAAATATTGCTGGAATAAAGACATTTCCTGTTGTGCATTCATCCTTGTACTTCAAATGACAGAAAATGAGCCATTTGAAAGATATTTCCATGTAAACCACTTGCTTCTTTCCTCCCACTCTTGTCTTCTTTCAGCACCTTACGTTGCACCTCAAATGTGTCTTGTTTTCTTCAGTTCATCTTGTGGGGAAAACAACAGTCTGGGTGTAACTGAGGCCAAACTCAACATCTGCAGCAGGAGGCTCTGATGTGTGTGATGGCAACACTCCTGCACCACTAACAGCCATGCTGGAGCTGCAACAAACAATGAATGAGTCCACAAAGGAACTGAAATACAATAAAAATTTCTGAATGAGGCCGTGAGAAAATTCAAGTGCATCAAAGGGGATGCACTAAAACTGAATGAAGGGCCTTCTGAGGAGAGTAGCCAGCGAGAGAAGATTATCAAAAGTCCTTGTTATTTAAGAATGTTATTAATACCAGAGAGCTCCTGCCATCCTTGGAGGTACTCTGCCTCTCTGTTTCATTATGGAAATGCTTCCCTCAGGCCCCATCTGCCTGGTTTTGTGCTGCAGATGAAGGTGACCCAGAGGGAATTCGTTACCACACATCTCCTACGGCAAAGCAAGCCTTGCTGCAAATCAGACAGCACAGCCTGGTGAGTGCTGCCTGAGGAGGCTCTGACAAACACCAGGATGACAGGACACCACCGTCAAAAAGATCCCCATGTGACAGTTTGTGCTTCCTCCTCATGCAGCTGGACGTCTTGGCAGTGGGCAGGGAGTTTGGGAGAGTGATATGACTCATGTAGGGCTTTTTCTGGGAACATGCTCCAACAGGACACAAATTATAGTGTATGGTTGGATCGGGTACTGTCCTGGGTGCAGGCAAGACATGAGAGCTACATACAAAGGAGATGTTCCTACCAGAGAAATCAGGCAAAATGCTGCAGGTCCCAGTAAGGGAATATATATATTTATCTCTCTTCTTCCATTGCTCTTCTAGAAGCATTCACAGATCAACCATGCAGTACAACTGGAAGTACTAAAGCAAGCTTCGCTAGTCGGTGTTAGCAGAAAAAAATGGGGCATAAAATGTGAAGTATTTCATTAAAGGCCAACAAGAAGTCATAAACAGACCTCCTGCCTGTTTTTCAGTACTCATGACAAAAAAGAAGAAAAAAAAAAGAAAGCCAAAACCCAAACAAACAGTGGAGTTAGGTTTTGCCAGCTTTGAAGGGAAAGATAAAATACATAGGGACAGACTAGGCAATAATAGAAAATTCCCAGGTGAGGCAGAGGGGTGAGACCCTCAGCCTGTAAGTAAAGGCAGGGTGCACATGAAAATCAGATTTCGAATACATGGCACCTTTTAGATATTCAAGTAGATTAGACAAAATTAACAATCTCATGGTTTATGTGTGTCACAAATCAGGGAGATGAGAGGTGGGTAGCTGTATCTCAAGCATTGGCTTTATCATAGAGAACCAGGATTTTCTGGCAACCTCTATGCCAGGTACAGTTCAGTTGGGTCAAGCAAGCAGTTGAAGTGAGTTTCTTGCCAAAAGGCTCAGTCTCATAAAGACTGTTGGTAATGTTACACACCCATATGACTCTCAGCTTGTTCAGCTTTATTCCACAATAAAAAGAAACACAGATAAGCCCTCATAGCTTAGACCATCAGAATTTATGAGGGTCTATCACCCTGCAGGTTGTAGTTCCAGTCCAGCAGCTGACTGACATCTTTGCACTGGTTCTTGGAACACCAGATGGGATGGCTGGATGTGCACAAAGGAGATGCTCAATGGCTCTGGGCGACGTTGCCCTAATAGTGCCTGTGGTTCCTCTGCTGCTGCTGCTGTGAGAGGGCAACGGCCTGGCAGAGGAGACATGGCATGAGCCAGCATGTTGCCAGGAGTATTCCCAGCAGAGGATGAGCTCAGCCCCTTTTCCAGGACAATGTGGGGCAAACATCAGTTCAGGAGAGGTTTGGGAAGGAGATTACCTCCTCCCTCAGGCATGCCTGCTCCAAGCCATGGAAAACCACCCTGTGGAAAGGTTACCCGAGGAAGGGCCATTGCCTCCTTTTCCGTGTGCAAAAGGTTAGACACATGCAGCAGTTAGTTTTTTCACATATCCATGGAGATGACTCTGTGTCTTTCTGGCAGTTTTCCATCTTTACTAAGCCCCAGCAGCAGCCGAGGGGTGCAGCTTTGTGGGGCACATATGGGAGCAGGGGAGTAGGAAGGGGACCAGCAGCATGTGAAGGAGCAGGGCATGTGCTGGAGACTGCACATCACCAGTGGGACAGGCAGCCTGGAAAAATGGGATTTCTAGGGTTGTTTTCTGCAGCCGGGGTTATAAACCTCAAGGTTTATAATCTGTTGTAGAGGGAAAGTTGTGGTGCTTTGTGTGTCTCCTGATGGCTTCGTATGGACTTTCTACAGCTTCTTGAATTTCTCACCTAGTTCTTGCTTAAAAGCCTTGATGTCAGTGTGAGGCCATGAACTCAGCCACATGAAGAGCAATGGCAGAAACTTGTTTTCTGTTGAGATAGCATTTGTGTGTCCCTGGTTGGAAAGATACTTTCAGGAGGCTGTGCATCTCCCTCACTTCCCTCAGCTGTGGCCTGTTCAGAGTGAAAACATGGGCAAATTCACACACCCAAACCATGATTTTTGGAGTATGAGTGGTTGTCAAATACCTCATTAAAAAGAAACTTATCTCAAGCCTCAACACAGGCTTTAAAGTGCTGAATCCTAATCTTTGCTGTAGTATGGCAACTTGATGCAGTGTTTACAAACATTTCCAGGCATAGCATGATAAAACAAATGCCACCAGTCCTCCAGGAAAATGCACGATTTATTTTCTACTTCACACACAAATATTTGTGCTGTTCTGTCTTTGAGAGCTGCTGAGTGAGAGAAATGAAGCAGCCTCTCCAGCCAGCTGAGGCAGGAGCTCTGCCTGTACACAGCTCCTCCAGCCCCATACGGGCACAGAGATAATGTGAGTGGTCAAACTGAGACCCAGGCTGGCTTCCACAGTGGCAAATAATCCTGTAAAAATTCATTTTGTACAGGCTGTTATCTTTCTGAATGGGAGGAAGGTTATATTTATCCTAGGTAAAGCCCTATAGGAACTTTGGAACTTCTTTTTATTTTTTTTTTCTTTCCTCTTTTTTTTTTTTAAGAAATAGTAAGGTAGTGTTTATAGTTAATCCAGGCAGAATTAGTAGCAGATATATAAGAGAAATTTAATGAAAAGCTTGTAAGCCTCTAAGTCCATGTAAGACTATGAAAACTTCCCCAAACTGTCCAATCTATCCCATCCTCCCACCTCCACTGCTGCCCTCAGTGTTGCCCTAAGGGCTGCCCAGGCACAGGGGCAATGGGGACAGTGCCCAGTCCCTCTGCCCCCCAGGGAGGAAAACCAGCAAAGCAGCATTTAATTCCTTCTCCTACTCTCCCAGCACTGAAGCAGCTCACAGAGGATTACTGGGAAAGACAGATCCCACAAACCATCAAACCACCAGCTGGAAAAAGTGCAGATAAATGCAAACATAGTTTCCTTCTCATCCACAGCATTGGTAAGGGGTTTTTGCCACAAGCGGATGGGATGGGATATAAATACATTTACAGCTCAGGGAAATATGCTGCATCACTTCTGCTGCTCCTACAAGCCTCTCTGCAGGCTTCTGTTTTAGAGAGATTATTTCTCCCAGGTCCCAAAAAAGGAGGTTGCCCTTGCCCATGTAGGATTTATGTGAGAATGTGGCTGCAGAGAGAGGTCAGCTTTGGGGCACCCTGGCATCCACCCCAAAAAGGCCTCAGGGGAGAATGGGCAGCAGGACACCAGCACTAAACAGCACAGCAGGGTTGAAGCAGGCCAACCCAGCATCCACAGGGAGACAGAGGATGCAGGGAGGGCTCAGTCTGGGGCAGCTCCCAAAGCTTCTTTGGTTTCGTGCAGACAGGAACTCGGCCTCTATTTCTCCCCTAAAGCATGTTTCCACTCGTCATCACTTCTGTGTCCATGCTCCATTAGCTTGGGCTGATGACATGAAGTTACTGAGCAGTAACCACTCACATTTACTGACCAGGGCAGGCTCAGATGGGGAGGGGATGAATCCCTGCAGATCTTGGCTGTTCACTATGCACTTTGGTTCCCTTCCCCAGACAGAGTCAGGCAGCTCAATCCTCCATCTGGGCTCTGCTGGGAGGATTAGTTAGCATACATGACATGGTTACCTGAGATAGCCCAGGCTGGATTCAGTGGCTGAGGAGCTCCCTCTGTTTCTAATGTTTGCACAGACTTTTAGGCCAGAAGCACTAAGCACTGCACATAAATGTGTTTGCTGAGGGCCAGATGCTTACAGCAAACAGGGATGCAGCTGGGGAATGCTGCTGATGGATATGATGAGCAGTTGAGAGGAAGGGGTTGGAGCCTGTCTGTTAGCAGGAATGGCATTACACAGGTAGCTTTGATTTATTTCCCCTTGCATAGAGTGCATGTGGTGGGGTTTGCACCCCAGGCTCCTTCTGCAGCTGTGGTTGCAGCACCTTGGGATGCTGCAGCTCAGTGCACCAGCATTTGACCTGGTGTCTCACCTGCAAGGACCTTCCCCAGGCTACCCAGACCTTGCCACCATCTCCATGACATTGACGTGGGCAATGAACCACAGGGCCCCTCTGAGGGCAGGCAGCAGAAAGGGGGAGATGATGAGGACAGTGGCAAGAGAAAGGGGGGGGCTGAGGGCTGTGGCAGCCTTGCACCAGCTCCAGTCAGGGATTGCTTCCCATAAAGTGTGGGTTGGTCAGATACTGGTGACATTTATTCCTTTTCCTGCCTGAGCTGTGTCTAAGTGCCTGCCCATATGTTGGCTCACTGGCAGCTCTGGGCACCTGGGGTGTGCTGTGCCTGTGGTCAGATGGAGAGTGGCTTCACCCCTGCAGGGAGCTGGCTCTGAGCTGCATCCTCAGGTGTTGGCTCTGCTTTCTCATCTCCCATGTCACCAGCTTTCACCACAAGCCAGCCCTGACTGTGGCATTATGCCCTACCAAGTGTCACTGGGGGACCCTACTACAGCTTCCAGACCTGGCAGTAATCACATATTGGCCTCTTTGGGATGCTTAAAATGAGCAGAGCAGCCTGGCCTGATTTACAGAGAGCTGCTGATCTGAGTCCCAGTCCTGCTCTCATGCTTAACTGGGAATTTGCCTTGCTCCTGTGATTGCTTCTTTTTTATTTCCCTGCTGTGCTCCCAGCATCCCTGCCCAAAGATGTAAATATCTGTAAAAAGCAATCCCTGTGCAAATCATCATCTCCACCGTGTCCCACAACTCTGAATAATGCTGAACATGGGACTGCTTTGTGGTCACTATCCAGCTGTGACTTTAAGGGGCCGAGAGGGACGCCATGCTAAAGGTCTTCCCACTTGCTTCCCAGGAAGAAAGGAAAGAGAAAAGAGAACAACTAGTCCTGATTAAAAGCTGCTTTTTTTTTTTTTTTTTTTTTTTTTTTTCTTTTTTTCCCAAAGCAGTCTCCGCATGCAAAGATTTGGTTCAAGGAGCATTAAAATCACTGCTGTCAGTTGAGAAAGAAGGGGCTGAAGGGAATCTGGGCCACTGGCATTGTGCGAGGGTTGCTATGGCAATCCCGCAGAAAGGCAGCTTAATAGGCTTTCTTCCCAGGAAACTCACAACTGCGGCTCGCAGGCTGCAAAGCGGCGCGTGCAAAAATATTTTCATGAATAGCATCTCTGTGGAAAATTTTGTTGGCTGTTTACAGCCTCCCTTCGGAAGCAGGGCGGTGGGGAAGGTGGTGGAAGATGACCCAGCGGTGGCTGGTGACACGAGGAGGGGACGGGGACACCGCGCAGGGAGGGACCCGCGGCGATGCGCAGGGAGCGGCAAATCGCTCCGCACAGCACAGGCGTTGTGAGCGAAGCACAGACGATGGTGATCCGCCCTGGCACACCGAGAGATGCTTTAGTAAACAGGCAGGACCAACGAGCTGGTTGCCCTGAATTCTCTGCCTCCATTCACTGTTATTCCCAATGCAAAGTTTCGCTGCCTCTCTGCTCTCCCCGGTAATATTTATCGTACTGGGGAAAAAAAAAATAAAATAATGGCATCAGCTAAAATATTCATGAATGCTAGCTGAATGCTCTGCTTTTGTCAGAGGAAGCTTCAGAGAATTCCAGTGATTCAGGGCTTACCTGAAAAGCCCTTAACTGTTGTGGATTAGGGAAACATATTTTATCTTAATGGAAAGAAAGAAAGGCTGGGGATTAAAACATGAGACTGTGAGAGAGGATATCTCTGGCTCTGGCAGACCTGCATTTCATGACGTCTGGCGAGTCACACAAATCCCTCCGTGCTTCTGTCCCTCCCCACCACCTGTAAGCTGGTAACATTACAAGCAGTTATTTATTTTTCTAGGTACTGCAAGACTTCATTATTTTGGTGTTCTTGGCTGTGTGTTATATAAGATATAATTTAACATAAAGAATTTACAATCAAGTATGAATATGTCCATCTTGCTGGGGAAAATATAAATGGCTCACCATCCTGGCATATGGCAAGGAAGATTTTCCCTTTTCTTTGGCAGTAAGTGCTTTGCACTTTGGAGTAAAGAAAGCTGAGTATCTCTTTGCTAAAGCCAGGAAATTCCACGTTATCACAATGTGTAGCACAGAGCTAACCCATAATTCTTAAAAAGTCATGAGCTGGGTTTAAGCTGCTGTACTTTTCGCTGTAGCTCTATTTTCCATTTCATCTGCAATTCCAGTGCGGATCTCTCTCAGGGCACCAATAATGAGTGCATTAGCTGAATGAAAACCTGCCCTTATTATGAAAGACAGATGTGTGGCCAGGAGAAAAAAAAATTAAATCAGAATTACATTAAGTTTGAAAATCAGAAGAAACCATAGAAAAAATTACTTGGGATGAGTCAGGATAGGAAAACAATAGATAAGGGTCTGAATGGTTCACTCCCCACTGAGTTTGCAGCCGTCTGGCAGAATTATGCCATTTCCCTGTGTTATGTAAAGGGATTACTGCCCTCACATTAAGAGGGAGTCTGAGCTCCTAATTTTTAGATTCAAAGTCAGTCTCCTGTTAAAAAACAGAAATCAGAAAAAGGTGAAGGGTTTGGCATCTGTAACTTTTTTTTGTGGGCTCACCTCAGTTACAGGGAAGTTTAACAACTAATTACAAAAAGGGGAAGAAATGGTGTGCATGCCTTTTACTTCTCTCTGTTAATGGAGACAAGTCAGATGCAGGAAATCCCAAACAAGCTATAGCAGCCCTTCCTCTGTCACTAGCAGATTGTGATGCCAAAAATGTAGCAACACATTAATTTCTAATGGTTGCAGAAAATTATGTCTAGAGGAGCAAAGCAATGCCTCAGGGTCCCACAACCTGTGAAGATTTCTTGAACTTCTTCTTGAACTTAAAAATGGAACTTCTCTCTTAACTTGATTATGTAACTTAATTAGATTATGTATTACTAAAAATTCAGAACTTGGTCTATTCTTTAACCTATGAGGTAACGAAAAGATGGTATGGAGGCAGAGCTGCAGCTGCTTCATTGTACCCAGGTGTGCAGTGGGAAAACTCCTACAAGCTTGTTATCTCTGTTCTTTGTAGTGAATGACTACAGGACAGTGCCCTCTGTTTATCTTTTAAGCCCTTTCAGGTGGTTAATGCACAGAAGGTATGGGCTGATTGATTTTTCAGGAGCCAGGCAGCACATGAATAATTTTAGCAAAGTCTTCTTGGAGCCAAAGCTGGAGGAGAAATTATAGACCTTCAGGGACCTCGAGCAGGTCTCTAAATTGAAAGTGGCAGTGAATCCAATTGGGAAAAAAAAAAAAAAAGAAAAAAAAAAAAAAAGAAAAAAAAAGGCAATTTACATGTGATTATAACTCATCTGCATAAAATGAAGTTGTTTCACTGCTATTTTCGGCAAGCTTAAGCTTCAACAAGTCCTTTTCTTCACACTTTCAAAATTACTTATTTGCATTTCTCATTTTCTCACCTTTGTTTGCCTGAAGCCCTTAATGTCAGAGGATCAAAGGATTATCTAGGTTACCGGCTGCGGGGGGGTGCCTGAATCCTACACTGGGACCTTGCTTCCCTGAGCTTCCAAGAGATGTGTTTGGAGCTGAAACCCCACTGCATTATCTGAATAACCGGGGCTTCCCTGCATTCAGAAAACCTATTCTTACGGCAGCTACGAGCACTTAATCCACTCAGTTTTGCTCCCAGAAGATTCAACCAAAGTTTATCCAGTGCTGGCTTGTCTGAAGGCATTCAGAAATTGCCACAAAACCTCCTTTGGAGCAGCAGCTAAAGCAGCCGGGTGATTACAATGGATGAGCTCATGCTTTTCCTTGTAACAAGCACGGCTTTGTTCACGGCTCTGGGGATGGGAGCCATGAATGGCAGGGAATACACTAAATATCAGGGTCAGATGACGCAGGAGTAAGGAATTAAATTGTTTTGCGTGGTGAGTAGGTCAGAAAAGTTAAAAAATATGTTTTACAAATATGCTGGGCAGAAGGGGAGAATATTGTGCAAAAACAGTTCAGCCCTGCTGTCTTTTGCGTGTGAGTAGTATTTGCCATCTGCTACGGAGCCTGATCTCTCTCTCCCATTGATGCCAGTTACAAAATCCTGGCTCCAAGCAGCAGAACAGCGATTTTATAGTCTGCAGTGCTGTTCTGCAGTGCTAACCACGAGTCCTTTCATTTCATTTTTCAATTGCTGTCACTACAATTTTTGCTGTAGAAGCACTAATGTAGAACCAGCACACTACTAATAATAAACTACTGCTGGTATTTCAAAGTTGAAAATGCTCTACTGCTAAAAAATTACCAAGGAACAAACCAGGAAGACATTTGAAATATTATATTTTTATCTAGATGTGTAATTCTAGAAAAAAAAAAAGTTCTAAGTGAAGCTCTTCCTGAGTGAAACCTCATGCAGAACAATACCAGAGACTCCAAATACTGTTATATGGCTGAAAAGGTTAAGAAAGGACTTATGTTAAAAAAACCCCTGGAGATCATTAATTCAGGTTCCTATTTTGAGATCAGCTTGATGATAGGAGATTAAGATGAAGACAGGCACAAACTCAGAACAGATGCCAATATATGGTAGTTTACTACTGGAGAACAAATAGTGGAATTATTCTACTTTCGCAAATATATTAAACCACATAATAAATATTTAGATAAAGAAACATTAGGAAAAGATGTAGTTTCTGTACTTCTCTTCTTGGACTCTTGTGTATTAAAACAATGCAGTAGCTGGATGATTAATTTTGCAGGAATAAAGAAAGGGAGTTAACCTGAAATGAATCACAGCTCATGAAGTTTATGTCATGTTCTTGAATTGAAGGAATTTCCTCCATCCCAGGAACATTGTGAGTGGCATCTCTGCTGAACAGCATGCTCAGAGTGCCACCTGATGGCTGAGCCCTGCTTTGTCCTCATCCAGCTGCCTCCGAAATGTAACGGGGCCATCTCCGAGCTCATCACGGTTTCCCTAAAAAAAAAGTATTCTGCTTAATTTGCAAATGCTCCTTTGCTCTGGAAGGTGTATCCTCGTTGCTACATTCCCACCAGTCTGATAAAGGAGACTGGTCCACTCTGGATCTGCACTTCAGTGGGTGCATTTGGGGCACACACTGTGGCACTCAGTGGGGCTCAGTGGGCCAGGGATTGAACTGAGGTGGGGGACACCCCACAACCCAGGGAGGATGGGCCTGGGAGATCATTCACAGCTCCAGGTAACCTCCAGACAAGAAGGAGACAGGTCCCAGCTTCAGAGAACCAGAAGCCTATGGATTTCGAAAGACACCTCAAAATCCACATTTGTAGATTAAATAGAGACAGCCTCAGTTAATATTTCATTCTGCCTTCTGAAATTCCCCCAGATTTGCAGTTGAGGATGAGTTCTTCTGGAAGCATGTGCTGGGTGAGCCAGGTCACATCCACTGAGCTGCAGCCCGGATCTGATTTCTTTCTATTGACACTGGAGAGAAAACATGAGATTCTTGCCTGACCTCTTCCAAGCCAGCAAGAGCAGCCTCTTTCTTCCTTCAGCAATCCATATAGAATTGAGATCTTGTCCTTGAATGCCTGGTGGAAACAGGGTCATGCTCCCACCTTCTCTTGCACTCATCTGCAGGTTTTGACAGAGGGAAGGAAAGCATTTGCTCTTCCCACTGAGGACAGCAGGCATGAACTTGCTTTCTGGGGAGGGGATGTCCAGGTCCTGTTCCACAGAGAGGCAAAATTCCAATTGACTTCTATTAAAATTTATCTCATTCTGTTTGATACCCAGTTTTAATGTAGAGTGACTCCACTTTGCCACCTGCATGGGCCAGCACCTGTCAAGTCATAACACAGCCTGAGGTTTGACTTTGTACCAGAACAGCTGCAGAGGCTGCTGCCAGAATACAAAATAAGAATGATTGAAATATTGCTTTGTGTTCCTATGTATCTCTGGTTCTCGGGAGAAACTGCAGGAAAAGCTTATACACGGTATGCCATGGTTTTATCTTTCCCAGAAGGAAGCAAGAAAGAAGCTCATCTTTGTTTTTTAAATAACTATATTTAGTCTCTAAAACAGTGTCTCTCACTCCTCTCCTAGGGCATGATCAGATAAGGTTTCAAAATAGGCATTCATTATGCTACTCTGTGCAGGAAACCCACATCAAGGACAACCTTACTTTATTTTAATCCTTGGGGGGTAAAACACAAATCCCTCTAAAATCTCACACTCTCTACAGAAAAAAACAGAAGAGGCAACATTCTTTATAACAGATGAAGATATCGATCCAAGCTGATACATAACAAAACAGCTTTTCACTATTACAATAGTGGGACACTAGAGTAGAGGAATGGAAACAGGTGGACTCCTCATCCCTGGAGAAAACTCAGTTGGAAAGTGCCTTGAGCACCTTGATCTGAGTTCAGTCAGGCCTGTTTTGGGCAGGAGGTTGGGGAAGATGACCTCCAGGGATCCCCTGCAATTTAGATAATTTCCTATTTCTATGATGTGAACAAGGAGACACCCTCTCACTCTGACCAGCAGCCCATGAATTTAGCATTGCCTCTCTCTCCATGGGAAGGTTGCAGGCACTGAGTTGCTGATTCACCCAGCAGTCATGTCAGGCCAAGTCCTGCAGCATCATCCTTTGGGAAGCTCCTTTAGCTGAGGCTGGCCAACATGCCTGTATGTCGTCCTACATTACAGTAAACTCACAGAGGTCATTACCACTGAACAAACACAGGGTTTCAAATCCAGCTGACAAAACAAAGTTTGGGGACTATATAGCACACCCTTTCCTTTTGAAAATCCCCATTAAATGTAGGCATATTTCTTACTCATCATGCTAGCTTTCCCACGAAACCTTCCTCCAGTCCATACATCAGAAATTATCCCCTTTCCAGCATCCAAAAGCAAAGCTTTTTTTATTAACTGCACCTGTCAGCTAATTTAGATGGGCCAAAATGCAGCTCTTGCTGGGCATGTGTAGACCTTTCTTCTGCTCAGATGGCTTTTGGTTTCCACTGCTTCCCTAAAGTCCTTCTGAGATGGACAAAATATGAATTTCCAAGAGATGCTTTACCTCCATTCTCTTCAAGAAAACACTCCCAAGTTTCTCTTCAGGTCAATTTTACATTTATTATCTAAGTTATAGCTGCTTTGTCATTGCAGCCTGTGAACACATGGCCCTTTGAAAACAATTACTTTTGCACAGTGGATCTCTGCTGTATGTTTTGACTGGTTTGGATTGGAAAATTCCTGACCTAACACCTTTTTCTGCTCAATTTTCACTTTATAGTTGCCTGCTTTTACAACTACTCAGAGTTAAGTGCTTGCACTGCAAAGCCCTTCAAGGTCTGAAAACATCAGAGACAGCCTGTGGAGGGGCACAGGGACATGCCTGAAAGGACACTCAGTGCTCCTTAGGGATGATCGTTGACCTCACAGATTTCAGCCTGATGTACAAGGAGTGAGCAAGCACCTCACAGCATGAAACACATGGCTGGGAAAAGCAGGGAAGACTGGACCTCTCCCCATCTCTGCTGCCACTGAGGTCCCCCAGGATCAGAGTAGATCTGGGTTAACAGCACTGACTGCCCTCATGACCCTATTTAAATTATTCTCACGATGCCAAATATGATTCACAGACTGTGAAAACCAGAGGGAGTGTTGCAGCACTTTGGTGTGACTCCTGAGCAGCCTGAAGTCTCTGCCTTTAACCCCAGCAGCAGAGAATTATTTTTAACTTGTGATGTGGACAGGTATCTGCTGGGACTCAAGCTCGTGACGTTCTGCCTCATGTAGAGTTACCAATAAGGAAAATAAATGGGCTGTGTGTCATGCCCAGAGTTTAATTAAATGGGTATTGAGTAGTCCAGCTTCCCCAGTGAGCAAAAATCTTCAGGAGGTATTGGGACACATCAACCTCCAGTAATGTGTTGTGGTATCATTGGTCACCACCCTCCCTCACCAAGGTCACCAAAGCATTTGGCAATGCACCAGAGTTTCCCACCACCTCTGAGAAGAGCGAGTCCAGCAAAGCCACCAACTGACACCTTGTTCTTCTTCAAAAATCTTGAGTGTTAATAGGGAAAGAAGGCAGAGGATGAGCCCATGTCCCCTGACATTTCTGCTCACATGGACACAGACTGGCTGAGGATTTGTGTTTGCTTCTCATCAATGCAACACTGGAAACAAACCTGCCAGCTGAAACATCATGTCCTTCATGCAACCCAAACCCTGCAAGTACCAGCCCTGTAAGCTCTGACTCGATAACTGACTGCACTTCTTTCCATGAGCTCACACAAACAGCCACAAGCCATCTCGGAAAGTCACAGCCCTGACTTCCATAGAGGTGAAGCAGAAATGAGGGAGACGCCTTCAGGAGCTGGTGGTGGCAGAGGCAGCCTGCAGAGGCTGCAGGAGTATTAATGCACCCACAGAACATGTTCATAAACTATTTCAGCAAGCTCCCTGCTAATCCTCAATTTGAAACCTCTGTGGAAGAGCTGATAACCTGTACAAAGTGCACATGGGCTGAGGAATGGACACTTTGTGCTCCCTCTTTCAAGCATCCCAAGGGCCCCATGGAGCCTCCTGGCCACCACACCACTGAGGCAGGGGTGAGTTCACCAGTGCCTGGGACTCAGTCCCTCCATTTCAGGCTGCTGGGGCACATGTAATGCCCCATGTTGCTCAAAAGGACTCTGGGAGGAGGTGGAAATGGTCGAACAAAGAGAGGAAGGTGGATGAGGGGCCAGGGTTGCAGTGGGGTGCTGGCTTGCTTGTCTGTGAGTCTAATGGGCCTAAATACCTTGATTAAACACTGCTGAAAAGCATCTGTCATGTCTGCCACTGATTTGGCTGTTGAATTCAAGACTCCTGAACAGTTACAGAACATTGTCTCAAAACCAGAGAAGACATTACATTTGTCATTTGCAGTACTAAGGAATTGCTGCAAACCTTTTCCTTAGGGGCTTCAGAGACAGAAAGCTCTTAGGGTGGAAAACACAGTGGATAAAAAGTGAACTTAACCTCAAAGACATAAGTGTGGACTGCCTTATGGGAAGCACAGTGCAGAAAATGCCTGCAGCAAGATTCAGGAAAACACAAATTTATTGGTGCAGCTCAGGACACGGAGGTAAACTTCTATTTTGCACAGAGCTGGTGTTTCTGAGTCCCTTTCTCATTGCAGAGAACAACAGAAAAGGCCATCTCCAGCAGATAACACATCCCAGAAGAGATAGGGCCTGGATGTTCCAGGTGACTGGAAGCCCCTGGAACATCGCCCATCCTCTCTGGGCTGAAGGGTTGTGGAGCCACACTACATCAGATTGCACCCATCACTTCCTCTCCTTTTATTGTGGTTTCCTCCTCAGAAAAGAGACTGTGCCCTGTCTACAAAAATGCTTTGAGACCCTTGAATGCAGCAGTGCAAAGGGCAACAGGCAGCTGCTTGCTGCTCTGGCTGCCACTGCTGCTGTCCTCAGGAGGGCAGGCAGGGCCGCCAGGCTGAGCCTTGGCTGGTTTGATAGCAGCTGAATGTGCAAAAAATAGTTAAATACATGTAAAGCAGAGGACAGGCACCAAATTCCTGTAGTTTATTCCTCAAAAGTACATAAAAAATGTGAATGCTTTCAGATTTCAGCCATGGGGAAAAATCCAGGAAGAGCCTGTTTTTCCTTCCCAGCTTTACTTGGTTGCTCATCCTTATCATTTTCCCCTAACATTTGCCAGATCTCCTCTTCCTCATATCCATCCCAACTACACAAACAATGCTTTGCTCTCCCTCCATTCAGCCAGTCTCCCTTACCTGGGACTCAAAAGTACAAATACTCAGCTGGCTATGTGACTACAGATGGAGCCACAGCTTGGACAATGAAAAGACCCATCACTCAGAGAATTAAAACCCAGGGCAGAAGGACCATGACAACACAGAAGACACTCCTGGAAACAAGTGAACCAGTGGTTATGTGCCATGCCATGCCTGCCCACTTCCAGACTGCTCTGAATACCTCACACCAGAGCTCTCAGAAGCTCCGTGGCTATGCAGGGAATGTGGATTTCCCTCTTGAGCCCAGAGCCACAATCATTTGGTGCCCGCAGCAGGAGTGTGAGTGCAGCGTGTCTCCTCACAGGTGGAGCTAATGTGTTAAATGACCTTCTACCATCTCATGTTGTCTACAGACAGACAGGCCTGTCAGGCCTGGCTGTCACTTGTCCTGCCAAGTCCCTGAGGCAGATCAGTGTTGGCAGAGAGCTGGAAAATTGCTGCCTCCCTTCTTAGCTTTTATTCAGTGATGTTAAAAAAATTCTACTGCTTACTGGCAAAATTTGTGGAGTTAACTACAGGGGATCGATAACTGCTAGATTTTTATGTTGTTTGAGACTACTCAGCATAAGGATAACAGCTGCTTTTTGCTTCTGAGAAAGGTCTAGAAGGAAACCATCACTCAGCTATTCAGCCAGGTACTTCTCATCAAATGAAAAGTCATTTGCTTTGCAAGGAAGTGCTTCTAAATTTGGATTCACCTCATCAGAAGGGTACCAGGTACATGCAGTCTGTGCTGTGAAGAAGGTCAGAAGAAAAATCCACGCTTCAAGCATTAAATACTAGGCTAGAGAGGGTGGACACTGGTGGGGTAAAAAAATAGGGAATGCAATATCAACAAAGGTAAATGAACATTAAGCAGTGCTGTGTGCCAGTACCAGTGTGACAGCAGTACACCCTCTGTGGTAAGCCCTGTATAAGCCTATTTTTATCCCTCTTCTTTGAGTCAGAAGCAGCAAACACAACACTCTGGCGCCGTTTCCAGACAGTAGGGCTGGTTGTTGAAAAAACATTCTTGTTAAAGCATCTGCACCTCTCACACCTACCTGCTTATATTCAGCATCTCCAAAGTGGGCAGTTTTCCAGCCTCCTGTGGAGGAGCAAGAGGATTTACTTTTCTCAGTGCCTTGGGCATTAGTTGCTGTGTGCAGCCAGGTTGGTGTTGCAGAGGCAAGGCTGGGGCTCACCCAGGGCAGTGGGGATGCAGTGGAGGGCAGGGACACCTCTGTGTGAGTGTTATCTAATATGCCTCAGGTGGCCACTGTGACACAGCCTGAACTCACAGAGATGGACCAGAGACCACAGTAAGCAAAGCAGCCAGGAATGAATCAGTGCACAGATAAAGCTCTTCCTGGTGAGACATGAGAGACCTTTGGAGAAACAGTGAGAAAGTTGTTTATTGAGGAACATGAAGGCTGGTGAAATGTGCCCACATGCCTGAAGACAAAGACCCCAAGGAAACCCTACACAGATTATGCAGGGACAGGCTGCCACATAAACACAAGTCGACCCAGGGGAGGATGTGATTTTGAATCTAAAGGACAAAGCCAGCACAAGGACAAATGGTTGATTGTCAGCAATCTTAGGTGGGACCCTGCCAGACTGTGGCTGGTGGGGAGGCTTGAGACCAGGGTGATGGGAGTATTTTGGGAGGAGACTTGATGAGTTAAAGGAGGGGATGTGAAAGAAGTGGTGTTTGTCACAGCCAGGGTCAGCAGGCAGCAATCCCCACAGTGCCAGCCAGTGCTGTGCAGGTGGGTGTGTGCTGGTTCTGGTCCTTGGAAGGGCTCCCAGCAGTGCCTGGCTGGTGGCTGCGTGTCCAGGCATGAGGCCATGGCCCACTTGGGCTGGTCTCATGTGAAGGGGCTGTGCTCACCCCAAGCAGCTCTGGAGCTGTTTGCTGCTGATAGAGGCCACGAGCTGGAAGGGTGCCCTGGGTGTGTCCCACTGCCTATGGTGCCACCAAGGGCCTCCAATTAACTTCGTTTGCTTACCCTGCTATACAAACAAGATGGACAGCAATTCTTGGAAATGCTGCCTTTCTCCATATGCTAAACCAATAGGATTGGAAGAATAAATCCCCCAGGTCAGCACACTGTGATTCACAAGTACACACCAGTACCACACACAGCAGAAACTCAGGATCAAATTTTTGACTGAGACTTCATGTGGCCCATTTCTCTTCTGGCCATGCATATATTTATTTGTTGTTGTTGTTGTTGTAGTAAGGCAAATCTACTGTTTTATCATCAATATGGGCTGTTCTTGGTTAGTAAGAGCTGGCTTAGGTTCATATTGACACTGAGGTAAAAGCTCCCAGTCCCAGGCAGTTTTGGTTCTGCTAAGCAGGTCATAATGCTGTTGCCATCTGTCTTTCATGCCATCTCCTGTGCATGGGTTTGCACATACAAATGACTTTGCTGGGTGAAGAATAGAGTTTGCATTTATAAGCCAGAAACAACAGAGAGACAAATAAAAGCTAGCTAAGCACTAGTGTCATGATATTTTCTGAAAGGAGCTCTATTAACCTAAATCTCCTTCTTCTCACTTAGTTGCTTAGTGCTTCTCCTAATATTTACATTTGTGAAAAGCTTTTAAAAACACCCTTAATGACAGCATTTATGTTCATGAGTTGTATTTAAGAAATATACTCAGTCTGAAAAATGCAGGCACATTAATCTTCTTCCACTTTTGTGTTTCATTTTTGGAAAATCACAATATTTTCCTAACTGGGCACATGATGAGAGTGGCTGCAGTGCCCTGTCTGAAGTATTTATCAGACCCCTCACAGCCTCACCCCTTCAGGAATTTAACACCAGTGACTGAAGACATATCAGCACCCTCTAAACATCTGCCAGTGCTTTCTTGGCACTGTGAGCAGACAGGTTCTCCTCTCCCTCTGCACAGGCCAGGCCACTTGAAGCGAGGAGAGGTTGAGGATTTTGCAAGACTGCATTCCAGATATTTTTGGAGAACCATGTGTTTAGGGATGAAAGTCAGAGCTGGGTTCTTTAGGCAAGTGATGGAGCTGAATCCTGTTCTCTACAAATCCACATGCAATAATCCCTCTGACTTCCTGTACTTCTGAAATATAATGTTTGTTTTATTTATTCTACTAGTTGCTTTACAAAAAGGTGAAGCCAACAAAGAAGCAAAAGCCCTGCTGCTTTTCAGTTAGAAAAGTGGCAAGTCAGGTTGGCAACAAAAGCCCTGATGAAAGCTGAGGAGCTGCTTTTCCTGTTCTACACCCTGTGACAGTGCAGCAGCCAATAAGTACTGCAGCTTATTTTGAGAAGTGTGTCACACACTCCAGTTATAGACAGAAAACAGCAGATTAGGTTGTGCCCTGTTTCTTTCAAGACTCTCTTGAGATTTAGGGGACCAGGCACGAGTCTAGTGCCCAAGCACAGGACCATGTCAGGCAAAATGTGTAAGCAGAGAAGAAATGGAATTTCTCACACCCTGCAAGGCAGCAGCCATGCACAGCAGAGAGCAAAGATCTGGAGGGATGTGCAGAAATAGAAAGCTGGTGCTGTGCCTCCCCCTTCCTTCCTAAATGAAACCTACTTCCACCAAACTGCAGTGACACCTCAACCAAGGGACCATGTGGCTTCATGCTTCAAAACAGAGCCATCCTGGTGAGATTAAAAGGTCACAGCAAATACCAAATCAGAAGGAAAATCAAGGAGCAGCACAAGACATTGCAAGGTGTTGTCAGGGTAGTTTTCCACCTACATGGAGGAGGAGGAGGGATGAGATGTCCTACAGCAGAGAGTGATGTGCTGCCTTGAAGAAAAGAACAATGGTCCAGGCAGACAGCAGACACTCCCAACACACCCAGCAGCTCATACAATGCCTGGCAGCATCCAAGTGCCTGTTGCAAAGAAATGAGGTGGTTTAACCCTTTGATGTGAGGGAAGGGGTTGCTTTCATCCATAGTCAGAAGGTTTTGCCTGCATGAAATCTCTGCAGTTTGAGTCTCAAAAAGAGCTGGGGTTGCCTTTTTAGTCCTGAGTTTCTCCAGGTGGGCTGATGCCCTTTGTATCCCCAACAGGAGGAGGGAAGCAGCTTCTTCCTACAAGTTGACTTCATGTGAGGGAGAGTCTGGAATTAAGCTAAAGCTGGCAACCACAAGTGGGAATTGCAATGCAAGTGTTTGAGCAGGAAGGTGAAAATCTCATGGAAAGGCCTTGGAGGGACCAAAGCTGACATTCCAATATTTACATTCAAAAACCACAGGTTCAGTGATCTGTGAACTGCTTGACCCCTGGGAAGGGTTGCTGTCAGTTGTGGCTTATCTCTGAGTTGTGGCTTATCTTTGCAGTGCCTCTATGCAGACGCACCCAGGGTTGGAGCTGTGGCTGTGGCAGGACACTGAAGTTAGGCTGGAAACTCCAGTTCAGCCCATGGCTTCAGACTGAGGCAGGTACTGAAGTCATGCACAAACATCTACCCTTCTCCCCAGGGTCACCAGTCTAATTCCTCACTGTGCTGGGTATTGAACAAATAGAAAGATATAATCACTAACCCAGGAACCAGCAATTCCAGGGCCAGATATCAACAGATTTTCCCATGCCTGTGATAATGATTGCCACCCACATCTACCTTCTTCCTTTTAAGGCTAGCTACTGTTCCCTTCCAAGCTAGAAGACAGATCAGAAAAACAGAGTACACAGAGGAAGCTTCTCCTTAAAACGCAGCCTGGCAATCACTAATGCAAGTGATACAATGCTCTGTCTGCCATAATCCAGACTATGTGGAAGAGAATGTATCCATTGCCAAAGAGCTACACAAGCCTATAAAACCCCAGAGAGAGTGCTCTTGATTGCATGAGCAGATGAGCACACCAGAAAGCAGAAGGCACTCCTATTTTCAGCAGCTGAACACGTAACACTAAGGAAGGGTGTGGGAATAATGAGAAGGCTTAGCAAAATGTTAAGTTTCTAGTGAGTATGGACATCTCTTTAAGTGCCCTGCTAGAGCTATTCTTTTTCTTCAGAAGGTGTTTGGGAACTGTCTCTGAATGAGGCCTCATTTGGAGGTTTCAGATCAAATAGCTGAAATGTGCCCAGCACAGGTCTCACCCTTGCTGTGGGCAGGCCAGGGGCAGGAACCAGTGCCAGGAGTCCTGCATATGAGGGTGAGATCAGACAGGTCTGGGCTCATACAGGATCCTGTGCTGAATGTGAGTCAACTCTGTGATGCTCTTGCAAGGAAGGTGTTCTTGGCTGTATTTATAGGGCTGTAATAGCTAAAATATGAAAGGCAATTATGCCATGCTACTAATTGCCAATGACTCCCTAGCTGTAGTCCTGTGTCCATTTTTGGGAATAGTACTTCAAGAAATAGGCTCATGGTGAGCATATATGGGAGATACACCTCAGCAACAGAAATGTAAATAACACGGGATTATTCTGTGATGGAATATTGAAGATGTTTGGGTGCTCAGTCTATAAAAGCAACTGCTAAAAGAGGAGTTGAGGAAACAACTATTTTCTGTGAAAAATAAAGGATTAGGGTTATTTATTACTAACCATTACTTACTCTCCAGACTCATGAAGATAGAGTAAGAAGAAAAAAAATCAGCACTATTTAAATCTTTAGATGAAGAGTCAAGCTGTTAGGAAAAAACTTGCTAATTATAGAAGTAAAGAGATAGAACAGGCTGCCAGCAGAGGATGTGGATTCTCTGAGAAGGTTACACAAATATTGGTCACTCATGATCTGTTGATATTAATCCTCTCTTAATGCAAAGGTTTTCGTTAAATACTCCCCTTGCATCCCTCCCTGGTTACTAATTCTTTTGTGGTCTAAGTCACTGATTCTGTGACTTAATGTCTACCAGACTTCTGCTTCCCAGGTTCCTATGAAAAAATGCCTTCATTTGGTGGCTGTGGGCTCCTGAAAAGTGTACTCCCACACAGACAGTGAAGGCATGTTAGAGATGATCATCTAAATTTTAACACCCTGCATTCTGGGTATGGTGCAGCCTCTCCCACCCACTGGTCCCCAAAGCCAATTAGGAACAAGGAACAATAACAGCCTGAGCTCCCCGGAGGTGCCCTGAAATCAAACTCACCAATGTCAGTGAAATCTGCTGAGGCTGTGACGAGCCTAGTAATGGTATACTCAGAGTAGGATTTATATTATTTGCAGGAAATTATATAAATATGAAGCCAGATACTGAATAAGGAGTTTCAAAAGAAAAATTTAATAACTTTTCAAGCATTATTACTTAGGCACATTACCATCACACGAAGGCTTCATGTCTGTAAGAATTTAACAGAACCTTACAGGTACTCTGAAATGGACATTATTTCCAAAGCAGGGTAAGCTAAATAGAAATTTGTGACACATACTAGCACACCCACAGAAGACTTAAGAAGGCAGATACTGAAGGACTCAAAGGAATCTTCAGGGTAATCAAGTCAAGGGAACATCTCATACAGCTTCCTTCAGAAATTGTCTTTTTTCCCCATTTTCAGTCTCGCTCATTTCCATCTATTTGTATCTTTGCTCACAGCATCCATTAGTTTAAGTAATTGTTCTTTCATCTTTGACACTTAACATATTTAGAGAGAACAATCTTATATATTTTTTCCTCAGTTTTCATTTTTCTGGGCTACAAACCCAGCTTGTTTACTGCCTTCCACTAAGCAAGCCCTTCACTCTTCTGGTCTGTGTTGCATTTCTTGTAGTCATTAAGCTTCCCTGAGTGGGAATGACCAAAAGTGCATGTGATATCTTAAAGGGGGCTCCGTACTCCCCTGGGCAATGACAGTAATGTTTCCCTTTCAATAGTGGAGATATTCTCTCTGATGCATTCTAAGAACATCTTCATCATCTTTGTGTCCATACCACAGGGATAGCTGGAAATACTCCAAAAAGCTCTCTGTAAGCTAGTGTCAAAACTGAAATGGGTACTGGAAGTGACCACTCAAATTTCCACATGAAGCTCTGTACAGCTTCAGTGAGTCAAGTTCAATTTACCTTGAGTTAAATATAAATATTGCATCTGCTAGTCCTCAGTCATACAGCATCATCCTATAAATCATCATCCCATACAGCATCATCCCATAGTAAGGAAGTCAGAATGCAATTGCATCATGAACTTTGGATGTAGAGGTGTGTGGCTAAATTTGTGTCATATGATCAGAAACTGCACACCTGCTGAAGGCCCAGACCTTTTCCACACTCAGGTCCTTGACATATTCAGCAGCTGACTTTGCTGTCTGGATTTATGGGAATGCATCCTTGTGACCTGAGACCAACACCAAATTTCCTGTGGTTTAACCTTATCCTGTGGTCCTCTAACTGCCTAGCAGAGTCTGTCTAAAACATTGTCACCTTTGACTGTTATCCTTGATTATTTGGACCTGGGGCCTTGACCCCAACCTCTGGCTGAGTTTCTGGCCCACTCTCAGACCTGCTTTAGCACCAGCCTTGTTCTGTGATCTGGAGTCCTGGCAGAGGCTGGATTTTGTCTCAGGACCTGCCCTGCCCTGCTGTCATGCTGCCTCCTGGAGCAGCCTCATGCCATTCTCCATTTTGTCTTCTACCTTCCATCAGCTGAGTATATCACCAATATCAGTATTTTTAATAACCTTGTTGGCTGTTCTTCTACCTCCTCATGGTTTCTCATTTGTTGCTGCAACCTCCTAACATTCTCTTTTTCTGTACCAGGAATGAAGCTCATAAAAGCCCTCCCAGCTGCCTTGTATCTCAAACAGCTTCTTCTCAACCACCAGGATCTAGGTCCCAGAGATCCATAAGACAGTAACTCATGTGGAGAACATGTATTTTTTCAGTGTCTCCAGGTCTGACCAAGTGAGGAAAATATATTTTCCAGAGAAATGCACCCTAAATGTCAGCTGTGAGATTTGCACCAGGAGAGAGTAATAACTCAGCCATCAGTGAAAACAATACCCACAAAAGAATTAGTAACTTGGGAAGAAACTCATGCTTGGGAAGAACAAGATGAACCAGATACGATGAAATTTGCCAGAAAACTGAATTAATGGTTATTAATGAAAAGACAGAGACAAATACATCAGAAACACAATAGCTCTGTAGAAACAAAGGAGACAATAAAGTGGCTTCTGCTTTGAAAATAGGGATGCTGAGAAATGTTCCAAAACACTGAGTTGAACTGAGGCTGTTCTGAGGCTTTCTGAAACAGCCACTGGCTTTACTGCATGTCAGTAATCTTTCCAGCTAGTATTCTGCAGACTCTTAGTGATGCCTGGCACTTTTAGAAGCTCCCAAAAGGCAACAGTGGTCAGCAGATTTTAATTAGCCACATGTTTTTTTGGAGTTTATAACCTGAAGAAGGTTGAAAACCACAGTGCACAACTCATATGAATGTCCACTTGTGTATATATGCACAGTAAAATGTTTTTGAGTTTATTAGATATTTTTTCTTAAGATTTTAATACTCTTAATAATGAAAATTTGAACATATCTATACATGAATGCAATGTAAATCATTCTTCTACACTGTGACCACGCTTGCTAAGCAGTCTCCTGTTTTAACTGATGATTTCAAAGACCTTTGCCATGAATTGAAGTGAACTCTCCCTGAAGAACCTTTTGATCTAGTCTGGCTACTATTGCACTTGCCTAAGTAAGCTCATACTTCCAGTTGAGTGAAACCATCAGCGAGAGGTTCTGATCTAAAAACCATTCACATGTAGCTCCTTCAGACAATGACACACCTACTGCTGATGCAAAAACACTCCAACATAGCAGAGGTTGAAAATGTTTCTAATCCCCTTCCAAACTCAAAACTATCAATTGCTAGAATATTCAAATGGCAAAGCAAGCTGGGCATGAAGACAATGCCATGAAGAAAGTACTGAAAATAGGTAATTCAGTTTTACAATTGCAGTGCTAATATTAGTAATTTTTTTTCTATTTCCTTTGAAACAATACATCCAACAGTGTACATGTATGGACTCCAAGTTGGAAGTTTTTGTCAGAACCGGAAAAACTCCTGAAAAAATTGCAAAGTACTACTTATAATTTGTTTTGGATTCAGAGGATAGAGATTTTCAAACGAGCTCAGCCTGTTTGGGTGTATTTGCTTGGTAGCCAAGCAAATCCAGAGCTGAGAGGCAGCTCAGCTGTGGCCTATAAATATATTACAGACTACACGCTAGGGGAGAAGAAAAGCTTCTCATGAATATGTTTATGCTGGAAATTAGAAGGTTACTCAGTCCTCACAGCAATGATGCTTTGGAACAACCTTTCACTGGAGAAATGAGGCAAAGCCATTTTAAGTGGCTTCTTGATTAGCTGCAGGGATGATCCTGTGGTTGTCTGTGACAAGAAATGATGGTGTTTGGGTCTGTGGATGGGCTCCTTTTCAAAACATGCCCTTACTTGTCAGGGTGGGAACTTTGGATGGTGAGTGTTTAGGAAAATCTGGGGTTTACTACATGTCTGAAAGTGAGCAGAGGCCATTCATAAATATCTATTGACAATGGAGTTCTTCAAACCTCCTTTTCATGTGGTATTAACATGAAGCATCTGGAAGGTAAGAGACTTGATCAAAGGCTCCAGGTTGATTTGAATAAAAGGTTATGAAGAATTTTCTTAAAAACCTAATAAATTCAGCATAAACACACAAAAGATATCTTACTCAGACTTGCTAGCAGTTATTATACAACCCCTTCCAATTACCAGTTTATTACCAGGTATAACCTTCATGTTCACCCTGCCTTATGCAAGCCATGCTGACATTCTATGTGCTAGGAGTTGCCACGACCACACATTTCAGAGAGAATGAAGGTAATTATGGTATCCCTGGAGATGGGTGGCACCCTCTTCCCCAAGGGCACTCCAAGGCTAACCCTTATCAGCTACATCGTGCCCAGGAGGAGCACTTAGGGTGACATAGGGTGGAAAACAATGTGGAACTGTAGGGTGTAGACAGGGTACAAATGCACCAAGCCAAAAGGGAGCTTTGCTTTGCTTGCTTTATTGTCATAAAACTAAATTAAGTTGGTCAAACCTGACAACTTCATCAGTTTTTTGTTTTGTTTTCCTCCAGCCTTTTTTGTCTCTCTGCTTCTTTGGGGTTTCAATTTGGCTTGTGGACTCTTGGTGGCCATGATCACAGATTGGTTTGGGGTATGTGTTCTGGACCTTACCAAGGATGTTGCACTGCATCATGAGGCTTCCTCCCTCATGAGATGCTTTTGATTAGCTGCCTGAAATACAGGTTGCACAAGGAACTCCTGTGGCACAGAAGTTTGTCTGGCAAAACTAATTGAGGAGAAATGGCCCAATTAAGAAACTCATTGTACTTTTCCATTTCTAATGGCAAACTCTTCAACAATTTATGTCCTGTAGGAAGAGTTTGCAGACTTAGAAAAGGTCCTAATTATTTTTTGAGCTGTCAAGCAGTGCAATTCATGCAATCATCTGTGCTTGGCACTCCCCAGAACCAAATGCTGCTAGAGAAAGGGTGTTGTGCAAAGCCTTCAGCAAAAGCCCAGCTCATCCTCAGCTTCTTCAGTTAATGACCAGCTTTTAGTTGACATGTACATGCCTACCCATATAACTGAAAGCATTGTGGACATCATTGTTTCACATAGCAAATCAGAATGATACCCAGGTCAGCCCCACTGCAGCTCAGCAAAAGCTTTAAACATTATTTCTCAGTTTCATTTAAAACAGAAAGCCCGAGACTGTATCAGGGAATATATTCTTAAGAATCCACTTTCTCAATGAAAGCTCAGCAGCAGCAGAGGAACAGATACAGAGCTCACTCAAAACATCAGCTCTGAAAAACATTTGGTCATGATTCTGCTAGCAGTTTTCTCTAGCAGGAATGTTTTCCTGGATCCTGCCATTTAAATGTCTCCTGCTGGCAGCCTGCTTGAACCCCCAGGCTTTCTATCCATGAGCTCAGTACTGATGTCCTTCCACTCCTTAAGTTCTCAGCTGAGAATTCTCCAAAGGAGAGGATACACCTAAAATAAATATAATAATACATAAATATAATAAATTATGGTGTTTTTCCAGTTGAACCATTTCAGGCGCCAAAACACACACAGAAAATATTCTTACAACATAAATTCTCTTCTTTGACAAGTAAACAGGCAGTCAAGACAAACAGGTCAGCAGCTGGCTGAGCAACATCTAGAGCCACGGCCCAGAGGATTTACTGGTCTTTGAAGAATGTATTTCCTTCAAATAAGCTCTATTGTTAAAAGATACAGTGAAGTTGTTACCCATGGGAACATTCAACCTTTATAAACCCTGCTCTTATCCAGTATCTTCTGGGTAAGGCTTTTCCAGACCCTGTGTAGTACTTTGACGTGATTGCACTTTGTACAAAGATACAAAAACAAACCTTGGAAGTCTTTTCCAACCTTAATGATTCTATAAGGATTCTATGATCACTTGTGACATGATCATGAAAGTGCAGTTGAAAGCTACTGGTTTATTTTCCATACATGATTCATTTGTATTGCCCTCATCATATCCCATTAGCGAAGCAGAAAATTCCTACTTCTTTGTAGGAGTTGATAGTTGACACCTTTCCTTCTTCCTCCTCCAGTTATTTAACTATGCAAGTTGATCTAATGACTTGCTGCTGCTGAAATTCTTACCATTTGCTCCCTAGCCCATGGCTGCACCACCCACCCCTTCATTTTGCAGTAGCTCTGGCCCACATACATTTCTAAGCCAGTCTGGCTCATTAAACCCTCTCCCCCATTTTTATTGTTTGTTTTCTCCCATTTTATTGGATTAAATCAGCTCACTGGAGTTGGCCAAGCAGCAGAAACTGCACAACACCAGCAGCTTTCTGGGCAGGAAGAGAATTCCCAATTTCCATCAGCAGCGAGCCAGTAACGTGGCTCACTGCACCTCCAAAACACACTGAGCCAACAGAGCAATCAGGGAACCTGCCTCATGTGCACAGCCTAAAACCAGATCAGCTGAGCTCCTGCCAAAGGCTCTGGAATCCACAGTGACTTTGCACGAAGAGGCTCAGGCCATGTTTCACCAGCTCATCTGCTCAGGCAGCATCCTCCAACAGCAAAGTGGCAGGATCTGAACACTGCCACAAGCTCTGCTGCACTCATCATCCAAGGGCAACCCTGGAGGGTGCAAAGCTACTGCTGAGAAATGCAGAGAAAACCAAAAGGCACCAGATTTAGCAAGTAGGAGTGGTATCCACACAAAGAACTTTATTTTAATCGATACAGCAGTGAAAAAGCAAACTTTTAAAGAAGGAGGGGAAAAAAAAAGAGAGCTTTATGTCTGCATGTTTGATAAAAACATTTGCTCTAAGACAAAAGTAATTTACATTCTGATAACTCACATTCAAAAATAAATAGAGAAAGGCATCAGGGCATAACATTCAAATGAATACCTAGTAAAAGCAGTAATGTATTTGTATTAATAAGCAAGAATGTAACACTGCAATATTTAATCTTGAATCTGTGAACACAAATGTCACCTCCTACATGGCAACAACTTCAGACAGACACCATTAGGAGCACAGACACTGATTTCTGTTAAATGAAAAAGGTAAGAATTGTACTTAACAAAAATCTTCTCCAAACTGGTATCACAGAAAAACCACTCTGAGTGGCAAACAACAAAAAATTAATACTGAAATAACTAAAGAAAACTATTTTTAAAAGAAATTTGGTTAACAAATAGGAATCACGATGCAGGATTACCTCTCCCCCAGAATATCCACTCGATTATTTTGCTCTAAGGTACATAACACAGCACACAAAAAAGTTATTCTATTTTAGTATAGTACTAAAATGCAGGCTTTTGCCATTTGGTCCATTTACTTTTTGTTGATTATTTTAGCCTGCTGTATTGGAAAGAAAAGTTGTGTGTCTCTCAATCTTTGGATATAAAAACCAGAGAAATTACATTCTTCAGCATAAAAGCAAATTTTTGTGAAACCTGTGCATTTCTTTTTTGGTTAGGGTTTTTTATTTATTTTCTTTTTTTTTCCTCTTTTTTTTTTGGTTAAGCACATATATTTTATTACTTTCTTTCATGCAAAAACTCTGAATTAATGCCATTCCAGATGAGGATTTAACCATAAAATTCAAATGGTCAATTTATCAGAGTACAGAACAAAGGAAAAAAGCTTAATCCACATAATATCTTGCTACTGGACTCTACTCAGTGAAATTACACTAACCTTACACATTTGCATTCTTAGAGATGCAGGTATAACAATTCATTCAGGAAAACCAAAAGACATTCAAAATAGAACAGATCTGGTAACTATACTTACTCATTTTTACATAAGAGGCTCAAACACTTAAAAAACTACATGTATCTGCCAGAGAACACAGACACTAAATTGTTTAAACAAACTACAAGTAACCACTGCAGACTCGACAGTAATACTAAAGAAAATTATTAATATCATTACAATATCAAATCCTTATCTTTCCTAAAAATGTAAGTGCAAATCACAAGTTGCAATTCAAACATGTAGAGAGCTTGAAATGAGTAAAATAATTCAGGTGTATAACACTATTAATATCCTGTGTTAGCCACATAATACTCAAATAGAAATTGGAATTTTAATTAGGGGATTTTTTTTTCTAGTGAAGGAAGTTAAATTCAATGGGGTTGTGTCTCTGAAAGAGCAGGAAGAATCCTCCAACAAACATTCTGTCATTGCCAAATTGTGCCTTAGGCACTGTACTCAATTAAGTCGGTTTTGGCAAGTAGATTAGCAAAGCAATCACCTCTACAATCACAAACAAAATCTATTCACACTCTGAAGGTATGCAGCCTCCAATCAATACCTCATAGTATATTATAAACAAACATATTATTCGTGTAGCAATAGGCACAGAAGACCTGCCCCAAGTCCCCCACCTCCACACCAATGCTTTAGTTTTTAAGCAGAATACGTATTTCCCAAATTTGATACTCATTCTCAGGACTCTATGGGGCAACTGTCACCTATTGTATTATCTTAGCTTGACATATACTACAGGAGAATTAGATATATACCTGAAAAATCCAGTTTGCAAAGATTACAAATGTATCAAGCTGCCAGTAAAGAGTTCCTATATCTACACATGAGGGTGCAAGTTAGCAGTGTCATAAAGGCACTTGTCTCTCACAGACAGTACTGTCTTCTCTAATCAGTCTAAAATAGGTCTTAAAAGTATTTATTGTAACATCCAAAATGGTTTTTACTCCTTAAAGTGGTGCAAATCATCATCTACAGAACAACAATTCATTAGTTCATCCTGAAAGAGCTGAGTGCAAATTATCCATAATTGAATATAACTTTATATGTATCCATGTTCTTTATATGTATCAATATACACTCAAATCATTTTAATGCCATGCTCTCAAAAATGCCAAAAACCATGCTATAGTAGAAATGTAATTGGCACTAGCAGCCACAAATAAAAAGGGAGGTGCATACAACAGTACAAGCAAGCTTATTTACCAAGCTACTGAAACAATTAAGTAAGTGAATGAGTTGCAAAGAGAGACATTTGCCACAGTTCTTTCCAAGACATGCTTGAAGCCACACCTGACCATGTAGCACACACTTACATCATTAGGGACATCTTTATAGGTGGCTACCTAATTTTACAAAAATAATTCCAAAATGCACATTTCACTTCAAAGTGAACTCTGTTTCTGTTTTCGCCAAGTGTGACAACCAGATGCAACAGCAGAGTTTAAAAAGACACCTAAGCAGCCACTAAATAAAGTTCAGTGCAGTTTTCAAGGGTTTATGGCTGACACTTTGAAATCCTCTAAATCCCCTTTATCTGTTTGGTATAAATGTACAGATCTTCCTCTCCAAGTCTCAGTACCTTAAAGCAATAACTTGAAAGAATTTCCACCAACAAAAGACCCAGTTTTGCAAATCAAAAGGCTCAGGTATTACAAAAATTGACATAATTGGCTTTGCCTATGTAAATGCTAATTTGCAGCTGGCATTATAGCTCCATTGCTGAGAAATCTAGATGGTATGATGGATGGAATAAATCAAGTACAATCCAAAAGCCAGCAGGCTTTTTGCCCTTAGTACCTTATGTCGTAACAGCACATTAACAATACATCCAGACTGCTGTGAAGTTGCTGGATGGAGCCTCATGCCTGAATGCTAATTTTCATGTCCAGTCTCCTTAAACAGTTTTGCCAGTACTGCACCATAAGGAAGTTTCTGTGTATTTGAAAAACCTGCATTCACTGAACATTGCACAAGGCTATTGAAACAAAAACAAGAAAGAAAAAAAGAAAAAAAAAAAAAAAAGAAGCCATTTGCTCAAGTATTAAGCTATTCCTTCAAAGAATTGCACTTCTTTGCTTATAGCAATGACCAGAATTGCTGATGGTGTACTGACAGTTGCCATGGCAAGTGGGTGACTGCGTGGGATAGCAGACATATAGCCAAGTCAACTGCTTATGCAATCTCCATGATTTCAGCAAGCACAGAACACTTTATTATGTGCTTCCAATGATCTTCATAAAGTGCCAAAGGGAAAAATGTTGTTCTGTGTCAGGCCATGGCTGTTTCAGTATTCCCATTCATCTGTTTTCATGTCCAGATAGTAAAGAATATTCTGTGCAAGCTTTACTGCCTGCTTCCTGGCAGCCTTGCACCGCTGATCACCCTGTGGATCAACAGCATCCAGGGCTAGAAGTTGTTTTGTAAGAAGTTCTTCCAGTCTCATGTAATTTTTATCTGTTCTGTTTCCATCGAATGAAATCACCTCTTGTTGAATTTGAGACAAGTTTCCCAGTACAGTCCAAACTGCTTTATGAGACTGATGTTCAGCAGCAGTTTGCTCTGGATACATCTGCCTTTTTTCCAGCGCTTCCTTCAAATCAATATATGTTATAAGAGTCTGAACTTCAATGACTGCTCTTCTCCTGGCCTCTCTAATACAGGGATTTTTTCCTGGACTCACTTCATCTAGTTGGGCAATTAGTCCCTGCAACTCTGCTTTGGATCCCAGATACAAATCAGAAGCATTCTCTGTTTTTAAAAGTAAAGAATTAACTTCCTTCATCTTCTTACGAATCTCTTCTATTTTTAGAATGGAATGATTCTGTGCCAAATCGTAAGCATGAGTAGAATTTGCTTCTTCATCCAAGTCCAGGTATTTCTGCAATTTATTGATCTCTTCTACTACTTCCTTTCTGTAATTTCTTATTTCCGTGCGACCGCAGACATCTAAAGCATCCAAATCAGCAATGAGGCCTGTGAGCACACAGGACAGATGCCTGCAGGTATCATTACTACTCACTCCCATTAGCAGTGCAATGAGAGTTCCTCTGGCTTTGTTCACATCACACATTACAGAGTTAATTTTGGAGACAGAAGGATGTGCATCATTAGAGAGTGGCAGGGACAGCTGCTGCTTTATACCACTCTCTATGATCTCCTGAACAGCACAGATCTTTGTCAGAGTGCGGTATCTTGCTTTGCGTAGGGAAACTTTCCCTCCAGTTTTCACCTGGGTAAGCCTCAACACAATGTCCTGAATTCCTTCTTCAAATTCATCACTTATACAGTTTCCTCCTTTGTAAGAAGATGTGATCTCGCGTTCCACAAGTGACTGCGCCTCCTTGAACAAAGCCTCTATTTCCAGTCTGCGCGGATGGTTTGCATTTTGTTCCAGTTCCTTCAGCAGCCTCTCAGTTTCCTGGGCAGCTCGCTTTCTGGCTTGCTGAATATCCCCCTTCCCTTCGGTGTCTACTGAATCTATTTCAAAAAGCTGTTTTGTAAGGATTCTTTCCAATTTCTTGTAATCTCGGTCAGTAGACACACCGCTGAAGACAGCCACTTGCTGTTCGATCTCTTTGACTTCTTTCTGTATTTCATGTAACCGTTTTATGGATGGGTGTTGGTTACCCATATCCATTCC